>OZ025187.1:3484849-3837596 GCA_964019065.1 Catostylus mosaicus
AGCCTGCAACACATTGACATTCATATTTATTCACTAGATCCAAGCATGTTGCACCATTGCGGCACGGTGAACTTGAGCATTCGTTGATGTCTAAATGAAATTCAGTAAAAGTTTCATTCACTAGCCTATCACTGTTTCTCGTCATTGTACAAGTAAAAACCTCTCATCTATTGACTTTGCACCTCACTGAATAATGGGACATAATTAATATTGGGTTAGATTTTTCTAGAAAACAATATATTGTTACGTAATATTCGTTTTCAAATTATGTTTATAAATTAATTTACATGTACGGATATGCAGATATCAAGAAGATCTCATTGCCTTGAATGCATTGCTTTTATATAGCGTCCTTCATTAAAGTATACTACACTGTATGCTTTGTTCCTGCACCCAGAACCAGCATAGTCTGTAACACAGCAAACATGAATTTTATTGGGCTGTATGTTTAAGCTTATGATTGCTAGCGCAGTAATTCAATCTATAAAGCATAACCTTCTTTACACTTATTAGGGTCGCAGCATATTCTGATTAATCTCATAATGTAATGAATATTAAACCTTGTTCGCAGTTGGTTCCAATATAACCTGCTACACATTGACATTCGTATTTGTTAAGAAGGTCCTTGCATGTGCCACCATTTTCGCACGGGGAGCTAGAACATTCATTAATGTCTGAAAAGATAAATTATATAGATTACATTACATTACATTACATTACATTACATTACATTACATTACATTACATTACATTACATTACATTACATTACATTACATTACATTACATTACATTACATTACATTACATTACATTACATTACATTACATTACATTAAATTACATTACATTACATTACATTACATTACATTACATTACATTACATTACATTACATTACATTACATTACATTACATTACCTGTCTCACAATGGATTCCACTGTATCCTGGGATGCAATCACACTGAAAGCGACCAATAAGGTTATTGCAAGTTGCTCCATTGAAGCAAGGAAGGCTGTAACACTCATCGATATCTAGGGATAAAAATAATTTTAGGGTAACTGCAAAAGGTCAAAACCAATGGCCTCCTAAACGACCTTTAAGACCAAGACGAAACTTTGGATGCTTTTCAGATTATATGAAGAACTGACAACAGTACTTAGCTTGGTGCGTAGCTAGAAAAGGCAAGAATAATAACAATTAGCTTTATACATATAATGATGATAAGAGATTGGCCATAAGAAAACCACTGCGTTGCACCGGTATAATGAAGTATTTGTGAAATTCCGATATGGTTTTTACAGTTGTCATCTTGAGAGGCCTGTTTTTTTCTTGTAGTTGCTAAATGGTTGCATCAGAGCCAAACTAAATACATAATAACAAGTAGGGACATGGAGAATATATTCCAACTGCTTCCTAATTGTAGTAATTTTTCATAAATTTCAGAAAAGTTACCAACCTGCAAATTGTCGCTAACAAAATTTCAAATAGATCCCTATGGAAAATTTTTTCTCGTGTTTAGTTCATATGGACTTTTTATAATTGAACCCAACTTTGAGAAAATATATATGATCTTCAATATAGACTTTGGTCCGCCCATTACCTTAGAAAAAACTCCTAGAAAAGAATTTTGTTTGATACCGTTTATCATTACGTTAATAATTTACTGAAACAGACTGATTTGAGCATTGAATTCAAGCCATAACATTAATTGCACATCATTCAAAATGTGTTCCCTTCTCTAGCTCAGAGCTCCAAGCAGGCACAGCGCAGCTTTTGGGCTAGCAGGGGCTATAGCCTCTCCACTTTTTTCAAAGATAGTCCTAAAAGCTATCACGATTATGGCATTTTCAACTGAAATATTTTCTGAACCGAACTGTTGTATATTAACAAGGACGTAAATAAGCAAAGTTTTTTTTTTAAAGGAGTGTTTCCTAACCTTCTAAAGGGCGTAGTCTAAATGAATTTTCCGAGGATTCCCCCGGACCACCACTGCGGCTCGATCAGCCCCTCCACTTTAAGACCGCTGTGCGGTCCCTGCCTCCAAGACGTATATATGCCAATCAGTGTATTGCATGTAAGTAGAACTAAGAATTAACTTCTTAGTGGATTTATACTCACATGATGAATCATTCTACTTAGCATAAAAATCGACACTAAAAGTGCACGATTAGCTGCCGTGCTTGGAGAATTGTAAATTGATATTCAAATATCTATATTCACATTGATAATAATACCTGTTTCACAGTGCTTTCCAGTATAACCCTGATTGCAATTACATTCATAGCCAACCAACTTGTGTATGCAAGCACCATTCTTGCAAGGATTTTCAGAGCATTCTCGTTCTAATGGATAGAAGAGTTTCATCAATCTACCTGCACCCATTTCACAAATTTGCGTATAATAACTCCTAGAGATCAGAGTTGGTATGCTGGTCAGAAAAGTAAAAATCTTCAAGAGAAAGACCTACAATGTTATGTACAGAATGTACACTGGGAATCATTGTAAAATTTGTTCCCAGATATCTTTGCAATCACACTACAACCCGTGCCGAAAGTTGCTGGAGAACCTATGAAAAAGAAAGTTTTACTAATTGTCTTGCGATTCTTGGGGTTAAATGCTGTCATCTGTCCTTTAACTCAATAAAACAATGTTAGTTGTAAACTTAACTTTTGTTTTGAATTGATTTCTGTTAAATAGTAGCCATACAACGCAGTTTAAGCAAAATTGTTTTGAGGGAGAGAGGGGAAAGCTGCAAGTAGAAGAAAAAGACCCCGGATGGGGGTACTTGACGTGAATTAGTACGGGGATGTGCACTCCTAGAGAAATTTTTTTGGCCCGACTCTAGAATTTCCTCCTACAAATGGTACCCAGCTTTAGAAAAAATCGGCGAAAAGTATACTCCGAACGTAAAAAATACCCCTACTCTTGCAAAATTTCCCCTTTCGCAACCGGCTTTATACAAAAGAGGCGAAATCGATACCCGGAAAGGAGTGCACATCCCGTCAGCAAAATATACTAAGTACTCACCCCCCCCCTCCGGGAAAAAGACGTTACTAGTGTTCCACGAGTTTTGGCAGGGATTGTAAAATATGGGAAATGCCATGGATCACTATCATTACCGCTATGAAGGAGCTAGTCCAAACTTATTTTAAGAGGCAATTAAACATGGGGAAAGACTCCTAGGATAAGCAACAGATAAACCCTTAAGAGACAAGTTCTCTTGTTGAATATGTATTTGCTATAGCTAATATTTTAAGCAATATTTTTTATGCTAATGGGTTTTTTTAATTTAACACTAAATTATGAAATATACGTCTTCTTTCGATGGTTGTTATGCAGGATTAGTCCCCTCTGTTTAGGGAATACTGTTGATACCAATTAAGCATATTAACGCTAATTTTTTAGCGACTGAAACTTTATGATCATATTTCTTAGCAGGTTTCTGGTAATAAAAAACGACTGTGTTTAGACTGTGTTTTGCTGTTTTCTTTCATACAAGTTTGTCAAACTATGACTAGAAATTAAATTTTACCCCATCGGTTGAATGCTGATTCTATAGGAGTTATAGCTATGGCCTATAGAGTGCTATCGCATCACAACTGAATAAGATAGTGCTTAAGTCAAATTTGACCATTGATGCCTGCAGCTTGCCCATATTGAGGGATTTGCGTCACATAGCGTTCATTTAATTGCGGTTTTTAAGTTGCTTGCAATAACTAGTGACGAAAAAAATAAAAAACAATTCAGTTGACAAATACTTGAGCAACGCTAAACTGTGAAAAGCAAGATGACAAGCGAATGATGAAATATAAAAGTAAATGCATTTATGGTCGTTATGGATGTGTTTGAAAATCACCATAAACATTCAAACATTGTATTTTACCGTTTATTTCGATACTACCTGCTATTCTCTGGAGAAGACCCGTATGCTATAATACAGTATAAGTACATTAAAAATGTCATCTTCCTTTTGGCTCTGTGCCCTTATCTATTTATTTTACTTTCAGCAAAAAAAATTTAGATCGGGCGAACGATCTACTACCGGGGCATACTTTTATTCGAGAACTATTTAATACATTAACAACATGTTTCACTGAAATAATTTATAGCAAAATGCATAGCATACCAATAGGTTTAACACAATGAAGTCCATAATGTTTTTCATCACAGCGAACGCATTCATAGAATGGTGCAGTGCATGTATCTTTACAAAGGACATCAGGTTGACAAGGTTTAAGGGTTTTACATGTTGTACCAACCTGTATCAAGGTAAAGGTATTAAACATTCAATTTACAATCATCTGTTGCTGACTTTTATGGATACGTGCTGCTATAATCTTGCAACTGGAAGTATCCTTCTTGCTTGGAGAAAAGGGATGTAATCAATCTCACAGCTAGCGTACTGGCGACAAAAACATTGGGTCAATGGTGAAAGAACTCCTTCTAGAAATTAGAATTTAAAGTTTAAATCAAAGAATAAAAAACCAATTATAAAACCCAGTATTATTTAACAGGTGATTCATGCTAATATCAAAGTCACAAATGACGCTATTATATCTAATGTATGGGTTTCTTATAGATAAACATTCAAAATTTCCATAAAATAAGAATGAAAATGAGAACTATACACATGTCACGAAAAATATATAGCATTAGCATTACCAGTTTATTGTTGTAATCTGTTGATTTGTATACCCAGCCAGGTTTATCAGTAAGTTGGGTATTAACATCACCAAATGCCTTTGCGTTCAACTCACATACTTGTTTATCTCTCTGAATATTGTATGATCGACATTTCACATGTTCAATACACTTAGCCATACATTGAGCATCGTTTAACCCATTGTCAATTCGTATCAAATGCCCTATTAGAGCTTTATCAATGTGAAATACATCAAAATCAGCATATTTCATGCAAGGAAGTCGTAATATTGTTGCATTCACAACTGATAAAACTCTCAGCAAAACCAAAGATCTGTAATGTGAGCAAATCATTGATCAGTGTTATCTACAAATATTGCATCTGAAGAAATATTGGAAAAAACCATATGATATTCCCTGTTTTGATGTCGATCCATGATTATCAAGGTTCTAAGCACATTTTTAGAGCCCATTTTATCACCTTAAAGTCGCTTGGGTGGTAGTTAAATACATAAATGCGTTTTAAATCCAGTCTGGAATAAATTTCAGAAACAAATGTGATCAACTTGTTGGCTGGTTTGAGCTTTTGAATTAGGTGGTTTTTGTATGTTAGTAAGTGTTAATTATGTGCAGGCCCGTCGAAACCAGGGGGGCTGGGGGCTTCAGCCCTCAAAAAATTTGCTGATGTTTGTTCCTTAACTTTTTTAATTAAAATGCTGAAGAAAGCAGCATTTTAGCTGATAAAGAAAATAGATAGTGTTCCTCGCCAATTAGAGGCCTAAATATCGTCATTTTCTCATCATTTTAATAGTGCAATTTGTGCCGCGATGCGTTTTCCAGCATATTTGTTGTGACATGCATAATATGCACAATATCATATTTGTTGTGACAGGCATGTTATGTGGCTATTTTACATACATTTATCACCGGAATGGTAAAAAGAGCTTGAACAACATTAAAGAGCATTTGAAAAGAGCAACGTTAAATGAGAGTTTACCGAGCAGGTATTAATCTGATGCAAGTGCAGTATTAAGTTGATGAGAAAAAGTACAGTTCATCGAAGAATGTTCCCACTCTTTTCTCGCTAGACTATTGGCAACCAGCATCGTCAAGCGCTTTGCACCAAAAAACAGTATCTCTACAATGAGTTGCAAGATTGTTGGACCCCAACGGCAGAAACAATGTTTTCAACCCCTCGCCCCATGTCAGCCCCATGTCAGCACTATCGTTGATGTTCACTAATTCAGACTAACATAAAGCAATTTCAAGGAATGCATAAAACATTTGCTGCATAAAGAACACGTGCATTTGTTTTCATGGAACCATGTTTTAATCAGGTATTTGAATTGTTTAGCATTTTGGGCTGTTTTAATTTCACCAGGAAGCGAATTCCAGATTTTCGGCCCTTGGAAACTAACTGATTTAATACAATAAGTTGTAGTTTTAACCTTTGGAATCACAATCAAAAAGAGATTTTGAATACGAAGGTTATGAGTCGTTGTTTTTTGTAAAAAATAGTCTTTCATAAAAATAGGATTTAAACATTTACAGAGGCGGGGGAAGGGGGGGGAGAGGAAGGTTGGGCCAAATATTCTGACTTTTGATTTTTTCCAAGGGGTCCAACAATTTTGCAACTGATTGCAGGCCACCTCTTTTGTCGCTTCAAAATCTATTTGTCATAAATCACGTGTTGAAATGACCAAAACGCACACCGCTTCTCTTACTTGAATTCAGCAAACTCTCTAAATCTCAAAAAACCCATCGAATATCATAAATTTTCATCCCTTGGCTGCTTAATAGCAAATTATGGAGCTGATGCCTGATACATTAAACCCTTAAGGATTCCTATTATATGGTACCTTGAATTAATCTTCACTACCTTTATGGTGGACCACTATATGCTTGTTTTATTCTTTCTGATTATTGAAAGTAAGAGCCTTACTTAAAAAGTCATCTTAATAAAAAGGTATCGCCCTAATGAATGAAGTCTAGTTTCAAGTACCAGGTTTAAAGCATTTCCGGAGAGGTGAAGAAGAGCACTGCTTTTGAAGAAAAGCAGTTAAAGTAAAGATAGTTAGAGAGGATTGGCTAGTTATCAAAGAGATTGCAATACAATACCTAAAGATTTGGGTAAGCATCTTAGCATTTCTGCTTTGTGTGAATCTATCCAAGAAAAAAGCTCGCCAGGTGCCAGCTGAGATACCTTCCTCGATCGTGCAAAGTTGAAAATGAGTAACTTGACACGGTATGGTGAGAATGATTAAATTCAAATTATGAATGATAATACAAAACCAAATACAAGTACCTGCCAGCATACACCAAATCAATTGCTCTCAAATATTTAAATTTTTACCATCAATTTTGCTCACCAACTCAAAATCGCCGACGACTGGTATCTCGATGCTTCCCATGCTCCCTGAGAACTTTGTAGAGGTCATTTTCGAATCTTGTATCTATCATTTTAAAATAATTTTTTGAAGGTGTGCATTTAATCTAATCTCTCAAGAACGTTACACGAGGGTATGGCATCAAAATAGCAGTTTCTTTGCATCATAAAAAAGGTTATGACGCGAAAAGTTTTCCTTGGCAAGTACAGACCCCAAACCTTTCCCCTTCGCTCAATTTTAGCCCCTCTACTTTCAGATCACGCAAATAGTTAAGGCTATCTAAAGGACACTTGACAATGAAAGGTTTTTCTTTACCGGCTCTTATTCTAGGCCGGTTTTATTTATTGTACACAAAGATCTGCTAATCCAGGTCCCATCTCTAAGCAGCAGATGACCTATATGACAATACTCTTGGCGATATTGTGGACAAATGATTAAAAGGGGCTGCATCCCATCCCAGAGCAGAAGAAGACGTCACAAGACACCTCATTAGTCGCAATTGGACCCAGATTTTTTGGCTATTTCTATCAAATTTTTTTGGTGATTGAAAGATAGTAGCGTCTCTTCTTTTCTGTTATTATCATAGAGAGAGGGGCACTGGGAGGGATGACAGAAAGATTTGGAGAGTTCAATGCTACCTTTACCGTTGTTCACCTGTTTATCATCACTTGTATAGAATGTACCATTTTGGAAAAGTAACACTTGCTCTTCTGGTTACATTGTTCGATTTGTGTGTTTGTCAGTCACAAAGTTGCTCAGAGTTCAATCGGTCTTCAAATTACCAAACATAGTTTGAAAATTTTGAAGGAATCAACAAAGTTCACTAGATCGTATTATTCGATATGATAAATGCATCAAAAACAGACGCCAAAAGCTTTGCAAAAAGTTTCATTAATTCTTCTTAAGCCCGGTGGGTCGCCTCTCATTGTTAGGTGTAAGCACGAAAGTTTAAGGTTCTTGAAAATTGACCTTTTTCTCTGAATTTTAACTCAAACTTTACCCCCCCCCCCCCTATTTTCTCTTAATCCAAAGAAACATATTGGTTTTACTACGATGATTTGGACTTAAACAACCACTTTTCATAATTTTTTACATTTTCCAAGAAACACCCCTTTTCTCCAATTTCTATGTCCTTGGTTTGGGATGAAATTGAACCCCTTTCTCAGAGATTTTAAAGATACACTTGACAATGGGAGGTGACTCACCGGGTTCTTAAGTGTTGAGTTGTAGCCGTCTGCCAACTCTAATGTGCACGTATCGTATTTACCCCACGCCACGTGAAGAGCCTTCCAAGCGGAGAAGCGCACACAAAAATATAAAAAAGGTTGAAATATAAAGATGATATTTCGTTTACTAAACAATAATCATAGGATTATAAAATGAAATAGTTCCTATGACACAAAGAGCATGCATGTCAAAGAGTAGCATGCGCAGCAAATTATGGGATTGTAATTTCTTTGCGCAACGCAACTCATTTCTTTATTTTAGCTAAAAAGTCAGAATTTTTGAAAGGAACCACCTGCTAGTTCGTGGTCATACCTTGGTTGCATTCATAAAATGGCGGCTACTCAGAGTGAAGTAGAAGAATAATGTCGAATCCACACTCCCGCGTTTTATGTCCTGTTCATAGAAAAGGGCTACAGCAAAAATCCGGTCGATAAATTTGGCCAATTGGCCCAAGTAACCCTGTCAAAAAAGACAATTTGCTCAATTTATGATTTTCAGCAGCGAAGAGAAGGTTTTAGTAAGGTATGCTTGATACTTCTTCTTTGTAAATTCTGCTGACCAAGTGGGATTTCGCTTGAAGATAGACCTAAGCTAAGCAGAGAAGGCTATGAAGATGCAAATCTCAATATTTGCAAAGCATAACATAGTCAGAATCCGCAGGCAATCGCGGAGGAACCCGGGAGATTGGAAAACGAACAACTTTGAGGGAGTTGCAGAATATTCAACATAAATAAAAAGAATTCTCGCCTGATTTACTATCAAATATTGTAGGCTTCAATTTGAGAAACAAGGGTCTGTCTAATCAAGTCGCTCTAAAATGCATCTTTGCGTCCATGTTTATCTAATGCAAGGCGCACGCAGGAGTATTGTACTTAAACAGAGCGCCATTCGAGCCATTTCACTAAAGCAAATTATTCCCGTGTATGGTGGTGAACCAGTAAGGAACTTACTGCTAGACAGTAAGGATACGTGCGCGGCTTGCATTAGGCCTAATTATCTGCTACCACTTTTCAAATAGCCTTAAATCGAATGTCACGAAAATTTTGTTGATTATTCGCCAGTGATAATCTTAAATCTTAGATCGAAGTTTCACAAATCATAGACATGGCTTTTCATGGGCATTTTCTGCATTTAAAAGGAAACTGTTGAATTCGAAAATTGTGTTGCAAAACCCTTGAGTTTTCAAAGCTGTACGTGCAAAACGATAATTTGACTCTTTTTCATGTTTAAATGGAATTCATCTACTACATAGGTCTTCTAGGAACTATTTGCGAAATTGAAACCACCAATTAGTATTTATGATTGGGCCAACATAAAATTGTTGTCCAAATTCATCGCATCTCTACTCAAAATGGCAGCATAAATTTGCGCCAAGCACTTGAATCGGCAATCAACTTTGTACGTGGTTTATATCAACTCAAAACTTTTTAAGAGAGCAAAGAATTACCAGAACCCGGGGCTATTTGCTTTTCTAGAGATTGTGAATAAGTGCCAAGATTTGTACATGAATCGATATTTTGACTAAATTGAAAGTGTTGAAGCCCTCCAAAAGGCAGTAGATATTTTAGAATTGAAAAGCAAGTCGAAGACAGGCAGGTAAGTTGTTGCATTATATATCAATCATTGATAAACATTAGATAACAATATCACCCAATTTCAATACTGTAAAACGGGCAACTTTGAGGCTAAATAGCACAGTGCAAGACTTGCTAAAAACTAGTTTAATTACATTTAATTTTTCTGTCAAACAGTCGAGCATTAAACATGGCAAGAAACAAAATAAAAAGGCTGCACAATATTGTAGGTGAAAAACTAAGAGAATTACGAATGTTAAGATATATGGCGACGCCTAGGATATTGGTAGAATAGCTTACTGGTCTAATTGAAATAAGAAAGTAGTACATCATAAGATATTTATTTGCAGGGCGTGGAACTTATTATTGGTAAACATTTCTATTTTATCAAGGTCTTTTTCCAATTTTGTGCAAACGTTTCTCAAGACCATGCTGTTAAATTATTAATTCCAACTCTCCTTTTCATGAGGATGGCTCCGCCACTGGTCAATATGAGACGATACGATATCAATAATGATGTGACTTTCCTGTGAGCAATAAAGATGCTGAAATGATCATTATCTTCCGAATTCTGAGCCAAACTTTTCAAAGTGTAACATTCTTTAGGTTTACTATGCCTCCTTACGCTGCATAGCATAGTAAAAGTATGCATTATAAATGTCTAGACATCAGGCACGTAGGAAGCAGTTGGAACTGGGGGAGACACGATATTTGAAGGGCACTTTTCATCGTCACTTTTCAATGCCACCCCTGTATGCGCCAGATTTATGATACAAGGGACGCTGCAGCGTATAAAGAAGATTTTGGGTAAGCGGCAGTTGGATATAGATGTCGAGGGGCCAGGGGCAGAGCCCCGGAAAAAGTTTTGCAGTAGTGTCTTTTTCATATTACAGAAATTTCTTTGTATCAATATAGATGCAACGTAAGAAGGGCATTTCTCTTCTCTCAAAGAGCACTTGTCACAAATTCAGGGGTCACGTGCCCCCTGTGCCCTCCTGGTTTCTATGTCTCTGCTAGACATAAAATGAGGCAAGCTATGAGCAAAAATATTCCAATACTTTTGCCCTTGGACAAAAATTTTTGGCATGGTTACTAAAACATGGGATTTGAAATTTAACATTGTGAAGTTATAAAACACTAAACTACGCAACGAATAGTTGTTATTAGACTCAAGCAGGTCAGTTGAGCACAAATAAGATTATACAAGTAAATAACAGAATTAACTTCTGTGAAGTTTCCTTCAGTAGAACCATATTCCTGAAAGAAAAGAGTGAGTGTATCAGTAAATCAACTGATAGTAAGTGCTAACGATTACTTTTTGAAATAAAACACGAAGGAAACGCAAAGAAAACCTGGCAAAAACAAAATCAGAATCGTTATGCTTGAAGTTGGGTGATTAACTCACTCACATGTTTTGTAGACAGACAGCCTCCAAAATCCGCCACACATCATTCCAGTTTCATCTCTGCAAAGACTATTACAGCTTGACTCAGAATCTTTTCCATGTTTATCATATGTTGATCCACAAAAGCACTGAGTATGATATTCCAAACCCGCGTATGGGTAACTTAATTCGCGGCATATATTAATACATTGTTCTATATGGTTGTTGCTTTGCAGATCAATCTCTTTTTTTGAAGACAGTGCTCTATTCGAGGCATCGTTGTAGCAGCCGATGTAGGCTAGATCTGCAAAAGAGGGCAATATGATAAGCTAAAAAATTTAACAAATAATCATAATTTTCAGCAGGTTCTTGTATTTTGCGAAACTAAATCAAACCAATACTAGCAAATGTAATTTGTGGATTGCTTTTATGTCATAAGATAGTAGCATAAAGGAATTTTGTTGACCTGATAAAGTGCAGAATAATGAATTTTTTTTGTATTGATCTTAGAAATTTAAATCGACCTTTGATATGTGGTGAACTTTGTTGGTTCCAAAAATATATTTTCTATCCATGTTTGGTTAATTTGACACTAATCAATGAATGTAACAAGAAGAAAAAATGTTTATAAAAGATAAATAATGAAACTTTTTCGAAACGACCTTGATGGACGAGAAACGACCTTAATGGATGACATGATTTATCATAGGACAAACCTCTTTCGCAGTGCGTTCCGGTATACCCTGTAATACATTGGCATTCGTATCCATTTACAAGATCACGGCAGACACCATTATTCTGGCACGGAGTGCTTGAGCATTCATTAATGTCTGCAACAATTTCAAAATGAAATAATGATTATTATCTCATTATTATCATCATCATCATCATCATCATCATCATCATCATAATCATCATCATCATCATCATCATCATCATCATCATCATCATCATCATCATCATCATCATCATCATCATCATCATCATCATCATCATCATCATCATTTTTATCATTATCATCAACATGGAAAGAAAAAGCTTTTGAGAGCTTTAGAAAAAGAATACACTTACCTTCAGGAAGCACTTCAAGCTGGAAATAAGTAAATTGATTGTTATATTTTGCTTGAGATTAAAGGAAATTAAAGATTGTGGAAATTATGAAAAAATTTTATCAACATATTATTGTAATAAGATAAAAAATAACTGATGTTTATGCAACTTTTTCATAAACATCTTGCGATAAAATTTGCTTACCTTAAAACTAACAGCTTTCCAATTTTCCTGGTTGATCTCAATTGAACATCCACTACTATCCATGAACACTTCGCAATTTTCGCTGTCCGTTCCTACATTCTTATAATTCAGCAGTTTACATTTTCTTCGCAGGCAACGATGAGTGCATTGAATCTCACTTTTCACAAAGAATGCTTCCATGGCAGCTAGCGGACAGATAAATTTGTTGTTCATGTGAACATCAGTAATGGACCCTTTATCAAACATTGAATATTTGATCCAGCAGATGAACAGTATGATTTTTATCTTGATTGCACCCATTTTCACTGAATTCTACTCATAAAGAAGAAGCTGCAAATAGAAATCTAATTTAGTAAAAGTCACCGTTTTAAAGTTTCAACTTCATTTTCACCTGGAATTTTAATATCAAGAGTTGTTTTGCTTTCTACTTTAAAACCTGTTCCATGACACCCAATTGATCCTTGATAATACATCGAGTGTGCTCTGGAATAGATATTGTAGAATTGAAAATTTAATAACTGCCGAAAATGAGCTTGGCACAATAAACATAAATTTTTCTTCGGAAATTCTGAGAATATGACATAATCCTTTGAAGCTCTAATGGTATGGGTAGAGATTTCTTTCCTCTCCTTGATACTTTAATAATTGTCCTTTTCTTCCAGCTGATCAACTTCACTTAAAACGTAATATTTGATGGGCCATATTTCAAAGGATTCTTCGCTTATTCCTTTAATGAAAATTTAAGCCTCTCAACTCTAGCTAAGTTTACTAAATATCATTTTGGTTTTCAAATGTGCATTTAATACAACTCACAAGATGATGATTATCATCAAAGCAATCAACCTTTATCATTAGGAGCAGCTTTTGAACAGTATAGTTATCATAGTAAAAGTTTTTATTCTAAAGCTATACGCTACAAATTGCAATTTTAGAAGAGCAAGTTTTACATTAAATACACTGCAGACAGTACTTTGAATTTTACTTCAAAATTTATCCACCCAAATAGATTGGATTTTTCTTTAAATTTCTCAAGGCAGTTCAGCCTGCCCATAAGTAAATGAGAGATTAAGAGCGAACTTACGGAAATTTAACATCTCGTTGCCACCAACATTGCTGACACTGTATTGAATTTTCAGATCCATGACATAATTGTTTTGCATATAAATGTATTAAAATCAGTTCTTTTATAAATAGCAGCATTGAGATTTAGCAGGTACAAGAAGCCGCAAGTCGTGCTATTCTCCAGGTCCCCTGCGTGAAGATTAGCGTTGCAAAAATGTTAGCACACATGATAGTAAGATGTATATGTTGCATTTATTTATTAATGTCATGCATGCCCTATAACGCAGAAATGTTATCATCAGTTTGTTCATGAATACCATTAGTTTGGCCAAACTAGCGCTTTTAAAGGAAGCGGTCACATGGACGTATCCACAGGCTTAGAGAACATTAGTATTGTAGGTATTAGTGCTCTCCCAATGAAAAAGAAATAAATCCAGCTTGCCAATTGCATGGTGCAATTCTATAGTGGATAAATAACTTTAAAATATCTTCAACGTCCGAAAGGTATCTGATTAACCTTTTCACCCCGTACGGGCCATATTGCCCGATGACAAACACCGTAAAAGATAAATTTTCAGGGGGTAAAGTAAAAAATTTTGGAAATGTTCAGATAGCAGATTTCTACAATAGTTGACGCTTTCACCTACGTTATTTGACTATGTTGCCCCCTTAAAAGCGTAGATTTATATGAGTTTTAACAATTAAATGAAAAAGAACCGGGTACGAAAGGGTGAAAACATTATGGGAAGAGTAACCTCTATAGACTAGTCTGAATAGTCATTTCATAACTTTGCCGCTCTGTATAGGAAAAAGATTTTAAACCAGTTGTTGTTCTTATTAGAAATGCATTCGGTTCTTTCATTGGCAGTCGTGAAAAAATCTTTCATGCATAACACTTGCTACTGTAGTTGAAACAGAAGTGTCTTCAACTGTAAATCTCATAACAAGGACCAGAAGAACAACATTTTAAGGAAAATCTAAACCGTGCTAGATCTGTTAACAAACATGTTAGCTGACAATACCCAAGCATGGTAATACACTGCCATTTCTACCCAAATCGACCCAAAAGTGTGTCAACACTGATAAATAAATATCATGCTCTTTGCAAGGCTAAAATTTATGGCAAACCATGCATTGATGGTTGTAATATGCACCAGCAGTGTTTACCGAGAAGGCAAGCTTGAAAGTTGTACTTATATAGAAACTTATCCCTATGTTATTCACTATTTCAGAAGATTTTTGTAATTCATAGAAGTCCGAGCCATTTGCATTCTATGTTTCGTATTGTCTTTGCTGCCCGAGAAGAATATAAAATATATATTCCTCGCGATAAAAGTTGGCTATTGATAGAAATCTGAGCTATGATAGAACAGTGACCTCGTATCTAGAAAACACAAATATTCACCATCGATTCAAAAGCCACATTAAATTAAGTGTAATTAACTTGCCAATCTAACTTGCATAAAACCTGTTGGCTTCATTTGTGGAATACTTGTTGCTATGGGATTTGTGGCTTGTAGCATTGAGTATTCAATATAGTTAATATATTGCAGAGATATTAAAGTCGAAACGTATATTCTGTATACCTAAATGTGTTGTAAAGTATTGCAAAATAAATCATTGCGAAAAAATGCATGGTCTAGCGTGCCATAACGGAAATAAAAGATTAACATCAAATGGAAATGAGTATATTAGAAAATAAACCTTCTCCAGTCTGTGCCCCCACCCCCCCCCCCCCCCCCACCTATATGTCAGAGTGGGGCTGCAAAAATTGCTGTGTACAATGTACAAATGTCTTTTTGTACTTCTCTCTTCTTATCATTAATTTGGTTGTCTTGACGACACTATAAGCTTTGCCTTTGCTTTGCTTTCATTTAGGATAACTAGCACTCTCGTTCAAACTAATGCAACCTAGTAGGTGTACCGTTAACAGGGACGCCGGATCATATTTTTGAGTGAGGGGGCTTTTAAGATTGGGCGTGGTTACTTAAGTTTATGCTGGTGCTTCTTAGAAGTCTATAAAAATGTTCAAGACATGCCCCAGCATTGGGATAGGGATAATGGTAAGAAGAACACAAGTCCAATAGGCATAGGTCACAGTGCCCTTTATTAAGCGCAATTAGAAACATATGCATTCAACATAACATGGCGACAAAGAAGTGCTACAGAATAGCCATGATAGGGCTAAAGGTATGATCTGAGGTGAAGTAACTTTTTTTGACCACCTCAATTTCATACAGCTACAATCAAGCCCATTAAATGAATATATATTTTTTAACCACCCTCTTCCCTCTCCATAATACGAGAGACAACACACAATTTCTGCTTAATTAATGCAAAGTTCACTGAAGAACTTATAAAACAAATAACATCTGCGATGGTGCTATAAGAAAAAAGGACACAACAGATCTCAATTTTTGCAACGGAAATTTATCAAAGTTAAAGATGATTTGCCTTGAACATAGCCATGTTGAAAAGGAGAATGGGTGCTATTGAAATCAACAGCAAACTTGGTTATACAACATGAAAAACATCGTGTAAAGGAGAGCAAGGAAAAAATAACGGTAAAGGCAGATGGGAAACGAGGCAATACATTCTTATGGGTAAGGATTGCAACAACCTTTACCTTTGCTTATAAATGATTCTCTATGCTTTCAATATGTTTGGTTATTTTTATGATAGATGAAGACTCACACCTAATGTAATTCTTATATATTCTTCCTTTATAGGTTTACTCAAAAAATTCGAAGGGAGAAATTGAGAAATTGAGTTGTGAGAGGATGCTGAACAAGTTATTTCAGTTTTCGCTGTTATGGATTGAAAGATTTGGTGTTTGTATATTTATTGGTATAAAAAACGAGTACACATGTAATAATTTTTTGTTTTACTTGTATATATATGCGTTCAGCCGAACAGAACCTTCACATGAACGTAAGGAATGGAGTGTAATCCTAGGAAAATTTTTTTAGCCACGCTCCCATTTTTCCTTAAGAATGCATCTGCCGAAGTCACAGTTACAATAAGAAATTTAAAAGTCTACTGTTGTAAAGCTTTTTTTTATATTGGTAAAAAGGGGGTGGGGGATTGCCGGCATACCCAATGGCCAAGGCTGTTATTTACAAATTGGATGACAATTAATAACAAAGTAGCTTGCAAAGCAAAAAGTATGTTAAAGACAAAAGAGTCAATGCATATAATTACAGCTAACGGAATTTATAGTTGACAACAGTTTCATATAATCTTTTCTTTTATAATGCAGTGTATTGTTTCATGCCATGCCATGTTCCGTTTGAAACAGGTGTACCACATTAATCTATGAAGCGAAGAGTGAGTATATAGTTAAAGAAAATCAGTATGCAGAGGAAGAGAATCACAATAAACAAGAAAAAGACCATTGATATCTAAAATAACTAAAATAGTCTGATTCATTAGAGGGGCACAATTCAATGATTTTCCACCGAGAGATTACTTTGAAATCGAATGAAGTCATCAAAAGCATGCGCATTCTTTTTAAGGAACCAACCTGAGTGAATGTGGCAATTGACCGTTAGTCTTAATGCTCAGATTTGTAATATAAATCGTAGAAACGATGTTGGTATAATTGAGTTGCAACAGAAACCAAGACCCTGACATGACCAGTAAATGATTGCATAAAACTCATAAACTTTGATAACAAATATAAAAGCGAAATGGATCTCAAATTCAGAATTTTCCGACAACGAAATTATGCTATGCGAACTGCACTATTGCTTGGTTGCAAATATTATTGTTCACAGAACTTCTAAAGAACAACTTACAATTAATCAAAATATGTCGGAAGGCAGCGGTGGCGCCAGCCTCCAGAAATTGGGAGGATAGGATGACAATGGGGTTCTGACGCCGCCCATCAGATTTTAGGAAAGGATCTTTTTTAAAACAATGCTGCAGTTTTAGAAAAGTTAAGAGGGGTCCAATCTTTTTGCGAATAATTTGAAAGACAGTTTGTAACTTAGAAACAAAACTTAATGAGGGCCTAACCTTACCTCAGATTTTTGACAAATAGCCATTACATGACAAGATTCAAAATCAACATCTAAATTCTTCAGGTCAATTTTTGAAGGAAATGTTGGCTTGTATTGGTCATCACTTCATCACACAGTACAAAATAAAGATTTTTAAGCTAACTTCCATAATTATAAGTGAATGAAATGGGATCGTTGTAGCAATGTATCTTCTCTGGTTTAGCAATTGACTTACATGATTTGTACACTGAAAGCCTAGCACCACCTCCGCACATTATTCCAGATGAATCTCTGCAAGGTGTATTGCATTCTGAATCATTAGCACGGCCATTTTTATCATATGTTGTTCCACACCAGCATTCATCATAGTATTGTAAACCAGCGTATGGGTGGTTTAGACTACTGCATATATCAACACATTGACGATTGAAATAACCATTAGCTGTTCTGAGATATTGAAATGAAGCTAGCGAACGGTTATTTTTAACATCTATGTAACAACCCATGTATTCCAAGGCTGAAAAGTAAAACAAATATGCAATCAATATCAACATCACCATAAGGGGTAGTGCCAGGATTTGCCCGACAGTGGGGGCTAGTATCTTTCTATGCACTAGAACACAATTTTTCGTCGAAAATTCCCCGACAGACACGAAATTTTTCCCCGACGGGGGGGGGGCTAACATTCCCCAACGCGCCACTCCTGGTCACCATCATCATCGGTTTTCGACTAAGGCATCATAGTTGACGCATCGCCATCATCTATGACAACATTATCGTTGTCGTCACAGTCGACAGTATAATCGAAAAAAGTAACTGTTTCTAAAACAGGAACTTAGTAAGCTTATTGCGGTGTAGAAGCTCGTTACGTAATGAGTATCATATTAAGAAGCAAACCTTGTTGGCAGTTGGTTCCTGTATAGCCTAAGGCACAGCCACATTGATATTTGTTCATTAGGTTTGCGCATGTACCACCATTCTGGCAAGGAGAGCTGGAACATTCATCAACGTCTGCAAAAATGAAAGGTGAGAGGCATAGGTGAATTTGAAAGATGTAATGCCTGTGCTCTAAATACTTTTACAAAATAACCGATGTCAAGGCAGGGGCGGATCCAGGATATTTTTAAATATGGCAACAGAAGAAGTGTCAGGGAGGACAAGGACCACTCCCACTTTTTTCTCCGAAACTAAAGCACTTAGATTTTTAGGGGCGTGGTTACTAACAATTCTTGCGCAATTAGGCCCCTCTCCCCTCCACTCAAGAGACACTTCCTTCGCCCACGAGAGCTGATGCCACAGACCCAAGATGCAGCATTCTACAGCAATGATTGAGAAGGTTTTAAGCCCATGCCCATTAAACTAGAAGGTAATATCCCCTTTGGAAAAACGTAAATTGCAAAATTTTATTGCTTTTGAATATGTACTGTATGTTTAAATTTGAAGACATTTAAAACCTGTAGAACGTACAAAATCACTTTTACCTTATGCCAAATATCTCAATATGAATTGTTTTATGCCCAATGATTCGCTTTATATTCTCCGAATCAAATTTCACCAGTATCTAGGGATTTTCACTATTTTGCCAAAAGATTTTAACAATAATTTCTGACACCTTTCTTTTGCGTTGACAATATCTGAAGATACACCTAAGTAGTTGTCTGCCTCTTCCGCCATGTTAACTACAATAACACGGCGCAATGCAAACCAGCAACAACGTTTTATCAGATTTCGCAATAGCGACCTTTGAGTTGCACCCATTCAAAAGGTACAACCCGTTCCCGAGTGTTTCTTTTGTCCGCAAAAGGCCGTAATCAGCTAAATGGACAAGGGACCGGTGCATTCGCATGAACAATTGTGGCAAAACAATTAACCTGTCAATGAGATTTGATTGATTCCGGTGCAATCCTTGAAAGTGTTGAGTAATCAACGGATCGTAAGTTTTGTTTTTGTAGCATGACTCCTCCACAACTACGACTGCCAATCCAACTGCGACTCAAACACAACGTTATTGAAAGAAATAATTTGAAGAGTGGAGTTTTAAAAACGGACAGCTAATGCTTTGAATTCTGGATCAAAAAAATTGTCAATACTCATTTGCATTATCAAATCATAAAAATTAATGAAAGTTGAATGGGTGCATCTGCACCGGTTGCACCGGTTTGGATCCGTCCCTTTGTCAAGGTACTGGAATTCATGCATTGCCGTAGCCACTGAGACTATGTCTATGATTCCAACGCTAGGTTTGATTAGCATATGGGAGCCTTCCTTAGCAAGAATTCCTGTTGGTCGACGACACAGCATAGATGAGATGGCCACAGGAGCGACTCGTTGAGTTGTGCTAAAACTAATTCCATTTTGACTTTTCAGTAAAGATTTTTATATGCAAATCTATTTAATGTCTTTATCATGAACCTCAAAACATTCAACAAAAGCTAGCTGGTTCTTAAATCAATACTCTTTTGGAAATTCACAAGCAATGGGAAATATTTATTGTTGTAGGAATAAAATCATACTTTGCAGCTGTCATATTTGGGTATTTTACTGGTTATTTTTTGTTCTTTTCTGGTTGCCGCAACTTACTATCAGACCATATCAGACTCTGTAACCCATAGAGTTCAAACATATAGATAGAGTAGATTATCTTTATTCCGCAGCAATCTCAAACGAGATTTGCGTAAGATCGTCAAGATTAAGAAAGGAACCTATTTCCTCTTTCCGCGAAGTAGATTTATAACAAGCCGTTTAAACTTGCAATAGCGTGTCCGATTGCGTTCTTTAATATTTCGTAATTTCAAATTTTAGTAGCAAATAGTGTAATTACTCACCAGGCAGCGGTTTAATCTAGAAATGAAGTACAACAAATGTTAGTAAATATATGGAAGTGAAAAGAGGGGGAGGGTGGTGGCAAGTATGTTGGATCTAAAAATGACTGAATCGACTAGATGAGTTGATAAACAGCATTCTGGCACCTTATTAGATTTTTTGAACATAATTAAAGTAAGGTGCGGAATTTTCCGACAAGTTGGACGTGGCATATTATATAGGGTGTGACCCTAGTCAAATCAAAGGTTTTGTTCACCGATTGCAATTTTACTTGAAACTGGTCAAGGCAAACCTAAGTAAAATAAAAACCTCAACAAATCAAATAAAGGTCCTCTTAAGCAAAAGATTTTAACTTTGTAATTTAAATTTGAGAATTGGCAGTGTCAAGTGCTTTAGCAAAATCAAAAAAGGTAACACATACTCTTTTATGAGCTCACTTGAATATGGAAGAATGAACTAAACACTGCTTGCTTGATTTGCTTGGTTCAAGCCAAGAATGATAACCA
Source organism: Catostylus mosaicus (assembly GCA_964019065.1). Taxonomy (NCBI): domain Eukaryota; kingdom Metazoa; phylum Cnidaria; class Scyphozoa; order Rhizostomeae; family Catostylidae; genus Catostylus; species Catostylus mosaicus. The sequence goes on from OZ025187.1 coordinate 3,505,707, forward strand.
AAATTTAAGTAAATAACTCTTTACATCATTTGACTTGTGGGTTAGATTTTTTGGAGCATATTGTTATATACAGAAAAAGCTACAGAAGCATGAATTTTTCTTGAAATTAAGGTTCTTTTCAAGCTCTTTTGGCAATAATTGGGAATTTCCAATATTATGATCAATAGGAATACATAATTCAAGAAACAGTTGATTTTGAATGATTTCATTTGGCAGCTTTGTATAAACATTATACATTAACATTTTTTTACCTCAAAAGATACTGCTTTCCAATTTTCCTGGTTGATCTCAATTGAACATCCACTACTATCCATAAAAACTTCACAATTCTCAATGTCCGTTCCTTCATTCTTATAATTCAGCAGTTTACATTTTCTTCGCAGGCAACGATGAGTGCATTGAATCTCACTTTTCACAAAGAATGCCTCCATGGCAGCTAGCGGACAGGCAAATTTCTTGTTCATGTGAACATCAATGACAGATCCTCTATCAAACAGTGAATATTTGATCCAGCAGATGAACAGTATGATTTTTATCTTGATTGCAGCCATTCTAGCTTATTTGGTCGACTTCTCGGGACGCAAAAGCAATTCTAAAAGGAGAAAGCTATTTCTACAAGCTGAAACTCATTTGCCTTCATTGACTTAAGCCTAGAAATAAAGACTCGAAAATTGTGTTTTTCGATGTACTAAATATTGTTTAAAAAATTATTTGAATCTGCTTTAATTCATTGCAATTATTACAAGCCGACAAATATCTTCCTACAAGTCAAATTTTGCCGATAGCCACCTTCATTTAAAGACTCTGACAGCAACCTTTTTACAAGGCACATTATTTAATCGACAGCCATCTACCTTAATTTCAAGCCTCTAAGCGGTTTTTTTAATTTGCTTAAATCTGATAAGGCATTGGGTCTTAAGGTGGGGGGGGGGGTTATGTGGTCTTCTCTAGGAATCTGATGCTCTTGCAATAACTCTCTTGTGTCAAAGGTTTCTCTCTTATATGTCTAGAGTGGTCTTGCCCATCGTTTCCGTACCTGCTGTTTTCCATTTGGCCCTTGAAGAATAAAAGCTTTTCGAGGCTCAATCGAAATTCTTGGCGGTATGGAAACGATTGGCCACGCTGCTCTAGCTATTTTATTTTATGTTAAATGGTAAATGTAGGCTATTATTTTATGTTAAATTTAGGTCTTTGGGTGGTAATGTATTTCCAAGTTTCCTTCTGCCTTTGTCTTAGAATAATATTTTTTGTAATCGTCTTCGCAATGATTCATGTAAATGAAAATATCTTCCTTCAAATGAAATTATTTTACCAAGAGCAATATTCGTATTAGTAATAACCCGTACCAACTTTCCACTTCCACTCTCTATTTTCTCCACTTATGTCAACTTTCTTAAAAAACCTGCGACTGAAGATGCTATGCTAAAATTACACCAAAGTACTCTTAAGATGATTTGTGAAAGGAATAGTCGCCGCATAAAGATTTTCCTGAAGAAAAATTTCACCAGCCCAAGGCAACATGGCGTAACAGACTGTCGCTGGGTGCATCAAACCGAAATTAAAATGCTAACGCTACTTTTTCAATGGTAAATAGTCTAATGTAGCGACTTACAAATGAGTTAGAAATTTTGCGAACTAATTTTCACAACTTGATTTAATTAGAAAGTGAAAGACAAAAGATGTTACAAGAATGCACAAAAAGGTGAATGATGATTATCATAAATAGAAATGTAGCTATTATAAAAAATATCATTCAATGACAAGCTAAAACATCTCTCTCTAAAACATGGTTCGACAAACAGTACAATTTCCCGATCCCTATTTAAGCTACTAATCTTTTTAAAAATTTTTGTTTAATATGAATGTAATCTTACTAGTGACTACCACCCTTCACACATGAAGTGTTTCCTTCTTTCATTATTAATGTTCGTTCCGTGCAACAAGTTTTCTGACATTGAAATGATAAAAACCCTAAATACCTTAACATATAGACTCGAATTTATCACACTAATGTGAATCCACTATACCCTAATGCTTCTTTTTTTCATTTCTGTCATCATTAATCTATGCCTTATTTCATCTAGTTTGACTGAACTTGATTTATCTTTTTGGTTAGTAGTTAGCAATTTAAATTTAATGTACATGAAAAGTTAAACAGAAATTCACTTTACCTCTCGACTGGTCTACGGCACGCTGACCACCAGACAGTCATACTGGAAATCGATTGCTTTATCCATACAAATCCGCAACAAGTCACATTTGCATATGAATTCATCATATTCAAAAACGTATTAAGATACCTGCATGGCTCTCAAAGCTAACCTTTTTTACAAGACCCGATGTACAACAATGATGTGATATCGGCTAAAATAGTTCGTATTCCTGCAAAGTAGACACAAGAATATCAAAATCAGAAGGGAAAAATAGCCAATTTCAGTTATATTAGATAAAGTCCTCATTAATGAATATATAAGGTAAAATGTTAAAGTAAGCATTAGGTTTAAAGCAACCGTTCAATTATGTAATGATAAGCACACAAATCATATTAAAAGACAAATTTTGTAGGCTTACATTTTTGCTGATCTTGGAGAAAATATTTTATTTTGGTTTCAGTTCATCGACCGTGTTTTTATTCGTTTCTAAACTGGCAGATTCAGTTAGGAAGCTAAATCTTTCATGATTATAACAGGCCAATCAAACCCGGTAATATTATGCAATTTTAAAGGGAATTATTTGCCCATTTAATTTTGGACTCTTTAATCTTGGAAATGGCTCGTCAGTAAAGACGCCTTTCAAAAGATTTCTTTGTAAAATAGATTGACTTCCCTAATGATCGGTACCCAGGGCACTCAGTACATAGACATACGTGGGGGGGGGGTAAGTCCAAGAATTTTACAGGCCATCCAAAAATCTCGGCTCATTTTCAGTAAGACCCAAAACTATCAACACTACTTATATCCTGTACCCAAAAAGATCAAAAATTGCAATTTCTTAGATGAGATAGTATCCCACTTCTATATTTGTTAGATTTGCTATTCAAAAAATTTTTTGATTGCTAGTAGTAAAACTTCAAAAGGATATGGTCACATGACGTGAAATGGGTAAAACAAGCCGATTAGGTCTATTAACGATACATTTGATCAAGTACTGTACATCTAACAAAAACCCAAAAATATCAGTGTTTTTAATTTTGATACCTAGAAAAATCAGAGTTTTATTGAATGTTTTTGAGTAGCTATATAGCATGTGACTCTTCAGCGTTCGACAGTATTCGAGAGCAGGATATTCTTGGCTAAGTTAGATTGTGGCAGTCTGTTTGGCACCTTTTCAATAGTCGAAGTAGTAAGATCAGTGACGGAAATTCAAGGTTATCTAAAGGGAGACAATCCCTTAAACATCCGACGAGAATGTACTTGAACAATAGGAAGACCCCCGTTCCCCTTCCAAATTCCTGCATTCCTGAGTTTAGAAATGGTCCGCACAAGAAAATAACGTCTATGGCTATTCTGCAGTATTGGCAATTCTGTAATGGTAATAAACTAGAAATTAAATCCTTTTTCTTTCTATTCCTCAAGAGCTCAGCTTTGAAATGGAACCGACGTCAGGTGCTGAATACCTCAGCATATTTTTAATCAACTTCTGAGCCACCATTGGGCAATTTCGGAGGCTAAAATGCTGCAAATTTTTTGTGCATTAAGGGCAGCTTGATCACAACACAAATTGATGACGTCATCAACTTTGTCTGACCGCGTAGCTCCGGACCAATCTTTAGTCATGGTGGCTGTTGGGAAAACCCATTTTAAGAAAAAATCGAGAGACAAATGCAAAAATCAAGTATGGCATCAAAATCAACGATGTTTGCTTCATAAATTGAGGAAATAAAAATGTTCGTGTCATACACGTTTTTTATAAGAACATCGAATTTCGAAGAAGCCTAGTAATGTTCTTAACTTTTTTGGTAAGAAAGCTTAAAATGTTCTTAACATGTTCTTTATTTCCTTGCTTCTAAAATGTGCACTGATTTTTTTTTAAGAGAATGATAATTGCTCCGAAAAGGAGTCGTGGGTAAAATTTTGGATCATCTCTGTGAATTCACCTTGCGTCCAATGAAAGAGCCTTGACTAGACAAAACTACAGGTACTTGAAATGATATTTCGAACATTTTCCAAACTCTTTTTAAAAGTGCGCTTTACTCTTTTTATTTTATGCTTTTTGAAAGAAAGCTATGAAGCCTTGTCATTTTTAACATGTTCTTAACTTTCAGGCATTTGAAGCCTTATGTTTTTATATGGTTTTTTCTTATAAAAAAACGTGTGGTCACTTTAAGGAGTGAGTAAAACAACCAGGGTATTCAAATGTAAAAGCTTCTTAACATGCCAAACTAGGTCTCCGTGGAATCAAATGACTTTCTTGTTGCCACAAACTTAACCTCTAATATTGAAAGAAAAAACCCAATATTTCATTCAAGGGTAAAAGTGTATTCATCAAAGACCTAATCTCATATTGAACAAACGAGGTAAAGGTTTGAGGTTATTCGGCGCTTTGAGTAACCAGTTGATACCAGCAACAACAACTGTGTTATCTGAAAGCTCAATTGATGCATTAATTCAATCTTTATCTGTGTATTCATTTGATGCTGACATTATTTGGAGAGAGTGATATATTTGAATCAAGAGGACGACGTTTGTCCTTTTCATCAATTTTGCAAAAGAAAGTGACTGGTTATGAAAGTTGAACGTATCCATAAAATAAAATTACGAAAGGTTTCCTAAATGTTAAAATGAATAATTCCCCACCAAATTTCCATGGCATCATGAAGCTCTCACTTTCATTTTGTTGTTTATTTGGGAGTTAAAAATTTTATTGGGTTAAGTCAGCAAACGCCAGAGCCGGGGGTTGGCTGGAGGGGCTGTGGCCCCCGCACTTTTTTGCCGCTAGGTTATGTCGAGGCGTATGTTCCTAATCATACTATATAAAGGTCAATGTGATTTATGCTTATTGCACTTGTGTTCTACTGGCCAGTATTCCCATCACAAAGCTCGGGCATGTCTTGACCTTTTTATCGACTGGTAAACGCACAAGTATAAACTTGAGTGACCACGCCCAACCAGGGCCACGCTGTATATTCAAAGCTCCATCACTTCGAAAATATGCTCCGGCGTCCCTGAAATAACATCCAGTTTTTTCGTTCCCCCCTTTTAGAGTTTCCCATTCCTGCTCCCCTGCTCCTTGTTCCCTAGTTTAGACATAGCCATAAAAGTATTCATGCTTCTGCAAAAATTGTCTCTACATTGCATATGTGACCTCTTCAATCGCAACTCAAATTGCTACTCGTATGCCTTCTACAAATGCTAATCGCCCAACAATAACTGAACTACATACAACAAAATATTATACATGAAGAGGATAGAAAGAGTGCTAAAATTTAACAACTATAGTGCTAAATGTGCAAAGAAGGCGAACAGACTATTTTTATTGCAAATGACTATAAAATTTTATCCCTCAGCTTCACTGCCATCTGAGGGGATAAGTTTTTTTTCCATATGTGCACTTTAGAACTTGCGTTTTCTTTCAGCCAAATGACAATGTAGATTTCTAAAAAAAATTTAATCAGGCATTTAATCTTTGAAAGCAAATGGTGATTTTGTTCTTTATTCTCGAATTTCTCCTCTTCTCTATCTTTCATGGAAAAATCAATAAATAGCTATTAACTTAATTATATGTAAAGGAAAAGAGGGGCCAAATTGGAATTTGCTCCTCTTTCAAGTTGTCCATAAAATAATCGGTTATCGGTTATCGGCATCGGTTATTTACTGCAAATGAGGTCAGATTTTCGTTAACATATGATTCTAACAGTTTGAAGACTCTTCCTTCTTTCATCTGCATTTCGGTGCATTTATTTTTGATATCTTGATTGGCAATATGAAGCCGTGTTGGCAATTTCGTTCAAATGGTCACTTATGCCACATATATGTAGAGACAGTGATCAAACTGTATGCAGTTTTGCTTCTGGCTTTATTGAAAATAGTAAGAAAGGCATGTATTTAATAAGAAGATGGGGCCATTTCCATCTCACATAAAATAGCAAGAAATGATGTATTCTTTTCTTAGCGAGCAAGACTTGATGAATAACGAGAGCGATGGAACATCTTATGCTTACGCTTGAGCTCATTCATAATCAATACAGCTTGAACACGCTCAAAACCAAGAAAAGTTTCAATTATTGAATTTCAGCATAAATTACGCCCAACGTAATCAGCAAATATTTGGCTCGCACCTTCAAAAAGCGAAGCCACTATCGAAAAATTAACAGCCCCGTTGATCATGGCCTTCAACTTGCATCAGGGGTGACGCCAAAAGGGGCAGAGAGCTTGGAAAAATATTATGCTTGTTATTTCTCGCAAAAATGTGTTCTATTGCTCAGAAAAATTACCTCTTTTCTGCTATGTAGACCCCTGTCAAGGGAGCTAGCCTTCCCTACGGCCATATACTGGCGCCACCCAAGAACTTGCATTGTGAGTTAAAAGATGATGATTGACATAAGAAATGGATGATTCTAGCATTCATATTCAATGCTGTTACTTACAAGTTTTGTACACAGAATTTCGGAGCCCGCCTCCGCACATTCTTCCAGTTGAATCCCGGCACAGGGTATTACAACTTGACTCATGAGCTTTACCATGTTTATCATATGCTGTTCCACAAAAGCATTGCGAATAATATTGCAAACCAGCGTATGGATGATTCAAACTCCGGCATTTTTCGATGCACTGTTCAATCAAATTTCCAGAGCTTGAACTTATAGGGTGAATGGAAGGTAGGGCTCTGTCACCTGCATCTATATAGCAGCCAATGTACGCCAAGGCTGAAGTGGAAAGCAAAAATAAAAGGTAAGGCAAGCTTTTTCTTCCATTTTTAATGACAGGCAACTTTTAAAATGCTATTGAGTGCCGCACAACGATGATGCATGCAAAAAAAGAAATTGGCACCAAAAGTTTTAATGTCTTTCACTGCTCTTTGTCTTTTGTCTTTGTCATTTCTCTGGTCTGAGAGAAATAGCCCAAAGTTCATGCAATGTGAATAATCCACTCCCTTAAAACGCTGGATTTCAAACCTTTGAGAAAGATTTGTTTAAAGGTTTGAATCTTAACTCATCTGTAAGTAGTTTCAAATATTCCAAACCTTGTCCGCAGTTTGTTCCTGTATATCCTGCAGCACATTGACATTGATATCTGTTAACAAGGTTGATGCACGTGCCACCATTTTGACAAGGAGAGCTTAAGCATTCATTGATATCTGAAAAGATAACATAAAGTGCATTATTAAGTGTGCGGAAGATGTTTCTTACAGTAAACCATCAATTCTTATGGCATGTGAAATCACTTTATGCGTATCAAAATTACGTAAACGTATCCTTCCTTTCTCTTGTGCGTAAATTGTTGTGAATAAAAATGAGCTGAGGTCAACTGAATCCAATTCAATTCAATTGAACCTTTTTCCAAAACTGAGAACTTCTAAGATCGCCATCATCATCATCAAACAGTGTGATTTGAGTTATGTAAACAGATGCAAGATACAAGAATACGATTTAAACATCTTTGAAGATCAATGTACAACTGATTTTCAATTCAAAAATATATGAGAACCAGCAATTCTTAAGCAATTTAAAGGAAACATTTTGACTAGCGGAATAACCTTGCTAAGCCTCAATTATCTTAAGGCATTGAACGCATTTCTTTCTTTAAATGCAATTGAGATGAACAAGAGTAGATTAAACTGGATACCTTGTTCGCATCTAGTGCCAAGGTAGCCTGCAGCACAGTTACATGTATAGAACCCGACGAGATCCTGACACGTACCACCATTTTGGCACGGTGAACTGGAGCATTCATTTATGTCTAGGAGAATCAAATTCAAAGGTTTTATATAGTTCACGTGATTTGTCTTTTGTTTAATGAGTGCAAAAATTAATCCTACTAATTAGTTATGTTTTGTTGAATTCGCCAAAGGCCAATGTGCCCAGAGCAATTGCCCCGCCCCTCCTACGACCAATTTTCTTACAAGTCGGATAATTGATCTGAGAAGTGGAGAGAAATCTGATTCAGTTTCTAATACGGTTTCTACCAACGTAAGGTTTTTCTAGACGGGTTTTGGAATGACAAATCCTTTTGCGATCAATTTGGAACACAGCATGTTGAACTAAATGACGGAACTCCTAACAAACAAAAGTTTTAAAAAATCAACGTTACCATATTTTCATAAAAATGAAAAGGATAAGTACTTTAAATTATTGATTAAGAGCGGAAACTACGGTTTGCAAAAGCTAGTTTTGAATTTTGCAGCAGATTCCAAGATTATCATGCTTCATAAAAGATATAAAGGTGTGATTAACGCGCATGTAATAAGTGCATTATATGAAAATACCTTAAATATGCTTAATGTTGTATTACCTGTCTCGCAATGAATTCCACTGTACCCTGTTCTACAAACGCACTGAAAACTTCCGACAAGGTTCTGGCAAGTTGCTCCATTAAAACAAGGAAGGCTATAGCATTCATCGATTTCTATTGAAATATGTTAATTAGAAAGAGCATTAGGGACGATATTCCAGTTGGCATATTACACATAAAATCCCCACACGTCCGTAATAAGAATTGCAAATGGCAAATTACATGAAAAAAAACAAATTTAGCAAGTAAAACAAATTTTTATGTATAAAAACGTCGAATAACGACCAAAAGATGGCGGAAATAAAAATTCGTTGCAAATTGGAAACCTTTGACCTAATTTTTAAACAAAAGGTTAGGTATTGCCCTTTGCAACCAACATTGTGTTACTGGAAGAATTGGGGGGGGGGGGGGGAGAGAACGAGTGCTATTGGGCTATAAAATTAAAAGGAGCATATCCAAACTCGCTGAATAAATAGGTTAGCAAAGACTAACTTTTGCAGGGTGAGACTGCCATCACCCTCTTAACACAGACCAGGATGTGTCCTTTCTGTTACTTACTAAGATATTACATACCACAACTTTTATTGCTAACCTGAGCTTGCCAAAATATCAACTGCAGCAGAAAGATATAGAAACCCTTGTTTAGCCAACGTACACAAAATCATTGTGCAACTCTCTTTTTATCAATAATCGCTATATCCACAACAAAACGATCCTTAAAGTGTGCCTCTAACGTCCATCTAAAAAAGGGGTTGCCCTGTTATAAAACGCACAGCAGCAATTGTATTAATCATATAATTACCAGTTTCGCAGTTCTTGCCAGTGAAGCCTTGAAAACAATTGCAATCATAACCAGAAGCTGTGTTGATACAATCACCATGTTTACAAGTTTCTGCTGAGCATTTGTTTTCATCTAAAAAAGGAAAATGAAAATATCAATCCAATGTATTAACTGTTCTAATCTATAAAATTAGTCGAAAAATATGTAGATTTTGGGTAAATAGTTACTAAAAATTTCTAGCAATCTGGACAGCTCAGACAGTTCCAAATGACACACAACAGAAATATTTCAATGTAGCAAATTGGTCTCAGGCGAAATCTTTTCCCTTATACCTGTAGCAAGACAATGAACTCAATTTCGAAAACATCAAAGCCTAAGGTTTCTAAAACTTAAGTGTTTTTGGAAAGAACGGAAAGGATATTTAATATTAACCTTCTGGAAGCAAGCTAAATCTATTTAATTTTCAATTATGATTTAGCTATCATTATTATTTTGTGTATTATTTAATTCATGTAAAGGTTAAATTTTCAACTAATACTTCAGGCCTAAATAGTGTAGGTAATAAATGACAATGAAAATGAAACAATATAACGGTTCATTTAGTCATGTAGTATGATCAGAAATCAATGTAAATATCCTTTCCAAAAATATATTGCCACTTCACCTGTATCTCTGTGAATTTAGGTCCTTAGATTAGTTTTCAGCAACCTCTGATGTATGAAATAACACTCAGAGAACATTGCATCAAAGCTACTGGATGCAATAGAAACAGGAAAATGGTATTATAGTATTTTAATAATGTAGCAGATATAGCGAAAATATTTTTACGAGCTTTGAGAACTGGACAAGGATAATTACTCTCTCTGCCCCAAGGAGATGCTTGAAAAGATTTTGACAGGGAGGCTCGGCTTATTTTTCTGGGTCTGAAATTTTTAATTTTCTTATTTTGAGAAATACTCCGTTATTTTTTTGGGGCAGCCAATATTCAATTTTTTTTTGGGGGTTGAAAATTTTATAAATGGTAATGCAAGACTTATTTTTTGGGTTATTGTCATGGATTTATTTTTTGGATGCGATTTTGGCAGATATTTATTTTTTGGGCATCCGTGAAAAGGTGTTGGCTGAGCCCCCCTGTAATGTTTAAATTAGAGTACACTCCCACGGCCCTCTGCCCCTCTTGATAATTGCCCATAGCCTTTTTATGGGCACAAATTAGGGTGGTTTGCGGGAATTTGAAAACTCAAATGATTTCAACACTTGGATCCAGCTGCTACATGGCAGAAACAAATTTGGTGCAGGTGTTGCTCTGAACTTGAATTATTCTGTTTTTACTATCCTTAACAGAGTTGCACCATTGTTGGACAGAGTCGATTCTGCTCAAAATAATTAACAAAACGTGTTTTATTGCAGACAGTATTCAGTCTCTTGTGGAAGAAATTCAGTCCTCTGAAAGGGCACCCTCCCCTAAAATAGATAAGCATTTACGCCCCTCTAAAAGTACTTCATGTCCACATCACTTTATGAGCAGATGCTTCGTTGAAAAGGATTTCTTTCATTGCAAACGATTTGCAAGGACCAAATGTTGTTATAGTATTGGAGATTATCATACGTGCCTTTTGTGTAAAACAAAATGCTTTTTCAAGTTTCGATTTGTTTTATGGCTTAAGGCGCCATTGGATCAGATGCCCAAGCATCTTTCAATATAAATTTAAACAAAGAAAGATAGCTCTGGCAGTTTCAATTTTTTTCTGGATTTGCTAACCATCTCAAAAACAGCCTCACAGATAAACAGAAGAGTACCAACCACTAGGTTTATGACAGTGCTGTCCGTTCATGTCGTGATTGCAATAAACGCACTCATAGAATGGTGCAGTACATGTATCTTTACAAAGGACATCAGGATGACAAGGCTTGAGAGCCTTACATGTGAATCCAACCTATATAAAGACAAATCAAAGTTTGGTGAAATTCAAGAATTTTCCTTGTAGTTAAAAAGTTGATAAAAATTTTTTCTGTATAATTCAATTTTGTTTGAGAAACAGTCGGAGCAGTGAAATCCAGAATAGGCGGAGAAATGGTTAGCTACTTGGTTAGCCCTTTCACCCCCGGACGGGGACCAATGAAAAGCACCGTAAAAGATAATTTTTGAGGGGGTACAAAAGTACAAAATTTTGTAAAAGTTCTGATGGCAGTTTTCTTTAATTACACTTTCACCTAATTTATTCCACCATGCAACCCCCCTGAAAAGCATAGATTTACATGGGCTTTAAGGACTAAATGAAAATAAACCCGGGTGCGAAGGGGTTAAGCAGAGAAATTTCAGCCGCCTATTGATTCTGGACTTTGAGTTTCTGTTTATGTTAAATGTAGAAAATAGTATTCAATTTGCTAGGTTCCTTAACCCAGGACCGTCGAGAGTTAGTGCGGGCGCCATGGTATTTAATTGCACCGGGCCCCAGAGAGCAATCAATTTTACATGGAAAAACCTCCAGCGAGCAAAGGGATATTTTCACTTCTATCCAACCTTTAATCAGTACTGTGAAACATTAAATATTCTCTGGATTTCAGTTAGAAATGATTGCACTATTAAGTGGCAATTTAATTCATTTAATAAGAAAAACATAATGTATAGAATCACCAGTTTATTGTTGTAATCTGTTGATTTGTATACCCAGCCAGGTTTAACATTGAGTTGGGTATTAACATTACCAAATGCCTTTGCGTTCAACTCACATACTTGTTTATCTCTCTGAATATTGTATGATCGACATTTCACATGTTCAATACACTTAGCCATACATTGAACATCATTTAAGCCATTGTCGATTCGTATCAAATGCCCTATTAGAGCTTTATCCATGTGAAACACATCAAAATCAGCATATTTCATGCAAGGCAGTCGTAAGATTGTTGCATACACAATTGATAAGATTCTCAACAGTACCAAAAAGCTACAAAAAGATAAGTGCATTTGCATAAACATCCTTCCAAAGTATTGCCTATTCCATCGAGCATTACTCTACTTTGATGTTGGCACATTATGTGTACGGTATGTTAAGTTGGATACCTTATTCGGACGATAAAATCGTTAAACATAGTTAAAAGTGCAAAATTTTCTGTTATTTTTTTCTGCATTGAGATAAAGGATAGAGGCAGTGGTGCAGCCAGTGTCATTTCTTTGGAGGAAGGGGCATAGAACCAATGGCGCACGTAATGCATCGTGCCTAGCGTGTTGCCAATGAGAATATTTTTAGGACCTCACAGGTCGGAGCTTATCTCAGTCACCAAATTTCTACCGTTGTGGACGCTCGTCTCCCCCTCCCCCCCCCCCTTCGTAGTTAGACCACTGGATATCAGCGCGGATCAGTTCCCAATCAACCTACTAGAATATTAGTTGTTTTATCTTACTATTTTGTCAAATACATAACTTGATTAAGGGGCACTTGAAACGAGAGCAAGGAGTCCATAAACTGGAAAATGATAAAGAACGTGATGGTTTGAAATCAGAGTAAAATATTTGATTTGTGTAAAATATTTCATACTTCGTCATAAGTTACACACTCGCAACCACTTTGTCTCACTCAAGGTATTTTTATTCTTTTCTGTTTCTATTTTGTTTTTCAGTTGTTTTATAAATCCTTATATTCAGTTGGCTGCGGGGTAGTCACAGCCCTTTGGTCCTCGGGGCATCTAAAAAAAGTTGTCGAACCCTTGATGCGAATCTTATCAATGTCCTATGTCCTATACTAGATAGGTCCTGAATTTTAGCATTTTAGAAATCTCATAATGCAACAAGCCGCTAATAAATATAAAAAACCTCTCGCTGAAAAAGAAACAAAACAATTGACCGCTTTCCGCTGAAATTATTTCGACCCGTGTGATTCTTTTCCATAGCAGCAAACTCCTGATCATTTCTTCGTAATTATCTTTGGGCCTTCTTTGATGTGACCCATTTCATCATTTGCAATGCGCCTGTTGCAAAACACTGGAACAAATTGAAATACGTATGTCTATTCTATTCCTTTATGCTTAATGTCTGAGGAGAGGACAGTGATTGCGATGGTTTGGTCACGTGAGGAGAAGGGTTCAGAGCTATGTGGGGTAGAGGTTGCTAGAGATGGAACTGCCGGGAATGAGAAAGGAAGATCAAAGATACGGTGGATGGATGAGGTGATGGAGGACATGGAAGCAAAGAGAGGAAGGTGGGAGGATACCGAGGAAGAACGCGCGAGTAGGGATCCTGAGTAGAGTGCAGCCGAAAGAAGAAGAAGATGCTAAATGTCTGACGAGGAGCTAATGATTTAAAATACATCCAATATACATTGTGGTTTTTCCCGGCCGCTGTATAGTTCCCGCGAAAAGTTGCATTAAAATGCGTTAGTTTGTTGTTGCATAAAATAGATTTCGAGATTTCCACAATAAGGATCGGCAGTTCGAGGGTTCGACAATTAGGTTCGGGAGTTAGAGAATAAAGTTCGAGAGTTTACAATTATGTTCTATAGTTCGATAATTAGGCTCGAGAATTCGACAATATGGTTCGAGATTTCAAGAATATGCTTCCAGAGTTCGAGAGGTTTCGAAAATAAAGTTTTATAGCTTGTCTAGCGATGCTTACTGTTTGCTTTGATTTCAAGATACTAATCAGCACTTTCACAACCTGTAACTGCAATTATCTTTCAATTCCTTGCTGCTTCCTTTAAAAGTTATCTGCCAGGCTGTTCCGGAGCTTACACAGTAAATAGGATAAACTTTTCATGATATGTGGTTCGAGTTTTTGGGATTTTACGTTCTAAGTTTGGCCGTGACCTAGGCATCTTTAGCAGAGTAACTACAATGGGGACAGTTCTCCAGTAGGCCCAATACCTTCTCCGGTAGTGAGCAGCAAAATCACAGAAATACCCATGACTTAGGCCTTTCTTGATTCCCAATAACCTACGAATTTCTTGATTAACAACTTCTGAATTGAATTTATCTGTTTCTCTGTTTGGGCACCTGCGACAATCTTAAAAATAATGAGATTTACTACAGAGTAGATCCGTCCCTTGTGTGCAAACTTTCCCCAGTAGAGAAAGTGTTTGAAAAAAATGCATTGAGCAGCCTATATAGAGCAGGAAACGTTGATGATACTGATATGAAAAGTAAGTATAATCTTAGGCGAAGAAAAAAGAAGCCTGATTTTTGGCACACTGAGGTCTTTGCAACCTGCGTTTTCTTAAGAGTCTGCCACACAAAAAATAGGTTTACCTTTATTCTAAATCTTACGTAAATACCATAAAGAATTATGTGTATATATAGATCTATGTAGAAATCTACATTGAGATTAATCGCAGATAAACAAAAGCCCTTACCGTACACTGTTATGAGCCACCATCGCGATGTTTGGTGAGCACTGAGAAGAGTGTTTGCCACCCGCTTCTTAGCATCACGCAAAAATCGCAATTAAAAATTCATGCTCAGCAGCAGTGAAGGTTAAATTGCAAATTGGAATACCTGTTAAAATCTGAAATAGTTTATAACGCCCAATCTGCAAAACATATACGCGTTGTGTATGGTAAATAAAGCTTGAATTGGAAGGATAATGGTCATAAGAGTACTTATTGTCTGCCTACCTCCGAAGCATCTATTGATCGACTTCATATATCAACTTAATATCTATATTCGAACTAAATTCGAAATAAATTGAAATTACTAAACACCGGATCAACTACTGACTGTAGCGGACCATCAAAATATTAACTTCAATTTAATATGAAATAAACTGAATCGCTAAACACTTCAAGGGCTTCCAGTGTTAAGAAAAGCATCCTTGGAACACATTTACAACATAAATATATCAGACCTGGTCTCAGTCACATTTTAGCTATTGTCGAGTACAATGATTGTTTCATGAAAAAGCCGTAAATAAAGGACATGATAATATTCATGGAGGGGCATTCCAAATGGTATACTGCTAGTTCAAAGCTCAGTTCACCAGAGAAACTTTCAGTTATTAAAAAAAGAACCTATAAACCTAAAAAAAGTTAGAATCGATTTATATCATTCTATTTTTGTAGCATACTTGAGCGTTCGAAGGTTGCCTGAAGGAAGAACTACAAACTTTGAAACATCAATGGTAAATGCAACTGTCATTATATAGAAACTAAAGGATACATGACAAGACATTTCTAAATGATACAAAAAGTATCAAAATGTATTAGACTGAACGAAAGATGATTCTACAATTCGACCTGGTAAGGTCATTTATAAATCCCACCTAATGTAATACATGTAGATTACACAATACAGCATCTATCAATGCTGACAAAAACAGTAGGAAGTTACGAGTGTTCACATTTTGCAGGGTCTATCCTATGATAATTGCAGCAGATTCTGTATACTAGCGAACCCTATACAGAACTTTACGTTGAAACCGATGCTCCAGTTCACCTCGGCGTAACATGATATGGATAACTGTCTGAACTGCTCTATCTGAATGTTTCTGTAAAAGCAAGAAAATGGCTTAATAGATTTTGTATGGATAATGCAGAACAACTACCTAAGAACAACTTCTTGGAACCTTTTTGTTCTTGCAGAGTTATGGGCAACTAGAAAACTAATGATTGATTTATCTTTACGACGTAAAGGTTTGATTTATCGCCCCACCGCCTTAATTATATGCAAAGCTGCCCACTCGCTTGCTGCCCCATGAGACGCATAATCTTATCAATATTATGACCAGTAACCCAGCCAATATGAAAATGGGTTCATAGCTTTCTTGTTAATTGTCTACTACTTTATATCAAAGGAGTGCTAGAGGGAGCTGTCGGCATGTTTCATTCAAATAGGTTATGCGATTTGTGAAGGTAGTGGAAAAGATAAAAGGGGATAGTCTTTGGAAGTACTTGAAAACATTTCAAAACAGTCAGTTCAAGGCGTCATAGATTTGGAACTGCGTCGGGCGAGCCTCAGTTCAAAGTGCCATCATTAGTCTCTTAAGTGAAATTCTAGCCTTTGCATGAAACTGAGAGTCGAAAAGAAAGAAATAATTTCTCAAATAAGAGCAAGATTGAAGGGTATTATGAGGGTGAAAACAGTGACAAACTGGTAGCTGATAAATTATGTTCTAGTTTTGTTTGTCACCATGATGTAGAATGACAGTCAAAATTACTGTAAAATGTGCTCCGAATTGACGCAGGGGGCTAAATAAATCGATACAAACAAATTTCTATTGTATAATCAGTTTCAAAAACAGCAATCAGCAGACAAAGAAGATTGCAATTCTTTGATTTAGTTTTCCATTCTAAATTGAAGCGTTCAATTACGGTAAATTATTAAAACATTTAGCCCTTTAAATCGTTTAGCATACTTCACTTGAGGCCAATAGGGGCGTTTGACGGTAAACCGTTATTTTAAATAAAAGGATTTGCAACTAAAGGCCATTTAGTGACAGAATCAACAATTAAGACCGCTGAATAAGCCTCTTTTGCTGCATTTTGTGAATGCCTTTAATGTTAAATCAATCAGATGAATAAATTTTCAATGCAAGTTGGTCGTTTAATTTATTGCCACCATGAATTAAATTAAATTTCAATGGAGTTGAAACCTACCTGTCTGACAAAATCTTGAATAATTCGCTGTTCCGACACCTGCAACCAAATTGAATGCTATCAGTGACTGTATTATTGACGTATATTTAATATTTGTTAAAAAGACCCTTTTTCCACCAAACGAATATCCAAACTAGTCAATACCACAATAATATTTATTTAACAATTGTCTTGTCTCAGCAGTAAAGGTGCTAGGGTCGTGCCATTCAAATTGGGCCATAATTTCGTGCCACTTCGTGTCATTGAAGTGCCGAGTCACAAACAAAACGACACGTTTTAATATATAAAGATGCTATATTCATCACACTGTTCATACATATGATGATTTCAAATTTCTTCTTGTCTCTAAATGTATCCCCATAATTCCGTATTTTCAAAACAAAATTTACCCTTAAAAATGGCACGTCCCTACTACAATGTATTTGTTTTGTTCCCCCCCCCCCGAGTCCTTGCGGCTTCTTGACGAATATTTTTCTTCTATCAAATTAAACGTGGATGCATTTAAAAAATAAAACTCACTGCAGGAAGGAATACGAAGTCAGTGTGTTCCCGCAATGAGTGACGCTTACCAGCTATATAAGAAATTAAATGCAAAAGACACATTACCATACAATTAAAAGAACATATACCAAATGCTATTAACAGTGAGACATACCTGAGATCCAATCGCAAATCTTCTTTTAAGCTGCTGCTCGATTCTTCTCACTTCCTCAACATCTTCATCCGGTGTTAGACCTTCAGCCCCAGATAAACTGCCAGATTTGGCAGCTTCCAAAGTTGAAACTTGGAAAAGTCGTAAAGCCTCATCTACATGAGCATCGGTTGCGAATGGCTTCAACTGCATTTTTGCCAAAGATTCTGAAATTCGTACAATGGCTTCCAGTTGCCTAAAAAAAATTCAAACCTCTTTCATTTATCATCATAAGGAACCATTGGCCTACTCACCAAGAGTTGTTGTTTTTTATAAAAATGAATAATGCTTTTGTTACGTACGTCTTATTTGCTTCAAATCATCGGTGAGAAATCCCCCTTCGAAACTGCCGAAATTTATTAGTTTTTACTGTATAATGGCATGAACGGGAGCGAAAGATTTGAAGATATAGATTACTGTAACCATCACAAATACACAGCAATTATGTTTTTAAATGCAATTCTCAGAACATATAACATGTTACCATCCAATAGATTTCTAATACTAGACGTTTTATCAACACATAAGCACTTGGTGCGGCGAGTTACAAGATAACAAATTACATCAGATGACAAAAATAACAACGATTCTCACAATTTTGGGTACATATAGTTTAGCTCGTAGGAGAATTTCACAGGGAGGAACTTTCTCAATAGGGAAACTAATCGAGAATAGAGCGCCCATACATACAAGACTGACCATCTTGATACATACATACTTTGTTGGTACATTTATATTGTGATGTATATAATTGTTATTATTTTAATGAAGGTTTTTAATTTGAGTGCTGCTGGAAAAGATTGCTTTTAATTATAAGAAAAATAACGCATACCTCACTGTTATTGGGATGCTGCTTTTTTTGTTTGATTCTCTTTCTGCATCTCTTGTTCCGCTCCTCATTAATACATATCTATTTTTCAGTTTTTCAGCAGCAGGTTCGGACAAGCGTGGACCACATTTCCTGTGAAACAAATGTGAGAACACCTTTTATAAACATTACTGAAAATAGTTTTAAAAGCTTGCTTTTTCAATTCAAGAGCTAGGTTTTTTTTATCGATTTTACCCGATGAAACGGTAGATCACCCCATTTTACTCATCTCAGGGCATTCAAAGTGCCTCAGCGTCTGTAGAAAAGTCACTGAAGAGGGCAAGTTTTTCCATATATACAATGGAAGTATGAAGTAAAAAGAGGATAGAAAAAAGTCTTTGATTTAATCTCCAAGTAATAGAGTTACGTCACAAACTCCAATATGAGCAGAAAATATTTAGGTCATAAATTCAAATCTGCAAAGAAACTGTTTTGTGGTCTACCACTGTAAATCACAATTAGTGCATAATGCAGACTAACCATTTAGTAAAATTATTTTAAAGATGGCAAACAACTTACACTCTGCAATAATCAATGTATTTCTTTAAAAACTCCAAATCCAGCTCTCCTTCAACTGCCGTATTTGCTTGGGCAGCATTTAGATGAACTTGCATTACATGCTTAGCCAAACGCTAAAAAAAAGGAAAACTAAAATGGAAGCAGCGAGTGGGAGCAAAAATAAAAGCAAATCAGCCCTTTACTAAAATTAATTTTAATCCACATAAAAGTTCTGAGAATAGATGGAATATAATAGGATTGGGGCATGAAAAAGTAATATTGGGAAATGGGCGCGACTATTTCTTCCTCTTTTTAAGCCTCCTGGGGAAATTTGGAGCAATTCACAAGGCCTCGTGGGATCATAGCAGGTTTAATAGAATTCAAACACATTCATTTAAAACACAGTTTCTCTGCGAATAGATGTTAAAAGACAACAGAATTCCTTACCATGTCTTTGGCTTTATCATGTTCATCTTTAACGATGAAAATTGTGTCAAATCTCGAAAGTATAGTAGGCATGAAATCAATGTTCTGCAGAAGAAGAGATTTGAGCAATAATAACAAATTCATTAATACTATATATATAGATCATAACTGTGCATGGAAAGAACAGGCGAAGGTACAGACAAAGGCTCAAGACTAGAAGGAGAGCATCTAAGTTCATCCAGACCATGAATAACGTACTGTTATCATAACAAAGTAGCAAAGGTTTTAGCTTTTACCTGCTCTCCCTTCGTTTCATCCCATCTGCCATAGATCGAGTTAGCGGCGGCCAGTACAGAACATCTTGAGTTCAAAGTGGTAGTTATTCCTGCCTAAAATGGTAAAATATCGCGATAACATTTTAAATCCACGCCATAAGGAACGATAGTTATTACCAGCAGTTTTTTGTAGCTTTTCTATACTTCTAATATACTTTATCACCCTGCAGATACCAGCAGGGCTTTTAAAAGTCAAGCAGACACTTTTTGCACTTCCCATGATGATTCAAGACTTCTTTTAGAAGACTTTTAGAAAATTATTTTGCAAATTGAAACTATTTTTCTTTGGGTTGGATGATATTTGGCTCTTATTAGGTTCCGATCGTTTACCATCCCTTCTAAATCCCTAGGTATCAGGACCCTTATGATAGCGGTAAATATTACACTGATGGGTTAACCTGGAAAAACATTCATTATGATTCACATGTCTAAGATGAGATAAATCAGGATATGCAATTGCAAACACAAATGGTTACTTTCAGCGGAATATATCATGATTTGCTCCTGATAAACGAAAACGCGGAAAATAAATTTCAAACGAATAATAAGGAAAATTAAACGCTTGTTCCTCTCTCAGTCAGTAGTGAAAATTTCATGAATTTGTCAGCATAGAAAATCTCCGCTTTTATTGAATTTTCGTCGCTAAAAATGTTTCAGAAATTCCATCAAACGCTTCAGGTACAGGTTACAAACAAATATAAAATACATAATGCTGAGATTCATACCTTGGCAATGGAAATTGTTTGTTGTTCCATAGCTTCGTGAATGGCAACCCTGTCGTCTTCTCTCATCTAGGTGTGAAGATGAAAAGTTCTCTTCATTTTACATGAACAATAATTTGAAAAATTGATCGGTTGCTGAGCATCCCCCTTAAAAACCACATTTCTGCTACCTGCATTCGATAGCCAAAGGTAGACCGAGTGCAGGAAGCAGAAATTTATAAAGTGCAGTCTCTCAAAAGATGTACTAAATTCAACCCTCAACAAGAACTTAATTTGTCAAAGTAAAATCTTGTAAAGTATACGATCATTTAAAAACTCTTAAAATAATTCACCTTGTCAAATTCATCAATACAGACAACGCCCCCATCAGCTAGGACCATTGCACCACCTTCCATAATGAAATTTCTCGAGACTGGATCTCGACTCACAGATGCAGTTAATCCTGCAGCACTACTTCCTTTACCAGATGTATACACGGCTATTGGCGCGACCTTTTCCACAAATTTTAAAAGCTGACTCTTGGCTGTTCCTGGATCTCCAAGGAGCAAAACATTGATGTCACCACGCCTGGTCAGCCCATCAGGAAGTCTACAAGTACAAACAGTCGAAGAAACTTCAGAACAGGCAGTTCTCTAATCCTAGTTAACAATGAAAATTAAATTCTTTACTGTCGTCCTGCCGTTAAGTAACAGATTTGGGTTATCCACCCATTCTCCTCTTTGCGTGTCTTCCCAAATGAATCATACTTAATCACCCATAAACATTCTGCAAAGGAATTTCTTTTTCATGAAGGACACAAAGGTTTAATGTATTACAGGAAAGTTTTTCAGCAAATTGCAAAAGGAAACAGAGGCATTAGTTACTTTTAAATCTAACAAGGTAATATTTTCTATGAGAAATAGTCATCTATTGGCAAATGTCTTACATTATCTAACGTCCCTCCTTACTCTTATGTTCCTTTTCTAGGATAAAAAATTCAAAGCCCACTCGAAACGAAGAGGCACTGCTTAATAGCACAAGGATCTCACACATGAGGAATCTTTCGTTCTGTGGGGATGATTTCAAAGCGATATATTTTAAAAAAATCAATGCTTTCGCTTTGAGCAGCAATCTGCAAGGAAATTCTTCAGTTCATTCAACGCATTAGATGTAAGGCACATGCAGGTCTATTTCCTTCTGAAAATTACATGAGCATTGGAGATTTATTGCTCCTTTTTGGTTTGGATTTAATGCTACTTTACCTTAAATGTACCAATGCGCCTATTACGTTCCAGTAATAAGAATTGTGGTGTAAAAAAATTCAAAAAACAGCATTCTGCTTTTTAAAAGTATTGAAAGGAAAAGAGGATTCGTGCTCAGGGCTGTAAAACTTCCAAACTATTAGGAGCCCCTTGGTGTAGCAAAAACAAACTTCTATCATTGATTAAAACCAAACATTTCTGAAGAAACATGTTGAAATAAATCTGGATAACCTTTTTCTCGATCCACCAAACAGTAAGCAAGCAATGGCCTTTTTTATATCGATACTACCAAAAATAGATGGTGCTACACTCTTTGCAATTGTTTCGTAAACATCTGGTGTTGCGGCTAGTCTTCGGAATTCCTCTTCTTCAGCTGGAGTGAAAGGGGCTTTAACTGCAGTTCTACCACCACCTCCTGTCTCTAACTGAATCCCAAGAACCCTAATGTAAGGTTTTCTTATTCCTACACCACTGTCTTCGCGACCCTGTCGAAAACATCAGACTTTACTGCAGAATTCATAAGAAGGTTCATCATTAAAAACTGTGAAGAAAACCAAATGGATTTAACATTGCGTTTATGGTATATGGGTAAAATATCTCACAATAAATTGTTTTAGCTGCAATTGATATTGTAGCGCTTAACAGTAAACAATACTTAGAAATCTATTCAAGCTACACTTCATTTAATGGATATAATTAAAGGGCCCCTTCAAGCAGCAGGGGCAAATCCCAGGATTCGCGTTTCAAGAAGGGCCCGCAAAAAGTTTCAAAGTCTAATTTATACTTTTATTCTTTTATGCTTGCGCAATGCAATTTTATTGATTTAGATGTTACATTCATTCGTTTCTTGATTCAGACGGGGGAAGCTGAATTATATTTTATGGGGGGGGGGGGCTGAAGTCCCTCTCGCACCTACACCACTATTCCTGCACAGGGACACGAGTTGTTTCCAGCCCCAGAGCCCGATTTTGCTCTTGATGGGCTATAGCAGCTGACATATTAACACTTACAATATCATTATGCTTTGATGGAATAATTAGTTCGTAAAGCAAAGTCTCCATAAAGTCGAAAACGTGAATAAAATCTAACAATCAGAAGGCGTATAAACAACTTTATGTTGCTGCAGGTTTCGTTGGTTCTAGTCTTAATGGAATTCAATGAATTCAACATAACAAATCTTCCACAAAGAATCTAGTGGACAGTTCCCTATTGTGTCCCATACTCTCCTTAAATGATATCATTTTAATGTACTTACACGATTAGACTTCTGGAACACTTTCTTAATTGAATATATGCCAATAATAGTGACTCTATTTCCAGGCACTACCTTCTCTGTCAAGTACCTGAGAAAAGTAAAGAAACAATCTAAAGGATAAACAAGAATCTAACTGAGCAATTAAATAACATTTTCCATAATCTGAAAAAGACATGACTCTAAAGAAATCTAAAGGAAGGTGCCCCTGTCAACCAGCAGGCCAACAAAACACATACTACTGAGGCATATTCCGATATCAACTATTCTTAACGGAAAACTAAGAAATCAAAGTTTGATTTTGCAGAAAACAAGTTCCAAGGTTTTGATGAACTTCATGAGTCTCAGATAATGAGGTAAATCACCAATATACTGCTATATGAATTCAATGTGGTTTCCTGTTGTAACATTAGATCTAAAAAGGAATTTGGCCAGCATTGCTTTTGAAGAGATATCACATCCAGGCCTTGCCCTGAGTAAAATAAAGGTGCTCTTAAAATCGAGCTCCTTGCATAATTTAGGTGCTCTATTTCACACCCCTACTGAAAATATTTTTAAAGTACACAAGAGGCATATTAAAACCATGATTACACGGGTTGTGCCATCAAAGAACATTTTATACATTCACTGTTGCTGTAACTGTAATATATGAAAATATGCTGTTACTTATGGATCAGCTTCATTTCCATGATGCAAAATGCAAGAAGCAGGTGCCTATATTGCCAGGCTGCTAACTAGTTAATTTCTGAGCACTATTTTGCTCTTACTTAATAAAAAAAAGCTGTTTCACTATTCTGAGAATTCCTGAAAAAAACTCCTTGAAATAGTAACAAACAAAAATTAATCAACAGAAGAAGTATCTGGTAAATTACAAGTTCATTTAATATGATAACTGTTGTGTCTCTATATTTCGTCATTTGAAGAGCTTGATAGGTAACTTTCATCATCACTACTACTGTTGTCAATCTCAATGTCAAGACACATAGTTTTTTGTGGTGGCTCAAGATTTGAAACTTTTTTGGTTCGTCTTTTTGAAAGATAGATGTCAAGAGCTCTCTCCATCAACTGTTCTCTTTCTTCTGATGACCATGTCTTATCGTTGCCCTTTATCACCATTATGTCATTGATAACTGCATGTTTAAGACACAGGCGCCGGTCAGACAACATTAAAGTAAGCATTGAAAATGCTCTCTCAACAGTAGAATTTGATCCAGACATAGCAAGGATAAGAGATACAACCTTACAAATGTTTGGGAATTCCTCTCGTCTATACCTCAAAATATTTTGCCAGATCTTTGCGGCTGTCAGTGGAGGTTCAGATTTTAAGAAGTGTGATGTTATGAAAGATCTGACTTGTTTCCATTCTTTCTCTACCTTTGATGCATCGTAGCTTGCTTTATCAAGGGGCACTTTGAAGTGATTGTAGAGTGACAAAAGTTGGTCATTGCCAAAGTCCAAGGATGGTAACCAAAACTGAGGATCCAGCCACTTCATTGAGCAAAATACCAAATTTCTGAAGTCTGCAAAGCGTTCGTTCAACACTTCAATAAGATCAGAAGCAACTGCTCTCAATTTTTCGCCAAAGTTTTCAATACACTGACCATGCCACCCAATCATTTTGTCTATCTTAACTGTATGGTACTCTCTGTTCTGTGGATTTCGTTTTTCGTGGCCTGCTTTACAATACTCATGTGTTGCTACCATCTTTCCATCACTTCCAACATGAAATTGAAAAAATCTCAGCATGCTGTCAGTTTCAACCTTTTCATCACTGTCCACCATGTCTTGTAAATCGTTGATTGTCATTTCAATGCTTGGGTAAATTTCATAAGCCATTAAACCTTCGCCCTCAAACACCAGTGATGCGGGTTGCAGCTTTCCAAATATATCTAGTGCAGCACACATATTGAAAATCTTTGTGCTACGAAATTTCTTCAATAACTCAGACACTTTAGCCTTTGTATCAGCGTTCTTTACTTGTACTTCATAGTTTTCAAACGCCATTACTAGCGCTGGGAGTAAATGAAGAAACCGCTTGTATCCCTTTTCCCGGTGACTGACAAATCGAGTTCCATGAATCTTGGATAGTTCGTAGTGTGTTATCCCAATGACTTCAGCAGCTTGTTGAACTGCAGCTTTCAGTGCGCCAGATCTTTTCAACAGCTTATAGGTAGATTCGTAAAGGTGTTCTGCATCTTTGAATAATTGACGAGCCATGACGTCCTTCAGAGCAAGCTCGACACGGTGATTAACACAATGTATAGTTGTTAGCCAAGGTCTTTCATTTTTTAGCTGTGTCAACACTCCTCGGTAAATTCCAGTGTTCACTCTGGCGCCATCTGATGTCGCACTGACTACATGTTTTTCGAAAATATCATCAGGAAGGCGCATTTCATTCTTGTAGACGTGATCTATGCTTTTCTTAATGGAATCCGCATCAGTCCCTCCAAAATTTGCCATTTCAATAAGTGATGTTACAAAATAACAGGGTATACCAGCACGTTCAACCCTTGTGAGAATGAGTTCCTTTTCACTTTTTGTCTTCCTTGCTTGTGACCCATCTGACAGGATGGATATAAAATCACTCCCTGCCAATATAACTGCAACCTTTTCTGTTATGGCTGTTGCAATACAACTTATGAACTCTCGAGCAGCTTTTCCATTTTGCTTTCCTTCTATCAACCGAACTCCGTTTTGACGCTGGCATTTAACAAGGACAGAAAAATGACTCAGAGGCATGCTTGGTGTCTTGGCTAACTCATAGGCTGTACGGATCAGCTTGCCATAGGCCTCACGTGTTGATTTTTGCACGCAAGAAGGAATAGTTGGTTGAATCCTTGAAATAGAAGCTTGCTGAGTTCGCTCAATATCCATGCGCTCCGCGGCTGGTTTTTCGTTTTCTAACATCAGAGCAAGTTCGTGAACTTTTCCTTTTAGATGGCGATCAACGCTGTGCTTTGTAACCCCATTTGTCCCGTCAATGAAGGCCTTCATTGATTTCTTTGCCTCGCCTGTGCATTTTGGGTGATTCAGAATTGCATTCGAATTCCTAGCACAAATCTTGCACCAAATATAAACAACATAAATAACACCATCTTTTTCTTCTGTCTTAAAACCAAGAATGTCTTCTTTCCCCCACGATCTGAATGTCGAAACCTTAACTCTGTTTCCTTTTGGGGCCTGATTCATATTTAAACAAATGAAGAAAAGAAACTTAAAGTACGTCGCGATGTTGCGATAGCAAGAACAGACTAACAGACTGGCAAATGTCAAACTTTGGTCAAACACACGCCAATAGAAACCCGGAAGTACAAGCTGAATGTCGGCATCAACACACTTGTGTGAAATAATGATTTCTACTGATTACCGTGAAATAGACGTGCTATTTATGGATTAGCTTGACATTGATATGAATCATGATGTGTTGCAGTCATAACAGAGAGGTGATTTCAAGGAAATCGCTTGTTATGCCCTGAAAAGACTTTCCTTCAGCCATATGATAAGATACGGAGTATGGGCGCTCGATAAATCGCGCTCCATGCAAAATTTAAGGCGCGCTCGATCGAGCGCCTTTCCGGGCAAGGCCTGCACATCCCATTAAAACATCAAAGCACCAAAT
This sequence comes from Catostylus mosaicus, assembly GCA_964019065.1. Taxonomy (NCBI): domain Eukaryota; kingdom Metazoa; phylum Cnidaria; class Scyphozoa; order Rhizostomeae; family Catostylidae; genus Catostylus; species Catostylus mosaicus. The sequence goes on from OZ025187.1 coordinate 3,532,176, forward strand.
AACCTCCACATTCTACAACGCCACGGATTGCAAGAAACCAAAATATACGTTCTACAATGCCATGGACTGCTTGAAATGAACCTTGCAGCTGATGTACTTAGCAAACAAGGGACATTTTCAAACGTCTGGTAACAGGACTCTATAACTCTGCAACATAAACTAAGAGTTCAGAAGCAATATTGACTAAAAACAAAGTTAAGAAGGGCCAGTTGGATATAAAGAAGAGGGAGAATCAGGAAACTTTACCTGTCACAGTATAATTGTAAATGTCTAGGCATTTCTCCGTTGGGAACAGCATCAGGTGATTCTTGGAGTTTCAGAACCTTTCAAGAGCAAATTATATTTGAGCTCATTAGATATATACCAACATAATACAAGAATAGATGTGTAGAAATACTTTTAGGGGAATGTTATGAGCAATACCTAAGCAACTGATTCTGAGGTAAAGAGTACATTGAACTCTAAACGACAGCACCTTTTTGGTAATGCTGCATGGAAGAATACAAGTCTTGATACAACGTTGGAAAGCGGTTCTAGAAGAAGCTGAAAAGCCTGTTAGAAATTTGCATTTCTTAGATTCACTGAAAATGCAATCATTGTAAACAGTTCTGCTAGCTTGGGAATGTTCCAAAATAGTTTTTCAACAAAATAGTACCTTGCTAATGATTCTATAACTTATCAACTTGCTTCCTGACAATGTACACATTTTTACACAATTTGCTAACAGACATATCTAATGGCTAGTTGTCATAACATAACACATGATCATGGGAACTTTTAAAATGTGCATGAAACAGAAATCTTTGCACTGTATTTTCAAAGTACCTCCTTTTCAGGAATTTGAAAGGTGAAGCAACTTCCTATGTAATCCTGAATTTCCATTACTGATAATAATGAAAGAGTTTGAAAATGAAAATTTTGTGTATCATACCTGGAAGTCAACACACTTGCATTTGTCTGGCAGGATAAAGAATGGATCGACAGGACATGGTGGTTTGCCAGCTTGTTCTGAGGGACAAGTCCTTGGCAATGCATATCCTTCAAGACCTGGTTTAAGTGGTATGTCTGGGATTGTGTTTCTGCATGCCCTGCATTGTACAGTTATCCTTGTTGCTTTAACTCTTATTGCTGATGCACTAATTATAATGCCTGGAATTTTTACCAACTTTGAGACATGTTCACTCTGCAACAAAGGAGATAATAATTAAGCTGTTTACTGCTAAAACTGCAAAAGCCTCACATGTTTTCCATCTGAAACTGCACTCTGCCACAGAGCCTGAATTTCCTGGATTCATTCTTCTTCATACTTCACACATGCCTTATTACATTTTTGAACAGTTGCAAAAATCCCCCGTTCAATGACTGCCTCTCTTCTTAGTCCACAATCAATCACCTGATTCCCTTTCTCGTCTAAATACACTTAATAATCATCTACTTATACATAAAATCCAACCTTTGTTCAAAGGTTTGTCAGCATTAAGTTCTATACCTTTAGTTCTCTAACTCCAAAAGGGTTTGCATTGGATTTTAGAGTGATCTGAATGTCTTGCACTTCTTCTTCTCCAGCAGGTCTGGGTCTTGTTATCTCATCAGCAACTTCTTTGGCAGCTGCTTCAAACTAGCAAGAAATGTTTAAAGAAGGCTCAGAATACTTATGTTTGAAACTTTGAGATACAATAATGGCATCTTCAACGTTGAACAGTATTTTGGATTAATGATGCTGGAAGGGGTGCAAATGAAGGTGGTTTGGGGGAAGGGGATTGCATCACCTTTCATTTCACCACTTAGCCCAAGCTGTTATTTGAATGCCATAAAATGAATCCTGACCTAACTCTGAACGTCAATCTGTTTTTACAGTCCACAACAGAGTTAGCAACATTTAATTCAATAAAAAAACAAAGTGAAGAATCAGGACCAAAGATAGAAAATGATGAGAGAAAAATGTAAATCCAGAGTTAAGTGTCATTTCAACAAGTTCCATTTGTAACACAATAAACATAGTCTAGTAAATTTTTATATACAATATATATAATATGCAAATATGTGGTCTGTAGGTTAATAACTGTGACATTAAGGGGTGTAATCATTCCTTGGAACACTGTCTTTCATAAACATACTATTGCCATAAGCTTGATAGATAATCTATATTACTAAAATGGCCACCTGGGCCATGTAAATTGCAGTGTAAAAAAAATTTACAGGCCCTTCCCACTTTGGAGAAAACACCCTAAACCTGGTCCCTTGAGCTTCCTAGCCAACGTATGATTAAGACACCAGACCGACTCTTCTTATGGTGTATTATCCATTCGCTATACTTTTTAGAGATGCATCCTCTCCTTGATGCACAATTGGTCATTCCCAAGTGCATTCCAAAGTGATAGGTAGGGAATAATGTGTAGATGTAGAGATGGGAATCTCCAACACCAAGCAGTGGGTATAAGCTTTGTGTGAAATCCATGCTGATAAAATTCACTTACCAAAGGAATGTATTCAGATGGACTTTTCATTAACTTGTCAGCAAGACGTTCATCATAACTTGAAAGATCATTTAAATCTACCTCCAAATAACATTCTCCAAGGTTGTAATGCTGTTTCAGTTGATCCCTGAAGTATTTCATATCATATAAAAACATTCCAATGCGAAGATCAATTAAAATTTTATCTCGAAGCATAATATGTAGTTCTCCCAAAAATTAGGCCTTGCATGCAGGCATTGTATGTGCATAGGCGCAATATAGTTTCACCTGGAGTTTTCATTCTACCTTAAGAAGCTTGGTGCACCAAAGAGAATCAGATGTGCATGCTGTGCAACCCCCAATTTTTAACTTGCATGCATGAGATCAATACCAGTTTGCAGAGTATGGCCTATCTTGACAAGATTGTCCCAATTGGGTGCGCAAAAACCATGCAAAAATCGTTAAGTGCACCACTACACTATGGGTACCACTGTATAAAAACATAAGAATTTTAAAAACTGAGGGACGCCCAGGTGCGGTTTCTCAGGCACTTAAGAATTATCTTGAGTGCGCCATTGCCATCCTTTGCGTTCTGGGCTCAATATATGTTGGAATTTCATACTACATGAAGTGGCTTAGTGCACCCACGAGAAGAGATCCCGTCAAGTTCTACATTGCAAATTTTAAAATAGGAAGGGAGGCAGAATTGCAAAAAATTTACACAGGCCACGCCCTAGACCACGCCCATTAAAGCAATGATTGCATCCAAAAATAACACCAAGGATATGAATTCTATAAGATACCTAGTCATATTTGTGTTTTTGATCAGAGCATAGCTGCTATCATCAAATCACCATGCTTAGCACCTTAGATATTCTATTAAGGTAGTTTTAGACTCAAGCAAATTGCTGAGATATCCTCTTTTCAATAGCATTGGATAAAAGACCTTGGCATAAACTGCTCATTTACCAGGCCCCAGAAAGGGGGCACTAGCCCCCCCCCCCCCCCCAAAGAACTCACTCAATTTTAACAAGGGGGTGCCTCCACCCCTCCATCCACGGCACTTCTGCTCTGAACATTGTAAACTTTTTTAATTATTGGAAATCGAGCAGCAAAGTAGAAACAATGAGCAAAATTTCACCTGTAAGGATAAACGAAAGTCCCTTCATGAAATTGTCGAATAAAATCTTTGAATCTTTTCTGTGTCTGCACGCGGTTAATTTCTTGGTCGTCAACTTGATCTTGCGAAGAGCCGAACGGGTCGCTAAAGAATATAGGTTGCTCGTCAAAGCCTGCCATCCTCGCTGCACTTGATTTAAAAAAATTCGCAGGTAGTTAAGTTAGTTGCAGGACTTAGGGCTTCGTCGCTCACATGCATTGACCTTTTTGGCGGGAACTGTCTTGACTTCCCATCAGGCATTCCGTTTGTTTGCAAACGAGGTTAAAAGAAAATGATAGTACATTCATAACACCTCGTGTATGCTTTTGAAGTGTTGGCAATTTACAGGGAAGGCACCAATTGATTTGTTAACCCAAATACCTAGCAATATGGCTGAGCCACCAGCAAAGATCTGCAAACTAAATGATGATGAAAGAAAAAGACAGATTGATCCAATGAAAGGTACTGGATGGAGTGCCGTTGAAGGAAGAGATGCTATCAAAAAAGAATTCACGTTCAAAAATTTCAACGAAGCATTTGGGTTCATGACAAGAGTTGCTTTGAAAGCAGAGCAAATGAATCACCACCCAGAATGGTTTAATGTTTATAACAGAGTAGAGGTGACTCTGAGTACACATGATTGCGGTGGTCTCTCATCGAATGACGTTGAAATGGCAACTTATATGGACAAAGTCGAATCGTGTTTCTAATAAATCAAGAATGGGACCACATTTTTACTTGCTTAAAGCAAACTCTTCCTCAGTTTCCGAAAGATCTTTAAACGCTGTTTGTATTTAAAACATTGCATTGGCTCATCATGATTATTTATAAAGATGCTGAATGTAACTGCTGTCTGGAAAATGAGGTTTTCATTTGTGCGATTTATCTTTCGGTTTCAATTTAATGTTGGGAAAGGGAGCTATATTGTTGCAAAAAACTACACCCATCCCCAAACTCTTTGGCCCACTTTGAGATAAAGAATATACTTTCGGAATTTTCCTGGAATTACGAGTAGAATCTATTCTATGTTGAGATGGTAAGCGGGCAAACTCAAAAAAAAGTTATTTGCGAGTATTGGCTTAATTGAAGGAACGTTGCTCACATACCAAAAACAGAGGTGGCACTAGAGGGAAGCCGGGGGTTTGCAATTTATGTCTGACTTTTTAAAGCAAAATTTTTTCTAATGCTCAGAAAGATACCCATTGTTCTGTTATATAGCCTCCTCCTTGTCAGGAAACCGAGCCCTACCGTCGGGTAAATCCTGGTGCCAACCGAAAATAAAACTAATAAACACCGAAAGTAAGCTCGTGACTTTGTAGTTTTTCTCCTTTGATTGAACCATAGTCAATAGAGAGAGAGACTATGATTGAACCAAGATATAACCTTTAAAACATTTAATCGATCCTATACTTTATATAGCGATAACATCAATTAGATTTCTGGTAGAAGAGGTATGGGTCAGTTGTACAGAATGGCGCAGGATACAACGAAATGGATAGCCACTGTGAAGTGCAAAGCTAAAAATTCATTTATAATTTTGTAAAGCTCTATTACCATTCTGTAAACTCTTAATTTTGTTTCCGTCACCATGGTTTCACCGTACATTGTTAACGCTATGATTTCATCATGGTATGCCGAATTAATGCAATGCTATGAGAAACGTGGAACAGAAAATGATAATGTTGCAATTTATGGAATGAGATTAGAACGCAACAGAATGAGAATAAGAAATGATAATAATGGAAGTACATTATGATAATAAAGCAATACAGAATTACAATAAAACGTTACAAAATAATCATCGAAGTAACACAGAATGATGGTGTTGAATTACAGAACATAAATTAATGTTTTCGGCTTTTGCACTCCATAGGCCTCAGTGGTATATTTGAACCCCACGTTAAATGATGATGATACTTGATAAAAATGCAAAAAGTGGTTGCAAGAGGCTTTGATATAAAGTGGTTCATTCGATTTGAACTAGTGTTATATCCCACTCCACTATGCAGAGATGTAAATACGTTATAATCTTGGCTAGACGTCCAAAAGGCTTTTTCTTTGAAATAGCTGCACGTGCAGTTGCTAGAACCACCTCATGAGTTTGACTATTCAATCGAAAAACAGTGCTGCGATAATATGATTTTGACCATGATGGTTGAATGAATATTGTAATCAAGAGAGGAGAGACTTTATCTATAGCTGTGCAATTATGAATTTTTTTTAATCTTTCTCACCTGCCCTCTCTACTCTTGCCTTGAATTATGTTCAGTACCTTCTTTTTGGAAAATACGGAATTGTGGGTATACAATTTCAACAAAGTTGGAATGTACACGGAATTATGGGCAAGAAGAAATTTTGTGATGAAGTGATGAATCTAGCATCTTTATCAACAGCAATGCGCCTTTTTAATTTGTGACTCTGCATATTCCTGGTCAGTGACACGGAACTATGGGTCCCATTTTTCAAATAGTAACACGGACTTATGGCCCCAATTTTCTTCTCAAAATGGCACGTCCCTAGCACCTTTACCCCTGAAGATATCCCCCCTGGTTCAGTCACTTTGACACGCTCAATGACGAAAGCTAGCCTATATGCAGTTTATAAAGTTTTTTACTATAAAAACCAAGGCACTGCTTTTACGGAGCACAGGCCAATTATTTTTTAAAAGCACAAGATCTGCCATTATCAACACGCGCTTCATCCAATCTGTCCGAAGCCCCAAATTGTCGTTGGCTACGTACCTAGCTTGCTGTCTTTCGGCCATTTTTACTTTCCCGCCCCCAAGTCTAGGTTCCCTAAAGAAAATGGTACCCACCATGCAACGGGAAAAGCAGCGAGCTACTTGTTAGTTTATTCTGCTTGTATTAGCTTGATCAAAGATTCTATCTATCTATCTATACTTTTCATGCACAGAAGCCAATATATGGCTATTACGCACAAGAGAGTTAGTGGTTAGTTATTATAACATTAAACAAAACAAATATCTGCAGCTTTCTTGTTTTATCCCTGCGATACGACGAGTCCGTCCAAATATTGTTACACATAGTTCAGAAGGCAATAGGGCGTGTATGTAACATGTAACTATATACTGAACTTCATTACGAAGGAAACATTGGCCTAGTTTTCATGCTATAAAAAGCATCCGGTCATGCGGTAACGGCAAATGCCTCAGCCCACCTTCCCATTCCCGACAAGTTGCTGTAGAAGCATTATCTTAAACTTCCAAATATTTTTTTGCTTTCCCTTCGGTAAAGGTTACTGTTAACTAAGAACAAAATGAAACCCTGGTGAAATTCAAGGCAGTGGCTAATTTCAGAAAAATTCCTTGCGGGTGTCTGATGTCAAAATGTACAATTCGTAATGTTGTAAAGATGTCAAGTTTCCGAGTAAGATTAAAAAAGCACCCATTACCGCTGCCCTCAATACCACCTCTCCTCCCCCCTCTGCGCTTCTCCTGATGGCAGGCAAATTACAGGCAACATAATAATGCATCGTGCAAAAACCCACAACTATAATCTTCATTGACAACAGAGCGCCGAAAAAAATCATTGACTGTCGAAAGTGGGGAGAGACAGCGGGTACCAGAGACGGCAACATCTTGTATAACAGTAATGAAATCATTAAATAAGGACATGATGTTATGTCCTTGTAGTTAACCCCTCGTAATAAACAACTCCAATAAAATTGCTACATTAGTTCATCCATTAGAGATTCACAACAACGCTCAGAATGATAAATAAAAAACGTAAAAGTACAAAAAGGCTGGCCAGGACACAAATAATAGGAAATAAATCTCAATGTACTTTATTTTCTTAATTTTTTTAAATATATTAACCCACCATTATTCTCCATATGAATAATTTTCACTTTGCTTGCAGACAAAAAATCTGGCGAACTGTTCCCGATGGAGAAGACGCCCATTCTTGACTGAACTTCTGCTAGTATCAAGTCATAAACATTTCACTAAGTAATGATTAATTCTGTCAATTTTCAATACCAACGAAAAAAACTACTTTATAAAACATACTTCTTTTAATTCTTATTCGAGGAAATTGAATGGTAATTGAAAGGAGTACAATGAAATGATTACACTGCGCAAAAGTAATTTACAGGTTGTGCCATTGCAACAAAAACAGAAATTGCTTTGTTATAAGCGGTATGCAGTCAAGGTTTTCAGGCCGGCAAAGTCATGCGAAGACAGACTTATCTTGAATTTTATGGTTTGAAAAATAAAACCCTGCCTAAAATTGCGTCGCCATTTCAAGTTGGAGTTATTGTTCCACACTTCACATCTTTGGTTCGAATGAAACATTTGCGCGTGGGGTAATTCCACAGATCATATCCACAAGGTAGAATGGCCATGGCCGTTAGTACTGCTAAACTATATTAACTTGGGGAGGGGGGACAAAGTGGCCGATTCTGATTATCTGAAATGTAAAAGATTTTTCTACTTAAAGTTTGAGCTGAAATGCACCGTCCTAAGCAGGAATCTCGACTACAAATGTTGAGTTTGAAAGTTACTTCGGTGGACAATTATTTATTGGTGCTTGGTAGTAAACTCGTAAACTTCGCCGAATGCTAGTTCAAAGGGTTTGCAAGGAAGCCTGATAAGTACTTTCCTTTTTGTCCTTCAAAAAGCTATAAATTATGATTTACTTTAAATAGTGATGCGAGACAAGAAATTCCTAGCAGTATCCTAGTGTGTATGAGCGAGCCCTTCTTGCGTGGACTTGGTTCTAACGGGAAGAACCATTGCTTGACATCGTTCTGTACTGAGCAACAATTACCGTAATGCAATGATTTTGTTCAAGTCCTCATCATAAGTTATATCTTGCCTTCTAATTTTTATTTTTCTCTCATTTGACAGCCTAATCACATTCATGACAATATATTAAAGTCTAGCCTTTTACTTGTGTCGCTGTCAAACGCTTTCAATGAAAGTAATGATGCAGTAGCGAGCTTATTCTCGTGAAAACCCCAAACAACCAGAAATTCAATTACTGTCACTGAAAACTGTATACATTTATTTTTAGGGTTCATTTTATAGGGTCTAATTTAGAGTTAGATGACGGATGATTTAAAGAGTTTATGGGAAAATGCAACTGACTTGGGACATTGGAGGAAAATCTTCCAAGACATTCAAGACAAAATTAGACCTTAACAAATCCGACACACCTCTTTACTCAAGAAAAACAAGAGGTTACACCGAAACGAGGCAAATTTACAGATTAACTTGTTCGAATTTACGCTACTAAAACTCGTGCCCGGGATACATCCCATTTATTATCCAAAATAAAAGATCTTCACAAAAACTAAAAGTTTGTCATAATTAATCGTTATCTGCACAATCCGAAAATAACAGTAAATATATCCTGACCAGATACGATACGGCAGTGCATTTTAATACTAAATTACACACTCTGTCCATAATCGACCCAGTGGCTCCAAGCCTATCCTCGATGCATGCGCGGATCGTTTCTGTCTATTACGGACGGTTCCATGTTATAAGGCTTCAAAGAACAAATCAATTTAGTTGTTGCGTATTTCTTAGAAGCACTCCCAATGGGCTGATCGTTTGTAATGATACGATTAAACATGGTAGAAAGTCATAGCTTTAATTCATTAGCAATCTTTGATGCAATGTTCTTGAAGGCTATAGATGAACCGGATATCCGCTTAAACCGAACACCGTTTAATGACAAACGAGGTAATTTGCAAACCTCCATTTCCCATTGCACTAGAGAGTCTTCATATGCATCGCCATGCACGCAGAATAACAAGAATTTCTCCCGTTGCTCGTAGTCACATGCATTCGAATCTAACACTCGTGTAATTTCGTCCATCATATCATTTGCGTCCATACTGCTAGTCGTTTTCATGCTCCATGTGAAACGCAGAGAACGCGGTTTCAATTGTCCACCTGTGCTCGTACCGCTTCCGGACTGCTGATCTTGCTCAAGAGATCTGCTGCAAAGATAAACAAAATACCGAATTAGGACAGCAGCATTTAAAAAAACTATATAAACATCTTGCAGACATTCAAGACACTACCAAAGAAATTATCTAGTACTTTTCAACTTAGGATACATCTGCTTTGAATGGCAAGTGCGGGATAGAAAATGTCACAGGAAGCTCTCTTGTTTTGTTAAAAAACGTGGCAAGTTCGGCATGGCGCGGTACGTTATGGTTAATGGCGCGTTAAGGCACAGGGAGTGAAGGAATATGGAACGGCTAGGTGATTCAGGGGTTATGGTACGATGGGTTCGGTGAGGTATGGCATGGTGTGATATGAAATGGTACAGCACGGTAGGAGGTAGGAGTTGTATCAGTACATGAGTGCGGCAACAAGCGAGACAGAATGGAGTGGTTTCGATGTAAACAATGATAAGACCAGCTGGAAAAGACTGGAGAATAGTGAAACTATTCTAAAACAAGAAAACAAATGATGGCAATTATAACAGCGACAATATTGTCAATGTATGTATAAAAGTTAGTCAGTCAGGGCAGAATGAAAACTATTTCCAGCAATCCCCCATGGCACAACAAATAAATTCTGCTTCTTTACTTTATAAGGGAACTCAGGGTTACGAAGAGGCTCATGAACGCATTTTTAAATGCATTTGCTAGGTAAAGAATCCCTACAAGGGTATTATACTGTGAATAAAGAAATTGAAAGAACTCACGCGAAATTTTAATGCGGGCTTTAAAACAAGAAAATACGCGCTTTAGGCTGCTATGGTAAAGGTAAGTGATGTTAAGAAAAACAGGATGAACTGCTAAGTCTTCTGTGGCACTCTACCAATGGTATTTAGGAATACAACAGCGTGAGAAAACACCAGATATGAGTTTTTTTAATGCAAAAATGGCGGAGGCAAACGCACTTGAAGTATAATTTCCCAGGACATATCACCAACATAGTCACGATATGCCAAATGAAGAAAAGATTTAATAAGAGTTATAATGCATCAATCACGAAGAATGAAAATCATTTTCCGTAATCCAAACAATTATGGTTTAAATTCTAATTGGTCGACCCATTTTTATCGAATGACAAGAAAGGACACATTTTTATTGGCTTTTGGCTTATCATGAAACGACATGAAAAGACACGAAATGATACGATATGACACAATATGACACCCGAACACTAGGCCACTACGCCGCCTCGTTGTCCTGTTGATTTCGACAATTACCCCTTGAAACACATTGGTGCAGGCAGCAGCAACCTCAGTCCCAGAGTGGGAACTGTAAACGGAAAGAGAGGCGCCGATAATTTCCATTGATCCTGGTGCATAAATCTTCGGGTTTTAAAACTGCCATAGACAGCTTTTATACAGGACGTCTTGGGGTGACACCCCTAATTAACAAATGAGGGCTGTTCCTCATCACGGGGGGCGTTGCCATTGACCCTACCAAACCGAAGTCTGAGAAGCAGCGCCAACCACCCCAAACTGCCAGAAAAATATGTTGGAAAAACTCATATTCTGGCTGGCCCCGACTATGATTTCCCAATACTTCACCCCTTCCAATCCATTTTCAGGGTATACGCGTGCAATCTTCTGACTCGGAGTGCGTCTGGTTCGCTGTTGCCTGATGTTTGGTAATTATAACTTAGATAACATCCGAGGTACATTTAAAATGTTATTTAAGCAAACAATGAAATGTCAGGTTGCGGCCATTCATCTTAAACGAACTTTTGAATGGGCATTAAGGATGTGAGGAAACTCCGTTTAACGCGGTTTGGCCACATTGTTATTTCATAATGCGTCTGGCTTTGGTTTAACAAGCATGCCAAGGTTATAAAAGTAAAATCAATAATGTTTTAAGATCAACATGAAACGTGACATTTAATTTGTTAACAAACACCGTTAAAATAAACAAAATAACATATGTGCGAGTGCATGTACAACGATAAGCATTTGAGAGCACAGAAATGGCTATTGTTCGCAAGAGGGCTCGATACAGGCTTGGTCCTGAGGCATTCTATTCCATAATTGAAATTCAATCTAATGACATAACAGGCATTCTTTGAATAATTGTGGGGTTTCGCGTACTAGGGCATAATTGCTTTCCGAAGGCGCTCTGCTTTCAATCCGTTTAATAAACAATCACAAAGCAGTACGTATTAATGTATTGTTAAAAAGACAAAGAAGTGGACAAGTGAGAAAGAAAAATGAAAATACTTTTCTTTGAAAATAGCAAAGCCCCTGAGGAAAGAGGAACACAAGCGTGTGTGCTGTCTCTGCTTGCAAACAACAGCCGTTTCGATGCATCATAGTGCAAGTGCCTTTCAAAAACAATAACTTTTGCAACTCCTGTGCCTTATCGATATATTACACAAAAATCCCCATTGCGCGAATATAGAACGCTTAGTAAATTCAAAGGTTATGGTTATATGACCAGTTTGAAGCGTCAGTAGCTCATTCCCGTCCCCCCCCCCCCCCTACTCCAGTCAAACCCGTTATAAAAACAACGTACTGCGGGCCAAACAGTTTGCCAAGTTTCAATTTTGGGCTGTTTAGGCCCAAGCCACAGTAAATCTGCGAGATAGCTGAAGTATACGCGGGCCAACATGCCCTTCAATCGCAAGGCAAAGCTGAGTTGGCGCCAAGCTACAATAACGTCACTTCGCACATGAAATCATGCCCTTACCCTTTTGAATTCTATGAGATAAAAATGGAGTAATAACTTGTAGATAAATCACATAATAACGCTAAAATTTGCAACCTCAGGAATCCATTACTGACAAGAATGTAGCTAGAACGCACTTTATCTACGTCTCAGGAAACCAAGTGCTGGTTATGAAACTTCACCTCCCAAAGAGCAACAAAGCTTTTTATTTCACCTCCAAGGTCCGCTTTATGATGAATTTCAGGTCATTGGATCTATCATACTGTGAAAAGCACTATACTAAGGTTTTGTTTAGGATATGGCCATTTCAGAACTCTTCCAAATGGAACAAAATTATCTAAATTGTTGATTACATGTACAAAAAAAACACACAAAATGCTATCTATCAAAATACGTAAGTGCAAAATTCGTAACAAAAAAACAGCTAGCGTTTGGTTGCAACTTTGAATGTCTAAGGAAACCTAGTCAGGTATTTATCGCAACAATGAAGCAAAAATCGACTATACAACAAGAGAGCTAGGCAGATCACAATAAGTTTTGGAAAACAAAAATGTTTACTGCTAGAATAGCAAAAAAACAAGGCATATTCTTCACTTGAAACTACCCCTCCCCATTCTAATGCACCTAAATATTTACATAAATTAATTGCTCTCTAAATCAAGTTGAGGTGCTAAAGAAACTTTAGGTAATAAAAAAATCAATGAAAACGAAGCAGAGATAAAATAAATGGAAATGTGACGAGAAACTATTCCTAGATAATTCCACTTGCCAAGAAGAAGCATAGCTTCCTTCAAACACTCACACTATGCTTCTTGCTTTGGTAAAAGCAGCCTGAAGCCAGAAAAGTCAGTGTAATAGCATTATTCCCACAAACAGATTTCTCAACGAGACGCTTTTCCATTCTAAATGATACCGCCCCTATGCTTGGTGAAGTCAAATGCTTCAGATATCAGATAAATGTGCAATGCGATGGATGCACTGAAGTTGCAAAAGTCCTGTTTCCCCGTTCCTAAATATTCTAGACAAATCTACATAAATCTAAGAGCCCAACTGTACAACACATGATTGCTGGTGTTACTCTTACGACCTCAGGGCCTTCACCGATTTCACTCTAAAATAAAAAAAAACGAAAAACTTAATCGAGTAGAAATAGCAGTAGAGAGTTAAAAAAAAAACAAGGGTTTTTATTAACTGGTTTGTCCTTCACAGAAATAGAAAATGCCTGTCATAATCCCTTAATTATATGTCCTTATACCTATGAACCGCAAAAAGTACGATAATGTTTAAATCAAAGAAAGTTTCATGCCTGTAGCTGCAGTTGCCTATTGCTACCTTCAGTTCGACTACCTAGCTATTTAGAAACCCCTTCTCTTGCAGACCCTGCTTATTCCATTTCTATACTGGCTTTGAGGTATAATTTTTAACTCAGTCACCAATTACATTAAAAAAATTTTTCTGGGGTAATTGAAAACTCAGCATAAAACTGGTCATTCATGGTTTTCGGCAATATATTCCAGCAGTAAAGGGGCCGTCATGATCGGTATCAAAGTTGAACAGATTAAAAATCACGAAACTACTTTTCAACTTACCTCTAAGGTAGGATGAGGATTTAGCCATTTCTCTGTTCAAATGCGTACCGTTGCAAAGCACACGCGAAAAATCGTAAAAAAAGGCTGCTCTTCGTCTGAAAAGGCTGCCTATTGGTAAAAAAGGCTGCCTTTCACGCTGGAAGCCTGCGTAAAAAGCACTTACCGGCGCTTTCTATGTTTGCCAAACAAATTTTCCCGCGACATTCTGCGAAACAATAATATATAGTAAGAATCCTTGAAAAGGCCGCTTACAGAACATCGCTTTATAAATCACGACAGGGAGGCATCAAAAACTAGTAAATCGAGATTTGGCCTTCAACCAGTGGGGTTAGAATTTCAAACGTTGAGTTATCTACCAACGTAAAAAGCATTCCATTTGACATCGAAAAGGTGCCTTCATCAATTCTGTTTGGATGCAAATTAGAAAGAAAACGGATCTATAATAAACCAGGCCAGCACCGCTTCCTCATTAAGTCAGGAAAAAAAACAAGATTTAAGAAGTCTCTTTCATCGTATTTACGAACCCTCTCATTCCTTTGGGGACCGTATGGCCACTTGATCTTCAAAGAAAATTGGATCTTCTTAGGAGGAGGGGCTATTGCTTTCAAACATTTATTCACTTTTAGTTCAATGTCTCTGGGGTGTCTTTGCTTCAACGTCGTAAATTATAGTATCCCCTTGCACGTTGACCATAGGCATTAGTTACTACTGTACAATTGTAACATCACCGGGAGTGATTGGGCTAACGGGAATATTGCGTATGATGTTTAATTGATGATGCAGATGATGATGTAGTTATAGTTACTGTGATGAACCAACGAAAATAGTCTATGATCAAGACTGCTATGATCAAAGATGCCATTTCAACGAATGAGATACAACCTGTCAGATTTATGTTCATTTGGCAATATCATGGATGAAGAGACGAGTAGCTTTACATTTATTTCAGTAGTTTTGTGCATCAATGATTAGTGAAAGACTAGCATTTCTGTGCAATACTTCAACTGATACAGGCTAAGAGAAAGGGAAAACATTGAATACTGTCTTCTTGTATATCAAAGAGTGCCTGATTGTGAATATCGATTTGCATGATCAAATACGCATTCACCATATTTTCTTAACACACATCATGGCAATCAAAAAATATGGGCGGCTTTTACATTGACAAAATACACTTTCGACATACCGCCACATATTTTCAACTAGTAAGTTTTGTGTGTTGGGGTCCAGAACTAATGTCTAAAGAATACAATTATCTAACAACTCGTTGAACTGGGAATTCTATCCAATAATTGAGTTGTTTTGAAATTGTAATTATAATGAGCAATTCATACCTTTTACTGAATCTTGAAGTCAGTTTACTAATAAATGACGTTCTACCAGATGCAACAGGACTACCAGCTTCCCTACTTCGCTCTTCGGCCATTTTTTTCCTTTCCCTAGTCTGTCCACTATGAAAGGTGCTACGAGCAGTGGTTCCTCTGTTGAGTTTTGGGGCTTGCGTTGTTTGAGCTGATGTCACATGTCTCAGTGGTGCAGTGCTAGAAAAGAAGGAGTCAATAAACGTCTTGCTTTTACAAGGTCTTCACCAGAAGATAGTAGAGAACCATATCTTGAAAAATATCAACTTCATTTATCTTTCTTACTATCGCACTTGCACAAAATTTCAAATTCTGCTAATAATCCTATATTGTAAACACGACTCTCTAGTGAATGCCTTATGCCTTACAAATTTAAGTGACTGATTCAACAACAAGATCAAATGACAATAAGGACACTTTTCACAAAGTTGGTTACAGCAGTTGCTGCAAGATATAAAGGGCTCGGTCAGACTGGCCTTAAAACCATTTGCTTCAATATAGAAAGGGAGCGCGGATAGCTAATAGTTGTCTTTTTCTCTCCAGAAGCCTTCGAAATTCTTCATAAAAAAAAGTTACGCGAATACTGGTGATGCTTTTGATAATTACACATGTACCAGAAAAAGACATTTTCAGCAAGGTAAAGGTTTATTATATGATTAAATAAAGGGACGACATGTTTAAACAAATAGTCAACAAACAATGGAACATACCCTGGTCTACTTTCATCATCTGTCGCCTTTTCTCGATCTGAGCTCCTAGTCAAGGCTGCAGGTGGCAGGGACATTCTAGTTGGCGAAAGTCTATTGGGTTGCTGTGGAATTCTGCTACGTGCTCTTGCTCCCGAGTCTACCTCTTGGCTGTAAAAAACAGATGCCACAATTACTCCATGCCAGGAATAAATGGATATCATAGGGCGTCCATATTCTGTTACGAGAGTCAATTCTTTGATTGATTTGATTGATTTTGATTGATTTGATTGACTTTGGATGATTCCTGCCTGTGAAACCTGCTTTTCATGGGGCCGTGACATGTAGCTTTATCACAGGGAGATCAAATAGCAAATAAATAGTTATTCAAACCTGAGTCTCATGTCGTTGGAATTGTGTTAAGGATGGTTTTAAACTAATATTTTTGAAATGTAAATAATGAGCCAAGTTTATACTGAGTGGCGGACACTTGGCCAAATATTGGGGGGGGGGGGAAGCAAACATATTGTTATGATAAGATGACATCACACATTTCTATTGTTTTAGAACAAAAGACTATTGTCTTCCGCCACTGTTTATACTTTTCAATACTCTTGGCAAGGCAGTTCATGTGCCGTCCCGCAGAGTACTTACAATCACACAAGCCGTTCGCTTCACTAAAATACCATAGAAGAACGTACCTAGATTTTTCTTCCCCATTGGTTTGTACTGTAGTACCAGCAGCTGTGCTTGCCTGCCTGCTTGAGTTGTATGATGCACTACTATATGTGTTTCTACGGGCAGCGCTTGGTGCACTATGTTGCTAAAATACAAATAAATTCTGGCGCTACTGAATTGCGTTAAATAATACATTCTCTTTGCATCGAAGCAATGTAAAAATGAGCTTTTTACCACGAGGAATTTTTGTTTTGATGCGTTCTCGGCGCCTTGAAAAGGACGCTTCAATAAAGTTGTACGAGAAACGCAAAACATGATGAGTTAACGTCACGAAAATAATTTTATCCGATGAGATACAACTGTTCGCCACTGTCTAGAAACATCTCCATTTTTCAAAAGAACAAATCAGAGACGGGGAAGAGTTTCCTGTGCTCCAAGTTCCAAACCTTTGGAATCAATGCCTTTCAGATTATGTAGAATAGGTTGAATTTCTAGCCTATAATTTCAAAGGGCATCACACATTTAAATGGGGTTATCTGCTTTCATTCCGGGAGACAAATCAAGTAAAAACAAGATACAATTCATTAACACTCGTCACACCACATATTACAAAACTCCCTGCCCTTACCCTGCCCACCTTCTTGCCAGATTTGCCAGCAACTATTTCTGGTATCTGCGATCGATTCGGGTTTTTTCCGGTGACTGGTGCGGCTCCTAGGTCTGATGTCCGGCTTGATGAAGTATGTTCCCGGCTGCCTGTGGATCTGTCTGCACCGTTACTTGTAGTAGGAGATAGCACGCCAGCATCATTCTGTGCTTGTGTTCTAGTATGAAACAAGTTTTATCAGTGACGATATCGCAAAGATGCTATATTGATACAGGTTTATAATTTCAAATCAAACATCGAATAAAACATTTTAACTAGAATGAGCTCAAAGCCGTGTACTATCAGATTCAAACCGACATACTGGAAAACAATTCATTACACTTTGATATAGTAGTTTGTTACAATATGAATTAGTTGATATTTTAGGCACGTCATTCATGGATACGACTACTGCGCGGGCGCCTTTTAATAGCGAGACTTCTGCTTCATTTCCCATGCTTTCAGAAAAGAAAAAACCTTTTGCCACTGTTGAAGGTTGATGATTTATTCTGACTTCAAAAAAAGCCGAACTCGCAGTCCTAGTTTTTATTCAGGAAATAGATTAGTTTTACCTTCCAAAAAATTACTGAGCATAAGAATAATTTTGAGGTTACAGATTTCAAAACTCACCTGGAAGACCGTTGTAACTGTGTCGGTACTCTGTTCTCTCTGTTTCCTCTGCCACTAGCACGTGCTGATCTTGCTGTAGGCGGTCCTGTGTTACCTGAATCTGTATTTCCACCAGTTCTACTAATGAAACTTGCATCTATGGATATGCTATCATGGCTATTCAACTGCAAAAGACGCAATTAATACATTTTACTGCTGGAATTGGATTATCATGATGAACAAAGGCAATGACTCGATGTTTGAAAGTAAGTTCTGCTGCGGCGCATGAAAGTTGTCAACAAGACCCCCTCAGAATACTTTTGCTTTCCTGTTTCTTTTAAGCCTTATCCATCGCTCTTCTGATGCCAGGAGTCCGATATTCCGACAGGATACGGGGAACAATGTGCACCTATCGTAAAAACTCGTCACCTTTTTCATCCCCACTACCTGCAAATTCTCAGGATTGATGTACATGTGCATAAATATCTAGCTCGTTACAACGCTTTAAAATTTATTACTTAGCTTGGCATGTTATCTCATTATGCCTAGTAACTGGAAGTAAATCAGCGCTGGAATTATCCCTTGAAATCAACTAGCGATCTAATGCAGCACGTGTCTGTAATCCATTATGCCCATGATGTCTTACGGACATTTATACCTCTACTACATATCAAACTTCAAACAAACAAAATATCAATAAAGCATTGCCGGGCATGGAGTATTTACTATCCATGAGGTTGTTAACCAATCGCAGAAATCTTTAAGCCTGGACCGTGGCTCAAACCCATCACATTTAGACCTACACGTCCAATCCACTGCGCCAAACACACACGATGAAATAGTCGTATATCTTCATCATTTACATTATCATTAACATCATTAACATCATTAACAACATTAACAGTGATGTACACCAAACATAATGCCACAAACTAGAAGAAGGCACTTAGCTTTTCATTAAGTTAGCATAAATCAATCAACCAGTGATGAAATATGACATCTAAAGTGATAGCGATGTTTCTTGATGCGAGAAAAAACATGCGATGAGAAACCATTTTGACGGATCCCTTTCAATATATTACTTTTCAGATGGGCTCCCCAAGATCACAAGATATGAAAATTTCATTTCCTTATGAATATTCAAATATATAAAGCCCAGTGAGCAAGCTGATGTAAACTTGATAACTCCATTAAAGTTAATGAGGCCAAATTATCCCGTTAAAAGAGTTGCCGCGTGCTAATAAATGATTAAAACGGCAGAGAAAAAGAGATTCTCTATACGCTGCAGATGGTCCACTCAGTTTTGGAATGAGATTTTTTGCAATATTTGGGTAAGAGAGCGTAGACGTGGGAATTCCGTTTCCATCAGTTGTCTCCCTGATGTTAAGCAATAGCAAGTTATCTTTCAAAGTGACATATGAACAAGGGTTTACACTGTAAAATTTTAAACTACCACGAGAGAGCTGAACCGTATGTATCTTAGTGTATTGAAAGTACTTTTGTCCATAGTTATTCAAGGTAAGAGGCACTGGGTGCAATGAACATAAAGCGAACTTAAGTAAGCTAGCAGTTGCGGAGCAAAAACAAGAACAGAAAAAGAAAAAAAGGCGCGTGGACACGTTTTCACCAATTGGTACCCGCTGACCTCGCTTTTGTAGGCCCCAAGTAAAAAACGAACCCCTATATTTGGCGTTATCTGTATTGTATCAGTATAAATTGATGTCTACATAGATGCGGCATTTTTCATATATATTTCAAATTAGAGTCTACCCTTAAAGGTCCAGTTTGTATCCGACATAAGACCTTCTTGGTAGCCAAACAAGTTAATCATAAATGTCCTCGGAACATCTTATCAATACTCTTCTAACAATTGGTTGATAAACGTGCTGATTTGTGTTCCTAAAAGCCTTACCTTTGGAAACACATAAATTTGAAATAAATAAAGATGAGACAAGACAGGCAAGAGAAATATTAACGTAAAGTCTTAAATAAAAGCTAAGGGTTGAAAAAGGACAATAAATAGCAAGAAAGGTTTCTTCAAAGAAAAGCTTTATGGAGTCGAATAAAAGCACGAAAGTAAGAGCAAAAGAATGAAAAAGAGTAAACAAAATGTAAAGGTTGGTTGATCTCACACATTTCAAGGATACTTATTCCAATAACGAAGTTATCTACGCAACTATCTTTGCAGTCAATCATGTTTTGAATACAAACCTTGCCAGCGATCTGAAACAAGAAAGATAAGGCCGTTGAGAAAAGCAATGATTACAAAACTGCAGAGTGCAAAACTGCAAAGCAAAATATCACAAAAAATGTGTACGACTCCGCATGATTGAATCACTGCTTTGCTTGCTGTAATGCTTATGTCAAAATGAAATCATAAGACATGATTGACTGCAAAATCTAGCTATAGGTTAGGTATGCCTGTCTGGGCCAACAACAAGGACGCATGTATCATTTTGCATTATCATCTATAATGCATTAGAAACCTTCAATACGTTAGACTGAGGAAAACCTGTGAAAAATTCCATCATACAGTGCTGCAAGTTTTTCTTTCCTGGGTGCCGGGCGTATAAGGCGACATATTCTGCTAGATACCCAACCCAATATTTTACAATTCCGAGCGGGCACAAAGTTCCTAGAAAATTCGTGAAATTAAGCTGTATTTTTGTGTAGAAAATTCAATAAACGACGTTCAAAGCACGTTCGCTTGCATTTTGTGATTAAGTTCCAAAATTTGGTCACAAGGAATT
Organism: Catostylus mosaicus; assembly: GCA_964019065.1. Taxonomy (NCBI): domain Eukaryota; kingdom Metazoa; phylum Cnidaria; class Scyphozoa; order Rhizostomeae; family Catostylidae; genus Catostylus; species Catostylus mosaicus. The sequence goes on from OZ025187.1 coordinate 3,552,741, forward strand.
ACGAATATTTCACTTTTTCAATGTTGTTTTTTATAGGTCCAGGTTAAATATCGTAAGTAATAAGCGTAGTTAGAAAGATATTTGAGTTGCGTTTGCAAGATATTGAAATCTAAGTACGGTAACCAACGTGATAGAAGCCACATTGACAGATCGATAGGCGAGGTAAAGTTACTTCTATGATAGATGCAGTGGACTTATTTTCCTCTGCCCATCGCAATTTGCTTTTTATTTATCAGCAGTAGTAATGCGGATAATCAAAAATTATGAGGTAGCTTCTGCAAGTGTAGTTTTTGCAATGCCATTGCAGTATTATGTTAAGTTCTGCTATATTCCAATTCACTGTATTGTTAAATACGGTTAAGATCATGTAGTAGGATGCCAAAATGTGAGCTACTGACTTGATCAGATCAAGACTGATTTGTAAAGCATAAGATCTTGGCGACTTTGCATCTGTGTTTGCTGGATTCAGGTTATATCACCTGAAATATTGCAACGCCTAAAATATTGTAACCTCTGAGAACTTTCATAATTTCTGAGAACTTTCATTTCGCTGAAAGGGTACCATTTTACACTATATACAATATCAAACCGGGAGCTCCTACACATGGAGAGAGTTTCGGTAGTGCAATAGAAATCCTAGGTAGCAAGGCAAATAATCATTGGCCAGTCTTACTCCAAGATATTGACAACCAAAAGAATTTGTTCCCATGTTAAAGATTTTCCAAGTAAAACCAGTAGGATTTTACGAGATGGAACCTGGTAAAACTGGATTCTCATCTAATATGTGAAATATCAGGAAAACGTAAGTAAAATTTATGTAAGCAAAATAAAAATATGCTTACTCTTTTCTCGTCCAGCAGTAGATATGTTGCCATAACTTCGTCGTATCTATTACTCGTCAGAGAATCTTTAATTTCATCAGCAGAAAACCCCATTCTCATCATAAGGTCTACAAAACAAACATTACGTATGACAGTGGGATGGATTCTTATCGAAACGTTTTGAAATACAAATCGATAACCACAACAGCAAACACCAAATGGCTATTTAGAAAGTTTAAGGTTCTTGGGGTCATAAAACCATAGTCAATAGGATCTTAAAAAAATGACTTGCTCGTCCACTGTGACTAATATTTTGAATTTGCATACAAAGTACAAGCTTTAAGGTAAAATGATGTGGTACACACGATGCAGAACAACGAATAGAAACTGTGAATCAAAACTGATAGTCTTAAGCGATAAACGCATAGCTTAATATCCCAAAAATCTAAATTTCAGCCCTTAAATATATTCTGCCCTGGAGAATTGTACATAAATTGTACTACATCCACAATGAAACTAGAAGTGAATGGAACAGAACCTGAAACAATTAAACCTTTCAAAATACTAATACTAACTGAAAAATTAAGTTTGTGCACTAAATTGACAAACCCTTCTGATGACGTGCATCGTAACTGAATAAAGGTTTAAACAGTTGACATTGCAAAATAAATAAGATTATAATCATACCAAGTCTGTTTTTATCATTGAAATCTGGTATAGGTTCTAAGTAAGGTTTTAATTCATCATTTTCATATCCAATATTCATCCATTTATCTTGCATGATGAGCTAAATCAAAGAGAGAGACAGAAAGAAAGCTTCTATTAAACAAACTCTCAATGGTCAGAAATACTTTACATGCCGATTGTAGAACAGTTTACAACGCTAAAAAAGCATTTTCTCAATGTATAGGTTTTGTGCTTAACATAAAATATGCCTTTTCAGTGCATTTTAACACTTGTCTTACGATCATATTATTGTATTTTTCTTCTTTTAAAATCTATAAGTCATTTTTTGTTACATTTTACCATTCCATCTTTCCCTGCAATTTTCAAGCTTTCTAGTATCAAAGGCATTTCTACTTAAGTTAAACAGAATGGCCAAAGAAGTCAGTACCTCAAGAGGGGCTCTCTTTTCTGGATTTAGAACGAGAAACTTCTTTAGCAGATTCTCACAATCTAAAACCAAAAGTGAGTAAAAATCAGAAGTATCTAGACAATATTAAAAGATATTTGAATTAAATGAAGCAAATCCAGCGAATACCTGGAGGACCTAAAATGAGCTCATACAACCAACAATTTCGTAGATCAGATTGCAAAAGTAGACGTCTCCGCCTTACTTATTAAGTGGTGATCAAAACACAATTTTGAAGTAAGGGCAAATTAGATTACAAAGCCCGATTTCTATACAGAGTGGTGACTCTCCTTGATTTCTTAAACTCCCATTCATAAAAGTTACGGAATTACGCTCTCCAAGCAACATTGTATAAGGAGGAAAGAGAGGGGAGGGCGTAATTTGGGCGGAAACCACAATGTAATAAGTAAAGCATGACTCTTCATTGGCGTTTCAACGACTATTGCCAGGGCTTCTTGTTACCTGACCGAAGAGTTCAAAGAACCAGCTAAATCTTCGATAGACAATTAACACCTATGGTCAAGCCACGATACCAAGCAATGGTATCAAATGCAGTCTATGGTAGAATATGGGAAATGCCAAAATACATACCAGTTGACATATAAAATGGAATTCGGTATTTTCCTCGTAGAACTCTTTCCCTAAGTTCCTAAAAACCAAGAGATGTAAAGGACTTAAAAAATCTTCGCACTGAGAAAGTATTATCTAAAATATATATATGAGTTTTTAATGAATCTCATGAAATAAATGAACGGTAAAGAAAAGGTTAGAGTGGGGAACATTACATATAGTTCGGAAAACCCTGTACATACATCACAAGTCTTGATAAGGTTTAAGATTAATAGCATACTATTTGAGCCATCTATAGAAATTAAGCGATAGAAAAAGAATGATTTCTCACCTTTAGGTTTTGACCATCAAAAGGTAACGATCCACTAACTAATGTATACAGAATTACTCCTAAACTCCAAACATCGACCTCTGGCCCATCATATTTCTTCCCTTGGAAAAGTTCTGGCGCTGCGTACGGTGGGCTGCCACAGAATGTGTCTAATTTATTTCCAGGTGAGAATTCATTACTAAATCCAAAATCAGCTATCTTTATGTTCATATCAGCATCAAGCAGCAGGTTTTCAGCCTAGAAAATGAAGATTAAAATTTAATATAGGAGTAGGTTAGCATGCTTTATGGCTTATCTACCGACGAATATTTTCTTGACATAATGAAACCGTGAGGCTGAAAAATAATAAATACCTATTAAAGCAAATCATGAGCAATCTAATCATTATTATGATAATTAACAAAACTGATAAGCACGTTTCAATAATCTAAGTGGCTGAGTACAGGCTCTTTTAAATCCACCCCTTCGGGTGTTTTTCTTTAGAAATTCAGCCTATGTGACAAAGAAGGAACAGTGAATCCTACAGCACGTGTCTAGTGCGATGCTGGCACCGCAAGTTCAGACCTTCACTCGATCTGTACAGTGTTTTGGTGAAGCATAAAACATATTTGAAGTCTCTCGTAGGAACATTACGCTTCAGCATAGCTGCTCTTGATCGAGAAAGAGATGTGTGATCTTGAGTGTAAATGTAAATTTGTGATCAATATATGAGATGCTTGCTCATTGTGTGTTACTGCGACGAAGTGCTCGGCTACATCTATTTGAAAGAGCAGGTGTCCAGCTCTCCGGTCTCGTATGTAACATGTTTATACAGGTGATCCCATGAGAAGCTTGCGCCTGGTCCTTGAGACGAGAAGCTTTGTTGTAAAAATGCCGCTTATATTACAGGTCTAGAAAATGACTATAAAACATGATCAGTAAGATTTCCTTTAAGCGTGATTACGTTTGACCCAGATTCCAGTAACTTTGTTCATGTATACTAATAAAATGCGCGTAATTTGAGAGTACCATATAATTTTCTATTCCCCTTCGCCCAGATTGCATTCCATGATTCTATTCCCCTTCGCCCAAAGATCTCTGGCGTTGAATTCAAAGAAAGACAATAGATCACGTTTTCTCTTCCTCGGACCATGGGGTCCCTTGATAATCAGCGTGAATTGAATGTTTATTAGGTAGAGGAGGGGGGCTGGCAATAGCTTGGTTCAACTGTAGTTCAACATTGCAAGGTTAAATTGCTCCAGCACCATCAATTGTAGTACCTCCTTGCAATCTGACCAAACGCATCAGTTTCTACAATACAACAGTATATTACCAGGGGTGCAAGGGTTAATTATTGAATGCTACGAGTACTTTGCCCCTTCTATGTTGCCAAACTGATGTCAAAAACATGACCGATGTGAGAGCAAATAAGGCAAATCAGTATCGCTTGAATCTCCTAGTAAAATGATTAATAAAATACATTCTAATAAAGGTTGCTGCATAGAGTATGGTTATACATAACAACAATGCAGCCAAAACAAATAAGTATACTAAACAAGTATTAACCTACTGTATATAAAATAAATAATAGGATTAAGAGAGATTTGAGGAAATAACGGAAATCGTTCTGAGATCGAATGCAGTTTAAGTAGCTTGGAGAAGTTTAGGAGAGATTTGAGATAATTGGTAGTTTCTTCGTAGGCGTAAAGGATTGTTTGCAGCAGTTCATCGTTCAAAAGGTTTAGTATGCTGCGAGTTTCCAATAGTTTTGCAGGTGTTTGAGAACAAAAAAGGTTACTTACGCAACATAAACTGTGAGATTAAAACAAACGTGTGACATACAATGCAATGCAAGGAGAAAAGATCTGTTGAATGAATGAACATGTTCGTGACTTACTTTCAAATCCCTATGTATGACGTGTTTTTGGTGGCAGTACTGCACAGCGGAAACAATCTAGAAACACAACAAGATATTTAACCACAATACGAAACGGTCTGAGATATTTTGTGGCCAGCTGCTGTTGTCCTAATCAATGGTCAATACAACTGAAGAGATAATCAACAAAAGCCAAATCCTATCGCGAAAATCTTCACAATAAAAACAGATGGTAAAACTTTAATGAGCGGCCAAATGCAGAGCACACGAGTCAAAACAATCGGTTGATCCTTCCTCACTTCTACGGAAAACCGGAACGAACAAAAGTTGCGAGTAACGAAATCGGTAAAATAATAATAATTAGAATTTAAAAACAAAGGTACAACTCTTACAAAAACTTTCTTTCTGCAAGATCAAAAATATTCCCTTCAAGTTTCTCGTTAAAAGAATTTAAGGCATCTCTTGTTTTTGTTGATACAATGATCGATATATGCAGTCAAAAAGAATGTAACAGGCCGCCTAACAGATTCGTTGCGAAACAAGTGTTACGATGTGGGCATATAATAAAGGCCTACCCTTGGCTGAAAGGCATTAAGAAATATCTAATCCTGACACAAATGAAGACACGCCATTTACTCCATAAAATGAGCCCAGATTCTGACATAGAATCTAGTTGAACAAGGAATTGCAAGAAGTCAGATCGTGTAACTTTTAATCGGAATTAAAGGAACGTCACAATGAGGTACGATTGCCAAATGGGTAAAAAAGCATGGAGCATAATTCAAGAAAGCCTCCTTCAAATGTAAACATTTTTGAATACCCAAAGGTATCATCAGTTTCAATAAACCAAAAAACTAGGAATTTACGTAAGCAAAAGCCTGCAAAAATAGGCAAATTACAAAAGAATCAAACCAGTGTTCTCGTTAAAAACATATTGAGGTTCTAAAACAATTACCCACGAACAAAAGCAATCCTCTCTAACACATTCCCCCACAAAAGAATAAATTAATTGGGAGGCTTTAAATAACGATTTTCCGTAGAAATAAAATATATTGACGGCACTATAATAATTACCTGTCTAAATTTGCCTCTTGCCTCCTTTTCTTTCATTCTACCATGTGCCACAAGATAGTCAAATACTTCTCCTATTTAATGAAAATATACTATGCATCAATCAACCGACCTATGCAACAGCTTTGCACCCCTAGTACTTACACTGTTTTTGAACTCAAAACAAACCATTTATTTCACATTCTAATCAACACTCCTATACTCTTTGAGTGGCACCTAGGTTGACATTGTTTGGCAAAAAAAGATTTACTAAAACCGCCATGACATTGTTCTTAAATTGGTTAACTGCCACAATTCCCAATCAAATGACGGCATGACAAAGTAACTTAACCTCCCTATCATTTACGGGTTTTGAAATAGTTAGGCTTCTTGTCTGCGCCAATGGGGCATAAAATCCCTTAATACCTTAAGTTTAAATGCAAGTCATTCAAAAATCTTCAAGTCAACACGACAAGTAACATATTTCAGGTGCATAAAAACAACAATTATACAAAGATCTGGGTAGGACATTACCTCGAGACTTGATTTATACACTGAACAGGTTTTTAGAGACTACTGAATTGAAGATAAGAAATAACACTTAAAGATTAAGACATACCTCCACTAGCATATTCCATTACAAGATAGAGAGTCTTCTCAGTTTCAATAACTTCATATAACTTTACTACGAAAAAGAAAACAAAGGTTCACTAGGGGATTACCATTACGCCGTGAAAATAGAGCATCACACAGACGATGAATTTGGGCAACGGTTCAGGAATAATGGAGCAAGCAGGCATGATGTGCAATGGCATGTGGTCTCCTTTAATACTTAATCACCTCTAATAACAAAAAAGGAAACAATAAAACGCAGAGACAGTGCAGTAATGTCATATCATACGTAAAGCACTGCGTTTGACCTTTTCATCACTCATATGTTTAGGTACAGAAACCTCTGGGGACACCTTGAAGCCAGATAGAGGGCACTTTAATGGTGCCTTCTAGTCAGGATAAGGAAAAATTTTTGTAATCTCCAACCATAGACGATTCTACACAATGCAATAATAGTAGTGTTTGCTTTTTTTATTATTGTTTGTAAATAAACAAATTTTGTGCAACGATTTTCTAGCACGTGAGCAGTGCTGAATAGTTGAAGGAAGTGATATTTTTTGATAATCATAACAATAAGTTGTATGTTTAGGACTTGAAAAGTGAGTGATGATGCATGCCATGTACGTCAGGGACACAATTTTATCAGCATCTGGTTGTGTAAAAATTAACAAAAAACTCGAGTATCATCTGTGTGTAAAAGAAACCGCCCATCTTTGGCTTATTAGAGCTTAAGACTCTTTAACATCAGAAAATACATAATGAAACACAGAGCTAGGTAAATCCTCTTAAAGCTATTTAGACAATGCAAAAAGCTACTTTCGGAAACCCAAGTGGAGCTTGAAAGTGTCCGACTTTTGGTATTCAAAAGCTTCCATAATAAAGCATAAATCTATTCATTATTCTTTTGTACCAATTAAGAATTAGCTTTGAGCTTCGCCACATGAAAGTGATCATCAGCCTTGATGAGCTTTCTAGCTACAATGGGCCTATGCTATGCCGTGAAAACTCGCTAAGGACTCTCTTTGTATTCACCTAACCGGTAAGACAAAAGTGCTGAGCTGCCACCAAAACTCACCATTATGTAAAGCGTCCTAACGTAATCGGCAAACGTTAAGTATGTCTTCTTATTGAAATAAAGAAGGAAGAATGACGCATAGAGCCTTTTAAGAAAAGCAGTTACTCTTCACAAATAATTGACCCACTGTGGGTGGTTAAACACTTTCAAACATCACAGTCGTTTCGTAGCATATTTAGGGAGGGGGGTGGGGGCAAAACTCGAAGTGGGCCTTTTTAATTGCAAATGATTTGTAACATATACATTCAGGGAGGGAGGGGGGTTTATCATGCAAGTTGATGAATATTTTTAACACTCTTCATGGACGCATTGGAGCTAATTAGATCCTTTGAATGCGGAAGAATTCATTTATCACAAAGAATAGCAACTGCTTCCTTTCCTTTTATCGAACTGGTCAAATCCACCATAAAACGATCTAAATGAACAATGGGCACAGTTCTAATAAGAACATAACGCTTGAGAATCCAATGCAGGGCTGGGGGTAGGCAAAACCTGAGGAACTTCTTATAATGAAATGGCGAATACTGTGGACCATTTGGACAATTAAATTTTTCGATGTAAAAAAATAATTAAAATCAGATTAATCTGGTCCATGCATAATGCTGCCTTTTAATCGTTCAAAAGAGCTATCCATCAATAAGCTAAAGAACTGCTAAAAAAATCTCCTTAACAACCAAAAATGCTGATTCTTATCCACCGCAACTATAGTTTATAAACAAACGTAAAAAGTGTCACCTTCATGTTCTCAGATTCCACGTACTACTTTTACGCCTATTTTTAAAATCGCCAATGTGACCGTGATCTAGAAGTCTTGCATAAAAAAGTTCACAGACTATCCTTGCTGGATTAAAATGGTTTGCCAAACTTTATATAGATCAAATGCGTAATGAATTCATTTTACAGCCCATATAACTAATAATCAACAGTTAAATGAAGTCTCCAAAATCCTTAGTTCTACTTTGAAAATAGCCTTGAAAAAACCTCAGCAGTGTAACAGTAATAAGCACAAAGCATGGCATGAAATTATGAGGAACGAGTATAATCCAATCACTTTAAGCAATGGATTGATAAAATTATGTCCACTCCCTTGTTAATTCGATTTTATGAAAAAAACCTTGTACATTCAATTTTAATGTACGCTATATATAGAGTCTGCATAGCACAATGGTATGGATAGCACAGTGGTCTGCAGTGTAATTAAAGTAAGACTCTCAAACGATTCTACATGATACAGTCCTTTTAAATATACAGCTTCAACTATACAATTGACTTTCAAAAAAGTAAACCGTACTGTTAATCTGAGAAATATTTCGTCCAAATTAGCAATCAATCGTTCGTAATGAAAGTAGAGAATCTTGCAGAGTAATTTTCAAAGGAAACACCAGAAGATTCATTAGCTATTGACAAGGTAGGTGGAAATGCTAATGGTTGTGGGAAGCGGTTAATCTCAGCATTTTTATAATGATTTTCCTGTTTATAGAATCATTTTAATGGGGTTCTATCGTCTCCTTTGAAAGAAATAGTGGAGGGGTATTGCAAAAGCAATGAAGAAAGCCTACTTCAACCATCAATTTTAAACAATAAAAACACAAGGGTAACAGGAAGATTCCTACTATTTTCCACTCAAGCGTTTACTATCATAGCATAAGTTCTTGAAAAATGGATTTCTGTAGTCAAGCAGCCCTGCCCCAGAAAGGAAAGTAGTAAATCTATTTAACAATGATTTCTGGCTAGTACAGTCTTATGACTTTGACAATATATAACAAAAATGTAAAGCAGAATAATAAACTAACCAATATTTGGGTGGTCTAGAAACTTCATGATTCTAACTTCACGGAAAAGCTGGGGAAAACAACGTATTTAATTAGAGTTTTAATTGCATAGTTAAATGTGTTCATTATTTGAACTTTTGAAAAAACAAAGGTATATCTTAGGGAAAACTAAATTGTTTCATTAATGCAATCTACCAGCAAAACGAGATTTCAAAATAAATAATTGTGTTTCCAATATCCATTCTCTTGCCAAACCAAAACAATATAAAAAAAACTATTGGCATGCATGGAAATCATATACAACAAAGATCAGAAGCAACACAATGGGATACAAATCAAAAAGAGCCAATTGTTGCGTAGGCTCAGTGCATCTAAGTACGGATCAGGAGATAAAACCTGCAAAAATGCTTTTGAGAGGCTCAGTCTGAGTTAGAATCCTGATAATTTGCTTAGTGTTCAGATTGTGCTACAAATGACAATAACAGATCATGAAACTTTCTTTCCAATTTTACTCAAACCAAATGATTGATTTAAATGAAAATGGAAACTATACATTTCAATGCCAGCTGAAAGCCATGTTTCCAAGGGCTAATTTCAAATGCATGACTCTTAGTAAACATTATGCAAACTTAACTCAGAATCATCAACACAGCCTTTCATGCTGTACAAATATCTATATTTTGTTTTCTTCCATCATAGCATCTCAAAATGAATACTCCCCCAACATGATGACTGTTTATTAGTGCAATGATTGTTTTGGCAATAAGATATTTGACAGTTACACAAAACAAAATACAAATATATAGACAATTGAACCAAAATGAACAGGAAGCAACTAAATTTATTATTGTTTTATCTTAAAGTCTGTTAAGGAATGGAGACAAAAACTTTTAACAAACAAAATGACATTATAGATAATAGAAACTTGACAAAAAATATAAATAAAAATAAAATTTTACAATACAAACCTTTTGTAAACTTGTTGGGTTAAGCTGTGTTTTGTCAATTATCTTTATTGCAACCTAAAAAAGATATATTGACAAAGATTATTGTAAGATGTTCTGAAAGCAACATCTTCTCTACCAACTTCAAAAATTAGTACAGCATAATTTTTCTTGCTGAAAAAATGATTTCTTGTTGACATGCAGAGTAAAAATCAGGATGCTCTTAATTTCACTTTCCTAACCTCACATAGAGCCAATTTTTGCTGATCCAGACTAAGAAGAGTTTCAGATGATATGTTTCACCTAGGTGACCTATGCATGTACTTGAAGACTGATGGCAAATGAAAAACAGACCAAGGACAAGATTTCAAGATGACATCATCAAGTGGCAGGTTTAATGAATAGCAAATCCTTTCATGTTTATGTAGAGATGCTTCCTCAATCATTTACAAAAGCGTGAATTTTGAGGGAAATATGTTCTTTCTAGGACCCCTAGTTTAGTTGTTGCTATTTTTCTATGTTATTTGTTTATATATTTTGATAACAATTATGTCAATGTCATAGTTGGAACGTGATCACATCATGTCTTTTCTGGCTATGCCAGCCCCATGATATCTATATTTAGTTTTTGTTTAGAAATTTTATTTGTAAGTATTATGTGTAGTCAAAAAGGTGCAGACTTCGATGGATTAGGAGATAAAAGATTTGCAAAGGGGGTACAGGACATAAAAAAAAACAATCAGTCCTTGATGTTGATGACATTTATTGCGCTTTTTATGATAACATCTGCTGGGCAGCCTTTACTTGGACATTTTAAAAATCAATGCTGACAAAACAAAGTGTTGGATCAACAGCATATGGTTTCCAGGTGATAACTTTCAGCCTTCGGTTGAAAATTTTCAACAAATAGTGGCATACAACACATTTGAAATTAGGACGGTTTAACAAGGTATTTTGTGGCAAGCAAATAATTCAGTTTCACATGCATAAAAAGCCTCTACTTTGAACTATAAATCATGCTTAGCAAATAATGTCATGTGTCCCTGAAAGAATAATTATAAAACTCAAATCTAGAGGGTGCGATATTTGCATCAAAAACCAAATGGATAGAAAGAAGATTTTAGATAGTTAATTTGAGCATGGTATGGCTGGCCAATAGCCATCTGTAGATTATCAGTGACTAAACCAGGGGTTGCAGTTCTATGCTGGTTCAGTCAATAGCTCAAACATTTTTCTTTTCTTATCATTTTTTATCATGCAATTGCCTTCAAATCTTTTGTTCTATCTTCCACAAACACCCTTGTGTAACCTGATTTTTGGCTTTTGGAGCCAAGGTTGTAGTGGACAAAATATATATGACACAGTAGAAGTTAACAAAAATTGTTAGAACACACATAAAAGTAGTGAAAGACATCTGGAGAAAATTTTACTTTAGATAAAAGCATTTATTGTATCACCAATATTATCTGCGCATTACGAACTCTAACAAAATGGCTTCAGTTTACTGCAGTTTAGACTGGTGCAGGTAATGCAGAGTCTCCATCACTGTGCATATGTATGCAGCAAAAATGAAGGATAACTAGCCAAAACCAGGGTATTGCGTATCTTACAGACAATTTACAAGATCCATATACTGCTTTGAAAAAATTGGCAACAAAGATGCGAGAAAATAGCAACAAACTACTAAACCAGTGCCTTTAATGAAATATATTTAAATTGTTCTTCTAAAAGCAAAACATTTTCGGTAGCTTTAGCAATTTATTCACAATTTACTGAAATGAAGAAAAATTAGTTAGACATGGAAAATAATATTTTTTGCTGCTATTTTGTATTTTAACCCTCCAAAAATCTTTGATGACATTTTTAATTTCACTAAGATACAAGTAAGCATTTGGTCAATTAGATTAAGTGCTGTTTGACAGTTAACTGATCACATGGAACCAGACTGACCGCATTAAAGTAGACAGACCCCTAGCAGAGAAGGGCTATTTATCATAACTCAATGCCTTTAAACTCTAGCCATTTCTAAAAATTACCTGCATATTTTTAATCTAAGATTGGACAGAGAGTTGAATACTGATAGCTATAGTTAATGTGGCTGTTTTTGCCTACATTTTTTTGGCACACATTTGCAATAACCAAAATATACTTATCACTTATATGCTTATCAATTTAGCATTCAATTCCTTGGCTACATGCTTGAAAAGCCTGGAATTCCTTGGTTTTCAAGAACATTTCAATTGTATTTGCTTTTTCAACTCTGACAAAACTTTGGTGTTATTTCAACCCTGTCAAACACTGTCACAAAAGTGTATGACAAACTGCACTACAAAAAGCCCTTTCTAGATCTTTCTTGGTCCTTATAAAAAAACAGTATTGATCCTGACACACTTCCTATCCCTGCAAAATGCTAAATCTTCCACAAAACATTGTTGGAGGATTTGAAATACTTTCAATTCACAAAATACATCACAAAAGAGTTACCTGACCTCTTTCACAAATATTTAAACCCTTTAAAAACCATAATCATTTTGTATTGATTTAAGGATTAAGAGGCTTTTGTTAGGCCTACAAATACTAAGCATATCTGGTTTGCCTTTAAATGCACTTGGATAAAGGTTCTTTTAATAAACTAACCAAACCAAAGTTTAAACAATATATATGTATACTACCGAAGCAGTATCAAATGTGCTTCAAAATTCTAGAGTGAAAATGTACTAACATAGTGCACACTCCTAAAAAGCTGGTCAACAGTGCCTGTTATTATGCAACGGTATATATTATTTCCCTCCACAAATCAAAAATCTTAAACAGAGGACAGGTTGAGAATGTAAAGAATTATGGTGTTAAAAAACCTATAAACCATGGCTGCAAAGCAATGATAACATTCTATACATGTCTATCATACCAATATTTTGATAACACTATTTAGTGTTACAAAAACAACATAACTAGGGTAAACAAATAAATAAATAACTAGATGGAAGGGAACAGGCAGCAAGCTGTAAATTATCTTGCTTGAATCTCTCAAATGAAACATTTAAGAAGTCTAACAATGCTTTGAAATGCATGGTTCTTTGCTGGAAAATCTCAACAACCCTTGGGTCTTGATAAGGGCAGAGATTAGAAATTGTTCTGAGAATAAATTCAACTCATTAGAGACCTAAATAATATTTTTAACATAATAGATCTTTCTGAAAATTCTTGACCCAAGCTTCAAGATTCAGCTAAATTTCTAGCTACTATAAATTGCCTTCTATGGTCTGAAAAAGTCTGGTTACCAGAAGGGAAAAGCAATTTGTTCAAGCACAACCTCAAAGAAGTGGTAAGATTTTGCTCCATAGTGTTTTGCATTTCAATCCTTCCAACTACAACTAAATAATTGACCTATAGTTTTAGTACCACAACCAAGTTAAAAATCAGAGAAAGGCTTTACCCCAAGAGGGTCACTTATACAAAAATTGGTAGGTTAGACCTTCTAAAACATTTAACGAGACAGCCTAATGTTACCATTTAATGACAGAGCTTTCATTTTCACAAAGGTAACACCAAATGTGAAAATATGCTAACTAAATACCTTCTAAATATTCTATAAAATGCTCTTTCAAAACAATATTGTGTCCCTAATTTCCATAAGATGTTTTCATCTTCAAGACTCACTTTATTAGACTGACTCCATTAAGAAAAAAATTTTGCAGGAATTTTGCAAATAAAGCTTTTTAGGAATTTTCAAGTCATAAAACATTGCTACATTAGCCACTCCTGCAGACCTTGACAAAAATGTAAGATTACGAAATTTGATGCCTTGAACTTATTTCCTCAATTCATGCACACAAAAAAACAGATTTATCACCTCATTCTGAATTAGTTATATATCTAAACTTCATTCTATGCTAGTAATCTAATCACTTATACTTAAACATGTGGCTTTTAACACATCTGGGCTTCTTCATTAAGCACCATACAGTCAGGCACATTTTTAGACTGGTATCACAACTTTGTATCATATATATTATACATTGTATTATCTCTGCTTTTGATTTATTTAATCAACTGTCATTTGGCCTTTGGTCTGAGAGGCTTCAAGGACAGCTTTTTAAAAACAAGGCTTACAGAGATGTTATAGACATTTAAACTTCTAAAATGAGAATTTGACAAGCAATGTGGGCATGAGTCATGCAAAAAATCATCAGCTGGTCTCCTGAAAAAGCAGTGTTCAACAAAACAAACCAGATAGAACCAAGTGGATCAAATTTCTTAAATAAACCCTACTGGTAGTGGTCATGTTTGAATTAAATTAAAATATCAAATATTACGCTTTCCAGCAAATAATGCATGCAAACTTGTCCTGCCTGCAAAGACCCAAGTAAATTATGAGCATTTTCAGGTCCTGTGTTCTGGATTCAGTTGTTTTCAGGATTTTATTAACTCATGCATTACAGGAGTGAAATTAGTACTTGCCTCCTCAAAAAGGTTAACAAAGTTTAGCATAAACAGAGTTGCTCCAATCTAATAAAGTATGCAACTGCACTTTGCTTTGAAAATTACTTTCCATTCCATATATATAAAACAGCTGCATGAAAAAAATCCTTAACCTATTGCTTAACTGGTGAAACAAAGCATTCAAGGCTTAATTTTTTGAAAACACATTTCTTCACATAACTTCACAATTCTTTAAAATTCTTATAGTAGTGAATAGGAAATGGTTAACTCTTGTTAAGAAACATTTATGAAATTTTCAATACTCAAATTTGAGTCATGGGGTCATTGAAATATTATTACAAAGAAGAACAAGTTTACATTTACATCATGTCTACACTTTCAGAAAATTTTATGAGTACATAGCGTTTTAGATATATCATTGCTTCCCTTTAAATATAAAACAAACATTTTTTTAACATTGTCTTTAATCAAACAGCATATCAATATATATTTAATATTGATAAGGTAGCACACCAATCGAATTTTATCATATGCATGATTATACTTCCTAAATATGAATCACATAAATTCTCTAAAATAATGAAGCATCCATTTCCCAATAGTATTTCCTCAAATGCATGACTATCAATATTTCTACAATTTTTTAGTATTTTATCAATTTTTTTCTATAATTCACTTCATAAAATATTTTCATGTCTGATTTGCTATCAGTTTGAGTTTGCTTAACTTGAGTAGCTTTTTCATATTTCTTTCTTGCAATTCCCTACTACTTAAAGACAGAAGTTCCTTTTCTCTGAAGGCCAAGGGATATGCTCATACTTTTTGAAAGAAACAAACAACCACACTAACCCGGCTGAAATTTAGGACGAGTCTTTCTGTCGACAGCTTGACGTCGCGCAGAGGTTTGATTGTTTAAAATTAAAAGTGTATTTTTGTGTTGAAAACTTTTAACGCCAAGGTGCTGCACGTCGGGATTTCAATTCCGAACCAATCACTTTTTCGCATGAGATTGCGGTTAAAATACTCACCAACAATTTTATAAAACGCTACTGAGGTCAAATATTCTCAGAATACAAATAAACTAACACAGCTCACCTCACGGCTGGTTGGCAAATGTTTGGCTAGCTTGACTTTGGCGAAATTTCCTTTACCAATTGTCTTGATCAATTTGTATTTTCCAATATAAACATCGTCAGCGCCGGTTGCGGTATGCTTTCTGCTAGACCGTGTCGATGAATGGCCGTCCTCACCCTGATCAGAAAATTGAAATGTATTTCAATCACACGTAATATAATTTGAAAAACAAAAAGTTGATCACCTTACTAAAACGAGGAATTTCCATGTCTTTAAGGCAGTTGTTCTGCGTTGCTTCTTTATTATTGTTGATCATTGTCACGGAGGGCGTCCTGTTTCAATGGCGCCCAAACCAGAAAATGGTGACCCAAATTAAGGCATTGCATTCAAAATATGTTAGGTCTTTTCTTCTTATTTGTTAAAACTAAATTAAGTATGAAGATATTAAATAAAGCAACTGATAACTTGGATTGTATGAGGCGAGAAAAAACTGCAAAGTTGATGTTGAGAGGAAGTCAGTATGACGAGGCCTAAATCCAAGAATCACAAATTCTGTTGATAAGGACGTGGTAAATAAAACTCGCTTCAAAAAAATATCAAATAAAAAACACAGATAATTTGGTAACATGCATGAATAACTGTAAGCATACCCTGTTTCCTCTGCTGCTTGAGCCGGTCGTTCTGCCTGATCTCGGATGCCCATGGTGCGAGTGAGCATGTCTCGCATCTGCGTTTTCAACTACAGTTGACAAGGGTGCTTTTCCAGACATTTCTTCCACTGTCTACCTACCAAAATGAAGCCTATTTTTCCATTATACGTTTATATCCGCTTTTATCTGCAACAATGATGAAAAAGCGGTTAATAAATACGATCTCCCGATGCACACGAATTGAAAGGGCGATGTTTGCACGCACTTCAGTCCCTCTGACACTACACAAGAAAATTACATTTCCTTCCAAGCTGGTGAGTATATACAGTTGTAGATGTACATACAGCGCCTCATAAGAATACTGTTTTGACTTCTTTCCTCAATATCAGTAATGCTATCTGCATGAAATGCAACAGCTACTCTAAACCTGGCCTTCCTGTAGCACTAATGGAATTCCAACATGGAGATAAAGCACGTAGCTAGCAAGGTAGATCTTCCTTTGCGTGTGGCAGCAAGTAAATTGCATGCGGTGTTCTACAATTAATTTGGCCACAAAAATGTCTGGGATACGTTGAAAAACCCTTCTTGCTTGATTTCAAGTGCCAGCCTTTCTTTGCAAGACAACGACTGAGGAATAGAGCGAAGTTAAAGCGGTGGCCTTCCTCACGAATTCCAAAATGGAGAACGAACTTGCTTCATAAATCCCGACCTAGAAGCAAACAACATGTACTAGTGCCCAGGCCTCAAAATGTGTAACCTTTCATCGGCCACTCCTTGTCAAAAAATAATTGTTGTCATATGGTGGCAAGTATGGGGGGGCATGAAAATAATTTTCTTTATAGAGACTGTGCTGCTAATGTGTTTACGAGAGTTGGGTTTATAATGCCAAAACTTTATATTGCTTTCCATTCTGAATTATAACAGGAGTGGTGGCGCATAAAGCAATTTGTTGGCAGGCATTCCATGATTTATGGGTGGTTCAGAAAAAAGAGAGTGATCAGATGAATTGAGCAGGGCGGAACTTGAAGGAGGGCATGGCTGGCTCAGCCTTTCAAAGGGCAAAATATCCGCCACCAAAGGCAAGAATTTTCACGGCAGGTATTCGGGGGAAGGGGTTCTTTTTCCCTCATTCTTTGTAACTTATTAACATCATGAAGTTTTTCCGAACAGGCTGATAGAAGCAAGTTTAGAGGCAAAGTACATGTTCACCAGCAGGGCAATTGCTAGATGCTCTGTTTCAGAGGGGTGTATGCAATGAATTTGCGGAGAAATTTGGAGCAGAATCCTTTAGTTGCCGACAAGTTAGCAAAATTTGCCGACGATATACTCCTCCATGGCCAAAAACAACTTGGTTTTGAACCACACTTTTTCTTGTAGCTACGGTCCTGTTCACCAGTGTAAATGATGCTGTTCATCACAAGCCAACCGGAGGTACGATCTAGACCCTCTCTAGATGGTACATACTTGGTATCCTTTATTATGGAGAGAGTGCATATTGAAAATGTCAAAAAGTCGCAATGGTGTAAAGCTTTTCCTAGAAGTTTCATCCACTGTGCAGGAGCACAATAAATGGGTTAGTGAATACTTGAAGAATTTCCAGTGCAAGGCGTTGTTTTCCCTATGACTGCATGATCATTTGTCATAGAAAATAAAGGAAATCCTAAAGGGAATAGTCAGTCTGTTGAGTCTGTTGAGTCTGTTGAGGATGGCAGAACTCGACGCGATCTCCAGCCTCAACAAAAATCCCTGGCTTGTAGTGGTGACATCCTTACTTTCTCGGGTACATCATGTGGCTCTTCAAAATTTTACTCCTGGAAATGTTTGGTCACAGGATGACTGTGAGAAAATAGCACCCTGTTCTTCGCACATTTTATTATATTAAAGTTTGTGTTCTTAGCAGTCACAGGATTACTGTGAAGAAAAATTTTGATAGAACCCTTTTAACAAAGATCAGCTATTTTCCACTTAATTCCCTTAGGCAGTCGAAAGTTCTTAGCAGGTCTTTGAATAATGGTATTTCTGATAACATTAAACCTTGAATGCATTCTTTTAACAGTAAGGGAACGAAACTTTCCAAAAACAACTGTTTTTATAGGAAATAGAAACTTATTCCTGAGAGGAAATATTGATCCATACTTTCGTCGCATGGAAAGGCTCAGTACAAAACTGTTTGACTATTGAGGAGTTGAGCACGTCTTTCTTATAAACTACGTTCTTACAAAAAAGGGGTATTTGTTTTTCTAATCATTAAGTCTGGAAACCCCAATTCCTCAAACGTTCTCAACCATCACGTTAGTTCAATGCACAAACTCTAATTTTTAGAATAGTTTGAAAGTGTTGTATTAACTTCTGTAAATGATATGTTCATAAAACACGAGTCCAATGTCATTCGAAGTTTTTACTGGTATTTTGCATCAATATTTTCCAGAGGATTCTACACGTCAATATGATCTTCCCTGCATTAATTACAAGTCTCTCCTTCTTGAGCGAACGCTTTTTTCAGTTACCATCCGCATCATCCGCATCCGCATCACGATTGAGCTCCTAGCAGCAAGGAATTTTCTTTGCAGATTCTTTGTAAAATCGGTAACAATTTCATAGAGCTATGATATTTATAAATTATAACGTCATGGTGAAGATTAAAGTAATATTTGTGCCACATGTTGATGGAAATTGACGTATTGAGGTCTATGTGTATCCTTCCTGATTAAAACCCCGTTGACCTGAAGGGTCACTTTTTTGGCTTTACAGATTAAGGACAATAACCTGAAGGTCATCGGCTCGATACCACATTCACAATCTTTCTCCGCAAGTTGTTGAGCCAATCCGATTGTCCAGCCTTGTGAGGTAAATAGGTAATTAGGAGAAATCTTGAGGCCACAGGCTTAAATGTCTTAATCCGCATCAACACTATAAGTGCCAAGAACGAAGTCTGGGCTGGCAGGTAAATATATTTGTATGCTTCTTTGCTTACTTACTGTATCATTGTGCTTCATCATACGCTATTTTGCAGTGTCCTATGAGTGAGATGAATGACACTGGAAAAAAATTGTTACAACACTCTTGTGACCAATCCTTATATAAAGAAGATACCAAAGTGAAAATGATCTCGCTAGGTTAGGGGATTGATTTTCATTTTTGACATGAACCGATATATTTTTGATAAAGCAGAACAGGGTAGGGCAGCACAATGCTAATGTGATCCTGCTATTTAAAAGAAAGTGCTTCTGCCTTTGTTGCTTAGTTCCCAAACGGAATCTTCACAACTGGGGCTTTCTTTTTCAACATGATCATAAATTTTGTGTGGTCATTTTTCACTAACAAATATCTAGGGCGATGTGCGTTTAATTTAGGCTGCTATTTGAAGATACCTGGACACCTGCTGCACTTTAAGGCAAATAAACGATACTTTTCCCTTTCTCGTCAGCAGACCATTAGGAAAGTATGTTAATTTTTATATGGTATGACAATGTTGAGGTATTAATTTGAAAAATTCATCAATTCATCAAGGGGTGTCCTCGGGCTAGAACGATTTTCATTGTATCCTTTATTTGGGACCGAATTGGGTGTAAAAACTTAAGATAGCATACAAGCGAGTTTTTTGCTTTGTTAATTTTTTATTATTCTAAATTGTGAGGCTTTCTAGAACGTCTCCTCTAATGTCGTCCCTGCGAGAGTTACATAAATAAGCTGCAAGCAAAGATTGGATATCACGTATGTGAAAAGTGGACCTTGCAAGTTTTTCTCCAGACTTCATTCTTTTAGCGGATCACTGGCCTCGTTTTGGGAACAAGTAACATGTGCAAACGACAACAACATAAACCATAAGTTTTGGTTAGTGCAGAAACCGGCAACATTCTATGACGACACTGCAAAAATGAAGTATGTACACATCGATTTATCAATCTTACATGCTTTGATGCCAAAAATTAAAGAGATTTTGATGAACTGGTTTTTTTGGTCATTTGCTATGGGTGTTAATTAAAGATGGTATATGAAAGCCCCCATATTTGCCCAAAGCTACATAGTAAAAAAAACATTTTTGCTCATGAGGGTAAACCTTTTGATTTTTTAGGTTAAACATAGATGGATTGCTGGTTTATTTCCCATATGATTTCATTTACCCAGAGCAATACTCATACATGCTAGAGCTAAAGAAGACTTTGGATGCAAAGGTTAGTCTTAATTGTAAATGATGGTTTCTTCAAGCCCTTTGATTGATGGTGCTCTATTATAATTATCAGATGGAAGTTCTTGAATTCTTTTTTCCCAGTCCAGTGAGTTACTATGAGAGATAAAAATTATTAGATTTTAGAGGAGCCAATGCCAGATGTAATCTAAAGCAAATGAAAAAATACGAGTGCAGTAAAGTAATTGTATTTAAAATTTTACTTTTAGACTATCCTTTTGAAATGCAATCTTTTTTTCTTTTAAAACTTCACACACAGTTGATACTGCATGACACTTCTCACAATGCCACACCAGTTCTTTCTATCTTGTGTTGATTCAGATAATCTATTCAATCTACAATACTGAAATCAAAATTATCATACAGTAATTCAAATGAAACTGAAGCCTGAAATTGGTTAGCAGTTTGGCATGACAGCAAGAGACTCGACAATGAAAAATTTGCTTCATACTTTTAATATTTGATCATAGTGTTATTTCTGCCCACGCTCTGATACATTTTATCATTGGGAACTGATAGGCATCAGGTTCTTTCAGTAGATTATGTTGAAGATATCAAGTCTATAGTTGATCATATGCAAACTTATTATTTTTGTTAGGGCCATTGTCTCCTGGAAATGCCGTCTGGGACTGGTAAAACATTATCTCTATTATCATTGATTGTGGCTTATTTAGCTGTGAGTTTTAATCATATGCTCTTATCAAAACCATAAGATTTTGAAAAAGGGTTGTTTATAAATTAGAACTGCCTATTTTAAGTGTTTTTGCTTTTATCTGATATGCCTCACGGCTGTGATTGCCTCTTTAAATATCTAGTGTGAGTTTGCCCTAAATTCATGCCCACTGTATAATGTATGTTGTTTAACCAGCAATGCGTGACTACTGCTGTTTTGTTTTAATCATGATAAAATATTGTAGTTTGACTTATGCATACTTTGTAAAAAGTAGTAACTGGGTATTGGTATTTGGCTTTAATTTGCTTGAAAGCTCCTAATGAAAGATGAAGGGTGGCGGTTTATCAACAACTTACTTTACCCTGGCTGCTATGTGTAATTGCATAAAGCAAGGTACCATCATATTTGGTCCTCATAACTACAGATCAGGTACCCATTTATATTCCTGGGTAAAAAGGGGTTGAAAGTTAAGTATGTACCTTATCACAGTCTTTGCAACCACTGCTACATGCATATTTCCATTTAGAAGGATGTTTTTTCTGTAGTTTACTCAAAGCTTTTTGCCCTAATTCACATGTAATTGTTCTGCACAATGATCCATGCTGTGGAGTTATGACATTATTTTATTGCAGAATAATCCACATCAGCTGACAAAGCTGATCTATTGTTCAAGAACAGTTCCAGAAATTGAAAAGGTAGTGTAAAAGTAAATTATTACACATTTAAATTTCCTCAACTTGAACTTTCTTGAAGTATAAAGATAAATCTGTATACTGTTTTAACTATTTTACAACTTTCCAAGATTCTTTAATACATGATGAATTTACAACCATCCAGCTCATATTTTATTGTCCTTCTCACAGCTGCTAAATGAAAAAATTCCCACCTATTGTAATTTTGTATTATTTCAGGTCTTAGAAGAGTTAAAGAAGCTCTTGAACTACTATGAAAAGGAGGATGGATCTAGACCCAAAATAACTAGCTTGGCATTGAGCTCAAGAAAAAATTTGTGCATTCACCCTGAGGTTTGTTAGACAATTTTTTACCAACATGAGAGAAACTAGCAATGTTTATACATTTGTTAATATAACCAAAAGTGCATTGAACATATTGCTAACTCTTACCCTTGCCCTAGCCCTAGCCCTAGCCCTAACCGTAGCTCTGCGTCTAGCATTAGCACCACATCTAATCATAGCCCTGATCCAAACCAAACCTGGACTTTATCGTAAGCCTTGTACTGGTACAGCTTGCTGGTCAGCAACTAGGGCCCAAAAACTGCCTATCCCAGACAAGTTGTTGGTTTGAATATTTAGGGTAATTTTTTTCTTCATATTATAAGCACACACATAGTTTGAATTAGATAGATAACTGCCAATATAAGGTATCATTGTACTCTTTTGATGGCCCAGTCTATTTTGGTGGATGGTACTTAAATGATTTGCAACATGAACCCATTGCAAGCAGTTATTGCCAACCCAGGTGAACTTGAATTGCAAATTTGGCTGTTACCCTTAAAGTCCTGTTATTCCCATTGTTTTAGATTGGATCAGAGAGAGATGGTAAAAAGGTGGATGGCATGTGTCATGGTCTCACTGCATCCTTTGTCAGAGCTCGTCACAGAGTTGACAAAGGTGTTCCTGTTTGCTCCTTTTATGAGGTACATTGCAAATAGTACTTAGTAGCAAACAGTAGTTATTATCCTGCCCTAAAAGCTGAAACTTGGCAATATGATAAAACCAAAGGCAATTTTATAAAAATGTGATTCCCAAATCGATTCATAACTTAATTTCATTTTTTGATTTCATTCCATTCATGAAAGAGAGTTTGCTGAAGTAACTCTTAATTTTTGGAAAAGAATATGACCAGTGATGATAAGGCATGTTTGCAGTAGTATAAAACTTAAAGCAAACATTAATTATAATATACAATATATTCTGGAAAGTGTTGATATATACTCTTACATGGCATCTAAGGTGAGACAGTCCTCCATTCTATTTCTTTAATTTAGTTTGTAATTTTAGTTCTTTATTGTAAAATAAGGACCAGTTTGGACTCAACAACTTTATGCTTTTTCCAACTGCATAGAGCTTTAAAGAAAATGAATTTTTTGTTGTAGTTTGTTTGTTTTTAGGTGATGATATATTTTATAAAAAATATATATTTTACTGATATTTTCAAAAAATTTATGGCTAAATAAGGATCCAATAAACTTCATGTTAAAGCCCTGAAGTATTGATGGTGCTGCATAATACACTAAGGTAATGGTATGATATACTATTTTTAGGCATTTGATGTTGAAGGAAGAGAAGAACCAATTCCACCTGGAGTCTATAATTTGGTAAAAAGTTTTTTCCTTGCATTTATATTTATTTTTTATGGATAGCTTTTATCTTTACTGTTAGGATGTGAAAATATCACCTTTGAGGTTACTGAACTACTTTTATTCTTTAAAGTAGCTAATTTGTATTTAGAAGGATCGAACTTAGAAGATCGATATAAATATCGATCCTTGTAAACGGTTAGCTATTTTGCTTTTATCTAATTCCATTGTACTTTTCGTTCCCTAACATAAAATTGCAAGTTAGGTGGTATTTAGTTGTCAATTTTTTAGTATTGAAGAAATAGAATTGTAAATATGTTCTTTACAGTTCAAACGTGAAATTCAAGCAAAAAGTATGACATGATAAACAATATGTAACCAGTTAAAAAAGATGCGGTATGTCCATTGACCATTGAATATCCAACCTTATACTTTTCAGGATGATCTGAAAGAATTTGGTAGAGAAATGAACTGGTGCCCTTACTTTTTAGCTCGATATGCCGTTAGTATGCTTTATTTTCTTAAGCACCTTTCTTTGAATTTATCACCTATCCTTTACGTAGTCTTAATTGTAAATCTCTCTGTACTTTTTATTTACAATTTTGTCAGCAATCATGCTTTTGTTAGCTATGTTTGGATTCCATTCTATAATTATTGTCTTGTGAAATCAACATTAGTGAATGTTTCAATTATACTTCTTATTGCTTAGCTGTATTTTATCACATAATTTTGTGATTTTCTCTTGTGTGCTTAATTTATCTTATGTTCTTTAATTTCACTGTGCTGTCTTTACAGTGTTCTGCACATTCACTCCAACATAATAAGTCATTCTCTTCAGGAGATCAGCTATCATTCTAGTCTCATTTTTGATCGTTTCTGTAGCTTGTTTTCAAAGGGAAATGACGTAGAAAATTTACTTTTTGTAGATCACTCATGCAAATATAGTCGTATACAGCTACCACTATTTGCTAGATCCAAAAATAGCCGATTTGGTTTCGAAGGAAATGGCAAAAAACTCCGTTGTTGTTTTTGATGAGGCACACAACATTGGTAAGTTACTGCTTCTTATCTTTAGTAACAGTTGGCTCAGTGTACTTTGATACAACTCGATAGAATATTTTATCTCTTCTTGTTCAATGTCAAATTTCCTGCCGTTTTACGGAAGCAAATGAACCCAATACTAAATTTTGAGCTAAGTAGTTGTTCTAAGGAATGTCTAGAGGTCGATTGGTAGTTATCGTTTTGCATAACGTGTATCCCGCCCGTTCACTTTTACTGAAGCGGGTCTGATTGGCTTTTTTTAAATATGTTATCATTCCGGTCATTATTGGACATGCTTCGTAATGGGAGTGCCGGACGAAATGTATGATATTGATGGTATGAAAATATTTAATAGAATATTTGCTTATGCATCATTATTCATAATATGAAGTTATCATCATTAATTATATAATTATATAAGTTATCATTAACGGCTCTGCCAACTCATTTATTACAGTAATATATGGTATTAGGACTTGCAGGCTTAGCACCAAGTGAAAGCTTTAACCCTCTCACCCCCGGACGGGTCATTTGGCCCGATGACAAACACCGTGAAAGATAATTTTTTAGGGGGTGAAGTACAAAATATGGTAGATATTCTGATGGCAGTTTTCAATGATAGGTCGCTTGCACCTAATTTATTTGACTATGTTACCCCCTGAAATGGGTTTTAACAGTTTAATGCAGATAAATCTGGAAGTGAAGGGGTTAATACATGCAAACGAGGAACGCTGAATAACAGTTTCGTTCTGGAAAATTTTTGATTTTCGCAAACAAGCAAAACGACGAAATTTTTTTTGTGTTTGCTAAATTATGCTATTGCCTCCTCATGCAACTGCAAACAAAGAACATTAAAAACATTAAACAGGGTTTTCAAAATAGCTTTTTAGTGTGTATTCTGAACTGTCTTTAAACTGCCTCTGCAAGTCGAAATTTATCGTCTTAGCCTCTATAGCCAAATCATTTTTGCCATGTTGCAATCAGGAAAGTAATTATAATCCAAGTATTGCACAATATTTTATCGTTCAATTTGAAATTTTCGCAGTTCCAGAGAGCTTTCAGTGTGAAGTGTGCCTGGTCTTATACCGCGTTCACACTGACACAGTAAACCAGCTTCATCTAAACCAGGTTAATTTTCAACCAATCAAATACCTTCGATTTGTATGAGTGACCAGTAAGAAGGCTCCATTCGATAACCTGGTTTTAATTAAACTGTTTCACTGTGTCAGTATGGACGCGGTGTTATATAATATTTTTTGCAAGTTGTTTTCTAATTAACTTGACATCTTGGTTGTTTTCAATTCAGCTCAGAAGCCCTCTTTTAATCGCACTCCGTACTTTTTCCCAGAAACCAGATGAATAAAAGAAATTCTTTAATTTTCTTTTCTTTCGAAGCCGCTTCCTGGCACTTCAAAATTCTGCTTTGCATTAATTTTTGATTAAAATCTCTCAAACAGACAATGTTTGCATAGAATCAATGAGCGTCAATATCAATAGAAGGACACTTGATCGATGTCATGCAAATATCGAATCATTATCACACACAATTCAAGTGTGAGTTTATAAATTTGATTTTTACAAATTTGCTGCTGATCATTTCATTACCTACACGTGTTTGCCTTTTTCAATGGAAAATGTAGGAATTTGCAGCTGTCCTCTAAAATCAAATCAGCGTCTGTTAAATCACTGTATGGTTCTAATGAAACGTTTCAAAATGAAGGTTTTAAGATCATATCTTTACAATTGTCTACCAATTTATGATATGTTGTCGTTAGAAATGGCTGTAAAGGAGAGCTCCATGCAAAATCATGCTACCCCAAAAGGCATAAAAATACTAAAGTATGCACTGTAAGCACTTTTAGTTTCCTATTATTGCTAAAGGCCTATCGTGGCAAAAACACCTCGGTCTCATCATTTATAAGTGACAGTTGATGTTTAGTGCTGTCAGATGATATTTTTTGGGCTCATAGCTTCTTTCTTTTTTATTTGCATGTTAGTATTAAAGTGAGCTTCGCTTTATCATGTGACCACATACTTAGCTGAGCCAAGACGATTGACGAATGAAACTATGATATTTAAATTGATGTTTATTGGTATGATTGGTATGATATTTAATGATATTAGTATGATATTTTGTTTCCTTGATATATGAAAAGTTCACCCTGGATCAGAGCTGGTTATGCAATTAATTTGCCTTTATTTCTTTATTGCACTAGGTATATAGCCTATAACTTTATTTTTCTATTCCAGACTGAAGGATAACGATAAGCAAAGATTGAAAGGAGAATATGAAAGACTTGTGCAAGGTATGGATACATAATTAAGTTTGCTTTTTGCTGCACTACTGTGCAATAGATATTCCTAAGGCTGTTTAGTCTCTGCAGGGACTGGTACTCTTCTATACCTTCGAAGCAATGATACTTCTTTGCTGTGTATTCCTGACAGGGCCGAATCTAGCCATCTCCGACTAGGGGGGCAAGAGAAACAAAATTTGCGACATTTCCGACAAAATTTCCGACAATTGACTGCAAAACAATAGATCCATTGTTTAATCAATTGTTTAAATCAGGTCAAATTTCCGACGAAATGACTCTTGGGGGCCCTCCGCCCCCCCCCCCCCCCCGTTGGCTCCGGCCCTGATTCCTGACATTCCCTTCAGGCGCGAAAAATTTAATAACAGTTTTTTTGTCTCAAATCTTTATTTTACATCACAACAGGCCTTCGAGATGCAAACGTCGCAAGAGAAACTGATTTATATCTATCAAACCCAGGTATTTTTTGACAAATATTTTGACTTTTGAATGTTCATTTCCATTCTTGTATTTAGAATTATGGAAATGTCCAACTGTGATATGATAGCCAATATTAAAGGAAAAGAAAAATATGACCTGTTCTTATTACGGGGAAAAGTTTTGGTATTGTACAAGGATTCTCTATCACTAAGCTACGTGACAATTTCTTATAAAGAAGAATTTTAGCTGACCAAATCAAGTGTAATTCCCCATATCCCACTAGGGATGCTCAGACCGGCGCTGGGCTCCTCAGATATAGCACTAAGCACGTTCAGAGAATCAAGTATGACGTCATTAACTCTCCTCAAACACACGAAATTTATTACTAAACAAATTGTTTTTTTAAATTCAAGGTTTGAGCGGCATTCCGTTTATGCCTTTGACTGTAATGCAAAACTGATTGAATTGAGATACGTTTTCCCCTCTTGTACCTCGTGTATTTCTTCTATCATTGCTGTGTCAATAGAGCGATGAAAAAAGTTACTAATTTTTTATTTAATTCAATATTGGTTATAATTTTCATTCATTTTTCAGTTTTGCCAGATGAAATTCTTCAAGGTAATTTTCAACTATTATCTATTCGGAGTACAAAACGAAAAAATAGTTATTCATTAAGTTTTTATCATGCCAGCTTATGTGTAAAGAAACAAATCAACTGTTACCAGGTTAAGACATTTGGTCACTGAGTCTGTACTGCAAGCACTATTATCTACACTGTAGGGGATCAAAAAATGTTTGATTGCTCTAATACATTGCACTACGCCAAGATGTTCTTTTTTTATAGATATCGCTGTTAAATGGCATTGTTTAATGTAGTTTCCAGCTAGAATAATGCCATGAATCTCAGTTTCGGTATTGATCTCGTTTGCAGGACGCGGTAGTAAGATATATTGTTAAGAGGTATATTCGTATTGCGATGAGGGCGTCAAGCAATTCAAGTCATTTTAATGAACTCAATTTAATGAACTTCACGACTTGTGGTACGAGTCTACTCTCCAGCATCTGCAAACGAGATCGATTGTGAATTTGAGGCTTTGACATAATTCGTATCACAGATGTGAAATATGATATTTATGTCAGAATCCAAATAGTCTTTGTAGCTAGTAATTGTACAGTAGCCGCATTTTATAGTGCTTCCTATTGTGACTGGATGGGTTTGTGATCAATTTTCACAATACGTGAAACTAGAACCGTATAGTTTTAAATAATGTTTTACAGTGCTTGATATTATGACCATTGGGGTTTTTTATATTTACTTTTGAAGGAATAGTGCTTAAAAGGCTACCCAGAGGTTAATTGATCTTATAAAAACTTGACAGAGTATTGTGCTAGATTGATGCAAGGATTTTTGTCGAGCGGGTCAGGTCGCCTGATGTTGCCTAATTAAAGTATCAATTTGTGAACTGAAAAGTCAACTGAACTTAGAGGCATTTTGTTGACCGTGACTACGGTTTATATTGAGAGGGAGGAGAGGAGGTTCGTCGCTCCTAATGGAGTGCCAAGCAATCCTAGCAGATTTATGTACTACCTATTTTCAACATTCTGTCATGTCAACAAGCCATACGAATTCACCCTTGTAAATACACTATTATTCCCATAGAGGCTGTTCCTGGTAACATCAGGCAAGCTGAACATTTTGTTGCATTTATGAAGAGATTCTTAGAGTACCTCAAGGTAATCAGCATTTTTACGCTCAACTTTGCTTGCTTTATATTTCAAGTGCGTTCTTGCCAAACTAATTATTTCCGAAATTCTGCACTTGTCTCACTCATCAGTTTTTCGAGAAAAATCAGTGAATTGAGAAAGCATGTTTTTAAACAGAAACACTCATAATTTTACTTATCGAGGAAGAAAAACTGGTGTCACGCTATCATCTTTTTTCCTATACATGTTGCTAATAAATAGTGAAACAGCTACATTATAAGGGAAATTCATCGAAGGGAAAGACACAAGGTCATAAAGCTTCGATTTTGCTACTCTAGTCAGCAAAAAGACGAGGATCATAATCATCTGTGGTTTATTAACCCACTCTCGTATTGTTCTAAGATGCGATAAAGTTCCCAGAGGTCAGTTTTCAAAGTCCTTGATGGTCATCATTCTGGTAACAGGACGTGTTTAAGGTTTAGTAATGTATTCTTTGTGAAAGTAACTGGCTTAGGAAAATCCTTAACCTGAGCGCTCTCTATCTCCATTGATGTACTAATGAGTGATTGCACGCCAAGAAACATCACTTTACGCGATTGATACTTGAAATTTTGATATTCTATCAAAAGTCAAAGCTTGTAACTTCACATGATTAATTTGTTTGCAGGTACGTCTACGAGTGCAGCACGTTGTTTCTGAAACACCTCCGTCGTTTCTCCAACATATTTACCAACAAGTTTGCATCGATAGGAAACCACTCAGGTACATCTGATAGCCATGTCTCATTCACAGTGATTTCAATTATAATATCAGTGAAACATTGGGTCATTATCTAATTGACCACCTTTATTGCTATCTCGATTAATAACTGATGTTCCGTACTGTGAAAATTTTCATTTCATTGCTCGATACTGTTACGATTATGGCTTATATTTCACAATTGATTGAAGGGTTAGGGCAAAAAGATTGTGGTCTGCTTGCCCTTCGACAAAATGAACTATACGTATGATCATAATTTATGTCGCTTATCAATAGATGTAATTACGGATAAAGTGATATGCATTGCACGGAGCTTGTACAGACTATATGTTGCAATTTTGAATCGTTGAAAATGAGAGCTTAGAATTTGACAAATATTTTCGACGAATTTTGGGTAAAACTATGTAATGAATTAGGTAGGTAGGGTAAACGTCTGTCCATGATATTGTTTGTACACATACTTTCAAACAAAGTAGCAAGTAGAGTACAGTACAAAATAGGAGGCTACCTACCGGATTATTAAGGAATGCTTGCAACAGAAGACGGAATAATAACAGGCCAAACAATGCAAAGTGATGTGAACACAAAAGCGACGAAAATTCAATGTATTTAAACAGACATGACTCTCCAGCATGCAGGATTTCTTCAGAGAACTTGTAATGATAGAAACGCAATGTGTATAAGAAGTAAAGTCACTACAAACACTCATATTGATGATGCCTTATATATGCAAATTCTGCATCAACTTCATTTCAGATTTTGTTCAGAAAGACTTCGATCATTGCTTCACACTCTAGAGCTTCCAAATATTGCTGATTTTGGGCCGTTGACTTTGCTGGCGAACTTTGCAACATTAGTTAGCACATACTCCAAAGGTAATCAAACTTACACAATATGCTACTTTCTTTTTATGATGGAATAGAAATAGAAAATACTAACTCGATGTGCATCGAGTTAAACTGGCACCACTTGCTGTTTCTCATATTCGCATATTTTGATGAATATCTTCATATCTTCGCATATCTTCATATTTTGAACCTACATGCTATGAAGGAGACTGGCGCAAAGAAAAATTCAAATTTGTGGCATAATGAGGCCTTTCGAGTCCACTTTCCCATCAGAGTGTGATTTTTTAGTTAAATTTAGAGTATGAATATTTGTTATATAATGCTAAAATGATTGGTATTATTGACTGCTTGATTTATGTTATTTTATGCTGACGGGGGTACATCAAATTCATTGACTTTATTTAATTGATCAAGGCATTTTCAGGTTTAAGTAATCAGTTTTCATAATCTGTTGATAGATTCGAGGCCTCAGTGTGCCTTCTTTGGTCTTCTGAAGATCGCAAAATCATGAGCAACGCGAAGTTCCAATTCCTGTTCAGTGCTCAATGATCTATACAATTGTGTTGTCAGATTAATAGCAGGCTGTTTAGACATCGAGTACAAAATGATGAACAATAGTTTTAATTTATGTGTAGGTTTAGTTGTTTCGTCATCAATCACATTTTTGTTCAACTTGCTATAGTAGGCCTCTGATTGCTTTTTGCAAACCCATTATTACTTTTTCCTATTCGAATCCCTTCTGGGGTCCTGGTGAAACATTGGATCTTTTAACTTGCTTTATATTTTAGTAAATATGATTTGATGTTTGCGATTGCAAAAAAATTTCATTCGTTATACGTAGCTACTAATGCAGTAAATCAACTAACGCAGTTAAAGTGTAGATGCCTGATGTGCATTATATACTGCCACAATGCACTATAAATTATAGAGCATTACAGCTACTCTCCAATCTTTAGATTATGCCCTACCAATAGTAACTTAGCTTTATGACTTGTAAATTAACGCATTCTACAGGAAAGATTACATGAAATCCAAATCCCATAAACAAAGTCATTTATCTTTATGTGATGATGTTATAGCATGTATAAAACAAAGTTATATATCTTTCCCAGAATCTTTGTTTTGATGTGGTATGCGTTATGTTGCCGCCAAGGATTTTAGCTTTTCGTTCAAAGGTCACATAAACTTAAAATCTACTTCAAAACTGTAGCATATTTCTCTTATCATTTGCATTTAATCACTTTCTTACAGTACAGCCGTTTTAACACAGGTTGTGGCTCTTTGTCTTTTGCTTTGCAAGGGGTGACATTGCAATTACAAAGATAAACATGCATGTAAACAACGGGTCATTTGGATTCAGGCAGTCCTTTAATCAAACGTTGTATATCCAAGCACCTGCCATCGTCAGCATATACGTATTAGTTTCATGCAGATTATTAATGAAAGTGTACTTTGTTTGCTAGGATTCATAATATTGATCGAGCCATTTGATGATCAAACGCCAACAATTCCAAATCCTGTTTTGCATTTCAGGTATGTTTTGCATGTACTTATTAACTTCATCACGGCATAGGACATTTTATATGACCTTAATAGAAAACCGTTTTCATCCTCGATTGGCTTGTACAAACCCCTGTCTTGTCTCTCGCTTTAACCTTGAGCCTCAGTCTCGGCACTGACCTCGCTTACAAGACGCCAGGCTCTCAACGTTCGATCTGCATTTGGTTATTTAAACCTTTCATCTACAGAAAGGACGTTTTACCCAATGACTTTCAAAGTGAATTGGTCATTTCATGGAATGGGGAAACGAATCCCTTCAATAGACAACTGCTTTCGAATGTTCGTGAAAATTCTTTGCTCCAACATTATCGATTTTGTTACCCCCTTCCAATCTGAATAGGGGCATTCGATGTTAAGATACAGCCGTATAATCACCGGGGATGCAAGAGGTACTTTGGTTTGTTCATCATTAGGCTGTCATTAAAATTATCTTGTAGAGTTCTTGTAGAAATTGAAGGATCAACCTGAAAGAATATGAATTGTGGCACCATAAACTCGTATATATATTACCCCTGCCCCTGCCTCGAAGTGCCGACATTCAAAAATCTTATGTTTCAGAGGCACGATTAAAATTAGATTGATTCTCCAAAAATTTTGTCCAAGGTCTCTTGCTTGCAAAGCGTCTTTTCCACTGCAGAGCTTTGCAAATAGCAAGAAAATGTTAAACAAAATCTCAAGCCTGTTACATCTGTTTTTATCCTGTTTTTATTGTCGTAGTTGCATGGATGCATCAATTGCTGTTCGTCCAGTCTTTAATCGATTTCAATCCGTGGTTATTACATCAGGGGTATGTGTAGCATATTTGGTGATGCATCTTTCTTAGAGTAAGCTTTAAGACCAAAATAGCGGTCAAAACAGTGTTGAAGGTGGCAAAGATGAATGGCTACATGATCAAAATCATCCATTTTTGCTTGATTATGATTTACGTTTTGTTCTTAAAGTCCACTTAGCATTCCATGAATAGCTTTCTGTTTTTCTTATTGTTCACCATTAATGGATTGGATCTAGGTACAGGATATAGCGCTCCACTTTTCACTACATGAATAGAGCTGATTAGCTAATTTTACAACCCTTCGTAGTGCAAATGGCTCCTCCTATTTTCTATTTTATAACTATGGATTATTTCATTTCCTTTCATCTTTGGATCGCACGGCTCTAGCTAAATACCCTTTATTTAGAATTATTCGAGGCTTATGTTTTATATCTGCACACGAAAAAATGCACGGTTGAGTAGCATGTCCAATCGGTTCGGAACGCCCCACCCCTCCTTGGATGCATTGAGCATCTAATAAAGATGCTTTGCTATTTATTTCAATATATTATACATATTTGGTACCTATGTCAGTTTTTGGTAATATCTGCATACGAAAAATGCACGATTGAGCAGCATATCTAATCGGCTCGGTACGCTCCACCGCTCCTTAGATTCATTGAGCATCTAATAAAGATGCTTTGCTATTTATTTCAATATGTTATAAATATTTGGTACCTATGTCAGTTTTTGGTAATATCTGCATACGCAAAATGCACGATTGAGCAGCATATCTAATCGGCACGGTACGCTCCACCCCTCCTTGGATGGATTGAGCATCTATGCTTTGCAATTAATTCCAACATTTTATAAATACTTGGTACCTATGTCATTCTTTGGCAGATGTCTTCTTTCAGTATAATAGACATGTTTCTTACGGATACCTTCCCTAACTAACCTTAATTTTCTAGTCTTTCGTCACCATGACACAAAACTGGCATCTTAGGAACGGTCTTTTTTACTTTTCTTACTAATTGTTAGATTCAACTGGACCACAAAGCAAGATAAGTGTCAATAAAACTCTCATCGTTTTTTTATGTATCGAAAACACCTCTCCCTAGAATCAATATTGGCTGCATGCATTCCAAAACAAATCACTCTAAACATCATGAGCCTTACGAAACCCTTTTTTTACCCCCACTAAACATGGTTTCATATTCTTGGGACCTTAGACAAGGGTGTTTGATACTGAACAGTTTCGAAAAACTTATAAATTCTACTCCGGTTAAACTAAGAATAATGCTAAACCTATACGATCATTCATCCCTGCCGATGCTTTGCAATTATCTCTGACCACATGTTGACTTTTTTGTTGTAGACACTGTCACCGATTGACATGTATCCAAAGATTCTTGACTTTCGACCTGTTAATATGGCAACATTTACTATGACATTGGCTCGGTCTTGCATCTGCCCAATGGTGAGTCCATCACTATATTAATGTATCTATCCATTACTAAACTTAGTGACAAACCGTGACGGTTTAAGTTGTAACTTTAAGTCTCACGCATGATGTGATCTTCAGACAACTCTAATCATTACTATATCCTTGCAAGAGAATCCTTGCTCACAAAAACAGAAAGTCCAGGTTTTTTATTTTCCTTATATGAAGCGGCAAGATTCTTGTAGCATTTTTCTCCCAGTAAAACAGTGATGCTGTTGCAAGCTGTTGTTTTTTACTCGCTGCAAATTAAAAGAAATTACTCGAAGTGTCACTTTATTTAAAACGACTGCAGTGTCAGATACGCTTGAAAAATTTTGCTTTGCAGACACCATTTAGCCTGGTAAATAGCCAGCTTAACACTCAAATGTTATGGTATCGAATCTATCAGCAAAAAGATAGATGTAGATGCTACCACCCCCCCCCCCAAATTCACTCATTGTGTTCGCTATGTGTACTATGCGCAGTATGCACCAGTATCAGTCTTTATAATTTATTATGTAATGTATTTTATTTTCATCTCACAACATTTTCTGTTATGCAGATTGTTAGTAAAGGAAATGACCAAGTTGCCATTAGCTCTAAATTTGAGTCAAGAGATGATATAGGTAAAACACATTTGATTTTCATAATTCTCATGTAAAGGCTAAATAAAAATTTAAAGTCCTTAGGCGACAAAGGAAATTGAAAGAAGACTGCTCAAATGATAATTTTCCCACGCACCATTCTTGCTTTTCATTGTGCTGATTTTCTGCCCTCTCCTATGTTATCTTGATCCATGGTTCTCCCAGACGTTAGTTATGCTCCTTTCATTTCTTCAGAATATATGACAATATAATTTTACCTTTTAGCTGTTATTCGCAACTATGGAAATCTGCTGGTTGAATTGTCTGCTGCGGTTCCAGATGGCATTGTCTGTTTCTTTGTTAGCTACCTTTACATGGTATGTGAATTCAACAGTCTTAGCTGTTTGCCATATCATGGAATACTTTGCCAACCTGAACCATGCGGCTGTATCGCAAAAGACCCTACATTACATCGATAGAGTTGGTCCCAGCCTTGTTTTCAACGTCAGTAGAACTGTCTTTCTAGCCTGCCACATGCTTATCTTGTCAGTTACACATTATCCTTGAATGCAAAATCTTCTATTCTGGAATATGCATTGATAAGCACTGCAGAGCAAAGAATGAATAGCCGCCTAAATGACTGAAGTTAAACATTTACTGATTGCTATTTTCTTTCCGGACTCTTGACTTTTATATACCTCCTTTTACTTCGCACTATTGTCAAGGTTTCGAAATTTTTTTGCAGGAGACAGTCGTATCGATATGGAATGACCAGGTATGTTTGAAAAGTACAAATGTAATTCGAATTTTGTTCGAATTACAAGAGCTCGTATAAGACAAAATGAACTGTATTGTATATAGAGTGCTTGATCGTGTTAAGTGAACAATTCTAGAAGACGTGCAAATGGAACCTTATTTTTAAGGTACTACAACACCTGCCAAGTTAACATACAGGCCCGTCTTTGCGTACCAATGTATGCCATAGTTCCTCACTGGGCTTAATTACTCAATTTATGTAAATTTTATGATAGTTTTTGTTACGTTATAGAGTTGTCGTTACCAAGTCATCCCGCTCATGCTATTGTAAAGATTCACCCACTCAAGAAAATCTCTCCCGCTCACGAGCCATTCACCGTTTTGTGGGTAGCAAAAGACCATGTTTAGAATTTTCTCATTTGGTCGATTTTATTTTGTAGGGAATTATTTCAAATATCCAGAAAAACAAGCTGCTTTTTATTGAGACGCAAGATGGCGCAGAAACTAGTTTGGCCTTGTATAACTACCAAAAGGTTTGTGTGATAAAAAGAAAATTAATTGTTTCTTCTGTTGCAGTACAGCTCCATCCATACAATTCAGAATTAATAGATTTTATATGCTTTGACTGAAACCCATATGAGATTATTTATCATAAAGCTTTTAAAGTATTAGCCACATCTATCTTGGCCAGTTTTCATGGGTGTTTGATAAATGGTTTAACCTACCGTGTTCAAGAAGTAGAAATTGTAAAGAAGAAAGAAAGTAGCTTTTGCAGCTTGAGAATGCAACAGCCAAGGGAAGAGCAATTTGATAGTATTACACAATTGTTTTATTTATGATGCTTAATTTTTGTTTTCCAGGCCTGTGAAAATGGAAGAGGTGCTATTCTTTTGTCCATTGCTAGAGGAAAGGTGTCTGAAGGAATTGATTTTGGTGGGTTAAGATTTATGATAATCAATATTCAAATATGCTTTGATGAGTATATAAATAGCATCAGACGCTGTGATTAATTTATAAGATGAAGAGCTTATTCCAAAGAAAGCAAGCTCACAAGAAAACGTTATTTTACAACAGCAAGACTTCATTATCAGGAACTATAAAGAAAGGAATGTTTTATTGTGGGACAAAAATACGAATATTGCAATATTTTCATAGCTTTTGTAATGACTTATGCAAGTTAAAAGTTTCAGAGAAATGAGAATCATTTAAAAGTTTTTTGTTATTATTCTTCCAGATCATCATTATGGAAGAGCCGTCATTATGTTCGGAATCCCTTATGTTTATACACAGAGTAGAATTCTCAAGGTATGGCGGCATCAGCTCATTTAGACAAATAGTAATGGGACTATATGTGGTGATTTCAGTTTTCAGGTGCTAGCTTATCGCGCGTGTTGAAAATTGTTGCCGGTTTTGTTTTTGTCAGGGCTTGAAATTGGTGTGTTTATGGTATACCGTTTTTTATTACTGCAAATATATGCAATTTTTAATTTTTTAAAGAAAAAGCTTTTGTTTTAAATCCAAGCATGATAATTTTCTTTTATTCCTTGGGGATCTTTGACCTTCGTTGATAGGAAAACGGCGTATTGCGCATCTCTTGACAGTTCCAACCAGTCTCTTTGTCTAATAATTTTTTTAGTCATGCCAAACAAATAAACAGTATTTAATATTTTTTAATAGAGGCTTTGCTTTAGTCCCTAAGCATGACAATTGTTCTTTACCATACTGAAAAATTCCCCTTTTAACAATATTTCTTGTATTCAATGCGGGACTTTCATATAGCTTCATTCTCTTCTAAATTAGCTCCGTTAACTCTATTTCTAGATTTTCCTGTAGCCTTAGGGTGTCAAAAATATGTTTAAAAGTATCTTGAATTACAAAAATTTTTAGAAATTATTTCTTCTGTTGCGCAGGCTCGACTTGAATATCTAAGAGACCAGTTTAACATTAGAGAAAATGATTTTTTAACATTTGATGCAATGAGGCACGCAGCTCAGGTGGGCATTTTTTTATGCTTTTACGGTGCAAACTTAAATTTTTAAGTAAATGTAAGAAAAGAATTTATTGCATCTACAAATCAATTATTTCAAAATTGGAGACTTTCTAGTATGGGTTGCTATCAATAAAACATTGAATTTTTTCTTTAATAATTATCATTTAATTCTTGGCTTTAAAACTTGGGCTACTACAGCTTTTATTATGAATTATGAAAAAAAATTAATGTGATCTTTTAAAAAGATATAGGAAATTTTATTGATGTAGGTATAGATATAGGAATTCATTTATCATCTCTTTATTTAAGTTCCCGGTAAATGTTTCGCACTTCTTATTGCCTTTGCCTCGATATCCTTCCTTTTATCAGTATGTTCATCCGTGTTAGCATAAAACTGACCATCAAATTTTAATTGTATTATGATAAGAATTAAATGCGGTCGGTATTGTAATGTTGTGTAACCAATATTTTGCTTTACCATGTGTCTATGATTTCTTACGCTCTAGTGTGTTGGTCGCGCAATCAGAGGGAAAACTGATTATGGTGTTATGGTTTTTGCTGATAAGGTGTGTTTTGGTAATATTTTTTTGCAGAGCCAGAGTTTCTAGCATAAAGCATCATGTATAATACAACATTCTTTCAATTTTTTGTGCACGTTATTTATCTACGGTGCCACGATAAAAACGTCTGCAAACAAATATATAATTTTCAAGCATTCTTTTGTCAAAGAATCCTAAACCTGGAAAGAATTAAATTCTGTACTCTAATGCAAGTCTTTTCATAACACTATTCGAAAGTTGGGGCAGAGGGGAGGAGGATAAGAGCTACTGACATATGATGCAGAAGCAATGTGGTATATAATGATATGATCTACGGGTATATAGACAGAAGATACAGAAACGAAGGCTCGAACACCGATCTGTGGCTTTGTATACCAGTGCTCTAGCCACAGAGCTGCAGAACCATAGTCTCTTCAACAACGATGAATTCTACCAGTTGCGCACAATAGCCATCTCAATCCGCCCAAGCAGGAGTAACCATAGCAGCAAATCATCATCATGCATGCAGCCTCAAGGGAAATAGAGCTGTTGGCCGTCGTAGCTCACTATCTTAAAACGGACGAATGTGCCGTAGTAGTATTAGCTAGCATCGCTTCAATGTTTAGGAACGGCCCTTCTTTATGACCGATGGTTTTCCATATAAATGAGAACGTATGGGAGTGAGGACAGATGGAGACATTTTAAACGATTACTATAAATATGTTACGTTGGCAGATCTTTCGATGCGGCTAGACTTATCATCAGCAATTACTGTGAAGTGCGAAAGTCGTGATGACGTAATAAAGCCAAAGCTGAAAAATATGCCACCGTTTATCGCCATTCTCCTATTCTACTTCACAAAGTCGCGGTTCCCAAGATTAAAATCAATAGCTTCCATTTGAGAGGGTAATCATTTTCTAGCTTACATACAGATTCTACTCAGCTTGAGTGCACATATAAGAATTAATCGCTGAATCACTTTAGACACAGAAGTTCATCATTCACAGCGTATTCGAGTCAACGCGCAGCCTAATCCCCACCGTCTATATGTATTTTTACTGACAAATTAACCCTTATTCGGCACCATTGATTTTAAAATCATTTTGCTCGAAAGTGAGGATTAACCTTTCGAAATGATCTAATTGAGAAGCAAAAATTCGATTAACTTTTTACAGAAACTGACATTTCTCGCCCGCGTCATGATTAATGTATCACTGTGGTTTGCTCTCATCTTCCCAGGTCCAATGCTATCCCCGAACTTCCTTAATCCTTGGCGAATTAATAGCTATGAACTTTTAACTCTTTTCATGAGAGCTCGGTTTGAGTTTATTGAAATGAATGTCACCTGAGTTTCATGTTGATTAAAACGAGTTTTAATCTGGAGCCTATATTCGCTTTATATAGTCTATATCTATTCATGCATTTCTCCCTCAGAGGTTTTCAGAACCTGAGTTTTAATCTGGAGCCTATATTCGCTTTATATAGTCTTTATCTATTCATGCATTTTTCCTCAGAGGTTTTCAAAAGCCGATAAAAAGGGGAAATTACCAAAATGGATTCAGGTTCGACCAAGAGTAATTTTTCCATGCTCGTCTCCTTCCATTTTTGCATTTATTTCTTTATTCATTAATTTCTTCAGCCAATTGTGCTTTTAATTTGCTCACTCTGTTGCTTATTCATTAATAATTGGATTTGTCATTCATTTGTTATTTATAAATTCATGCATTCACTCATCCATTGATTCTTCCATTCATTCAATTTATTTGTGTTAACGACCCTTCCATGATGGTTATTTTGACCTCTGATACATAATATTTATATGTTAAGTTCCCTGCTATATGTTTCTTTTGGTTTTTAACATTAAGGCTATGAAGACATTATTTATTCACCAATTCTTTCCCTCTTCATGTGATTACACCAACTCTTCATCTAATTATTCATTCTTTTTCTCATACATGTATTAAATTGTCTTTTATAATCAACAAATGATTCATGCTTTAATTTGCTTCCAAATGTTTCTTAGCATTCTTCCATTTGATTAGTATAACCAAGCGATACTAGTTGCAGTTTTACTGTCAACACAATCTCAGCCCTCTTTACTTTTTAAGGAGCATCTTAAAGACGCCAATTGCAATTTAACGACGGATGAGGGTGTTCAAGTGAGTCATATTGATATCCAAGCCATTTGTAAAATAGCAACTTAGGGTAAACAAGGGCAACTTAGTTTAAGATATAAGATATTAGGTTTTAGATATTAAATTTTAGATATTAGATGTATAGGCTTAATTAGCATTGAAAAACGCAGAGCTTCCCATTTTGAATTTATTTCTTTCTTTCTGAGTTTGATCTTTTAACTCATGTTGTTTACTTTTTTTGTAAACTCAAGCTAGATGATTACAAATTACTTTGTAATAGTGAGATATGTAATTGTATTTTAGATTCAATATAAATGAAAATGTCAATTATTAGTACTTTGAAAAGCTCGGCCTTCAGAACCAAATCATCTTCCGTTATATTTGTTTTTCGCGATTTAAAATATGAAATTTTAATTATACATATTGCTACAAATTATACATGCTAAAAAATTAACGACATGTTTAATTTGGTAGAATGGCAATTATTTTTCAACATCCACTTCATAAATCATTTTTATGTTTGATAGATATGAATCATACAATACTTGCATGTATCTTATACATTTCTTATTTGAACGCAATTTTTCAGCAAAAGGGTTTGCCAAATAATAAGAAAGTGTTATATTTCAGGTTGCAAAAAGATTTCTCCGGCTAATGGCACAACCATTTAGTAGGGTAAGAATATATGCATTGATTTATGCGAAAAAATTGAGGTTAGACACGAATACACCGTCTCGTGTTTTCCTGCTGCAATATCCTTGGTGAAGCCTACAATGATCCCATGAAAATTATCAACTAGTTTTTGCCAGGGTGTTGTATTTCACAGAATTTCTGTCACCACAAATTTTCAGGAGCAGTATTTCCAATGAAGGGTCATTATTTAATGCATGAAGAAGATATTTGAGAAATACTTATATGATTTACAGCATAAACTAAAAATATTTGTTGTGAATGCTCAACGTAAGATATTTTTTATACTTGTGAGATAACTTCAACTCTCCTGAGCCCTTATTGGTTTCAAAATTTCATTTTCTTCTGAAGTGTAGGGAAATTTTTAATTCCTTGTTGATTACTTAAAATTTCCTGTGAGATTTATTGTGATTTCTTTGACCATTGGTCATGGGGAAATAAACGCCGTGGTTTTGGAAAACACAGTGTAAACGGGCTGATAAAAGATGATTTGCTGGAGATGCTGGAGATGCATTTTAAGCATGACTCAGTGCCTTGATAAAAGCAACTCGGTCCAAATAAGGTTTCTGCATTATTCCATTAGTCCATGTAAATAACAGTGTATGTGCTTCTATGTCTATGCTATCCCGTTGTCATTCTTGAAAATCTTAAAGAAACGCCTCATGCGTCAGAATATCAAATACTTATCAAACTCTTGCCTCATGCTTTCCAGGCTTACTTTAGTGTAGGTCATTTTAACCATGTTTGTACTCTACGCCATATGCTGCTAAACAGGGCCTGAATGTCTTATATAAATTGCATTCTGTTTTTTTTCAGGACGACCAGCTTGGTCTATCGCTATTAACCCTTGAGCAGTTAGAATCTGAAGAATTCCAGCAAAGGATTCACGCCGCCGCCCAGGCTTAGTTGTATTTCAAAGCATCTGCCATGAGATAAAGCAGAAAGAGCCCTCAGTTTGGACGCATAGCCATGTTATAGTGAGGTTGCCTGGAAATTTCAAACAAACCTGTTGGGCTGGCGCGGCAAGCAATGAGAACGGTGTTGTGATTTGTGGCAAAAGGAGGAAAGAATCTCGTGATTGGGATAATCATAGGCTAAAAGTATACAAGTGGATGTTTTTGTTAATCTTCAATGTAGATTTGTAATGTTCAGATCATTGCAATATATTGTGTTCACTGCTGTAATCTGTGGGTAAACCATGCTCTTTTATGTATGGTCTATTTGTAGCAAAGAAAACTGCCAACTCTAATTTAGGCTCGCTTATCTGGCCTTTTTCTGACCTCAGTTTTACTTAGATAAAATGATATCACATTATTAGTACGAAAGGACAAGGAAGGTAACATAAACCGAGCTTAAGATTTATATACTAAATAATTTGGCGCGCGTTCTCTGCTACCTACATCTACGTGGCCTGCATGAGCAACCAATTGGCTTTGCTGTTGTTTGT
Source organism: Catostylus mosaicus (assembly GCA_964019065.1). Classification (NCBI taxonomy): domain Eukaryota; kingdom Metazoa; phylum Cnidaria; class Scyphozoa; order Rhizostomeae; family Catostylidae; genus Catostylus; species Catostylus mosaicus. The sequence goes on from OZ025187.1 coordinate 3,595,271, forward strand.
TATCAGCGATTATTAATGTTACCCGAACTGATTTGACCCTATGATATGCAAACCAACCATCAACTCAACCAACAAACCAACCAACCAACTAATCACCTAGCCGACCAGCTAACCAAACAGCCAATTTATCTGTTATTTTCATAGCATCATGCAAATGAAATTAGATTACAAAAACAATTATTTTAAAAGGGGATTATCATAACGGATATATTTTATGGAATTACCAGTCACACCTTGATAAGGTATGTCCCCTGTGTCTACACGATTAACCTTATAAGGAGGCTATTTGCTCCTCCGCATGGACAAAGGCAATATTTTTGGACATCAAGATGGCTTCCTACTTAGGACATGACATGCCCACTGTTGTTCTTAAAAGCCTCTTTGGAAAGTATGACTGCGATGGTAGTGGATATCTGTCTAAAACTGAATTGGTAACTTTACTTAGCGAAGATCTAGCTTTGGATAAACAAGACGTCGAAGCTTTTAGCCTGCTAATGGATAAAGATGCCAGCCATAAAATTTCATTTGATGAGTTCTCGAAGTGGATACAAGATCCTAATCAATCTGGTTTGTTGATGGACCCTACAGGCTCCAAGTATCACATTCTAATGAAAGCAGTAGAATATTTTAAGCAGTTTGATGTTGATCAAAGTGGAGCACTTGAAGTTGATGAATTTACAAAATTGATGAAATCGATCAGCGTAAAAGAAGAAGCCTTTACTGCTGCATTGACTGGAATTGATCGGAACCATGACGGAAATATATCATTTTATGAATTCTTGAAATGGTTGAATTGGATTCCAATAGATGAACTATAAGCTGTAGACAATTAAGCACATTTCATGCTCTTGTGGTTAACTAAAGGTTATTTTTATCATTAATATACATAGGGACGTGGCTAGGGAGGGGAGCAAAGGCAGCCATGACTCCCACTCCTTGGAAAGAGAAAATGAATATTATTGTTTCCTTAACAACAGTTTTGAGCACTAGCAGCAAAAAAGTTCACCGCCATTCTTTTATTAACGGTCTTTTCACGTATTCGCTCGGTCGGTAGACACAGAACTATTTAAACTGCCAAAATTGCCCTCCCTACCCCCTTAAAACCTCCTGGCAACGTCCCTGATTATACATGAGAGTAGTCCGTTCCAATGGCGAGCCCCCCCCCCCCCACTTTTTTGCCAAAGTAAGAAATGTCTTTGAAAAAATAAAAGTTGTGTCTTGAAAATTTTAAGGTTTTCATATTACTTATAGTAACCACTGACATGTCGAAAACGTGTCAAATGTTTTGTAGCTGAAATTGAAATGATTTTCATTACTGATGACCTGCTTAAGAGAACATGAGATTATGCAGTTGCAAGCAATCAATTAATCAACGAAACTGTGAAAAATTTGTGAATGTCATTAAAAAACAAAGGAAATGCATTATTCAAAGCCCCCCCCCCCACTCTCCCAATTCCAAGCACCACATTTTATTCGGGGTTGCGTGGCTGTAGAAGTTTTCTCGGTTGCCTCTTAAATCCGTGGATTATAGGCCCTAGAAATTTTTAACCGCCTGCATTGCAATTAGTTGCATTGATAATTAGTGTAAAACAAGAAGTTTAGTAAACTAAATTCGCAAAAAAAGAGGTCAGAATATGTCGGGCCCATTGCTACAAGATTCCCGAGTCCTTTTTTTGCCACGACCCCTTTCAACGCTTCCTCTACTAGGCATTCCATTTGAAGCAAGACCCCCGAAACCTTCAATTTCATAAGAGATGGGGCCTAAATGACCAAGAAGAATGAGATGTGGCTGAAAGTGATATGGATTGCTTTCGCACATACTAAATTTTATATCAACTTGTTTTGAAAGAATATTTTCCCACTTTCATATCATTGTTTTTCCCCGTTTCTCACCTGACATTTTAATACCGTGAACGAAGGCTGGAAATTCTTGCGGAGCACAAGCAATCGCGAGGAAGGTTGTTACTTTATGTTACAACAAAGTTTTAAAAAAGGTTCAGTACCAGAGTATTCGAATTTCAAATAAAGTTTAAGTAGGTTTCAGTTTCAGTGCTTTTTTTTACTCATCGTGACCACATAATTATATTACCTGTGCCTTTTTCTCTATTGTTATGAATTGAATTAATTCCTTGAATGGAATTAACAACAAAATTATGGGTTGGTTTTCATGAATTATTGACGCACCAATCAGCGGAAAAACTCATCAAATTTTCTTCTGTTTTAAGTTGGGTGAGATCGACCGAAAGTCCTTAATATTTATTTTTTAGTGAAAACACTCAGGGACAAATTTGCTAAACTGCTCACCTCGCATCTGCTGAAAGTTGTTCCCATTACATCAAGATAAATAACTTGATTGTATTGAAGAACGAGAGGGTTTGTGTTTTCTATTTGGTAAGGTGAACTCCCGGGAAGATCAGCAATGACGTAAGCCGTCATTATTTTGGTTGTATATCGGTAATTACAGCTTATTGTAGTAGGATAATGAGCTGAAGGAATTTTTATGCATAAACAATTTGAAGATTTAAATCATGATAAATTGCTGAAAAATTCCCTGTACAATCTTGATGCCGGCCATTCAACTATTTATCCCCCCCCCCAACCAATGCATTGCCCCCTCGTCAAGATAATCTTAGTCTCGTTATCGATCCTTGTTTTAGAAGTACTTTCAATTTGTTGAACTTCCGCCTGAGGACCACCATAACAGACTAACACGAGGCGTGTAAACTGAGGTGAAAATGGCAGGTATCCCACAAGCAGCACTTGGAGGAAGCTTCTTTGATAAAAATGTGCCTAAAATGGTACTGAAAAGTCTGTTTTGCAAGTACGATAAGGATGGCAGTGGGCAATTAAATCGCGAAGAATTGAAGGGTCTGTTTGTGGACGATTTAGGCCTAACGAAGGACCAGGCAGAGAGCTACGCCTACCTACTGGACAAAGATGGAAATGGCAGGGTTTCATTTGAGGAATTCCATCAGTGGTTGCAGAGTGGGGAGAGGTTCAAAAATGTTAATGACAAATCAAGGTACAATCGGCTGAGAAAGGCTGTCGAGTTATTCAAATCATATGACAAGGATGGTAGCGGTGCTCTGGATCGAGAGGAATTCGAGAAGCTTTTTTTAGCCTTTGGGGGTATTGCTTTGCTTCTTTTTGATTTTCTCGCAATGTTTTTGACGTACATTGTTTTTATTCGATTACAAATATTCTTATCATCATCATTAATCTTCATCATCAGCATCATGATCATCATCAGAAAAATTATCATGATAATCATAATAATCTTAATCACCGTCATCAACATCCTCATCATCATAATCATCATTTTCAGAATCAAAATCAACATCAGCATCTTTGTCATAAATAATAATAGTAATAATAATCATCATCATTATCATCATTATCATAATCATCATTATAATCATCATCATCACCTAATCAATTGTCAATGATCAACACCAGCATCATACTGCACATCATCTTCAATCATCATAACCACCCCCAAAGTAATCATTTTTAGTGAGTGTTGCTTTAACGATGTTGTTTTGCTATCGTCAGGTAAAAAGCAAAATGTAAATGCTGGTTTAAAAGAGCTTGACAAAGATGGCAATGGATTGATCTCATTTGAAGAAATGATGAGGTGGTTGAACTGGATTCCTATTGACAACTAAGTGTCAAATTTATTTAAAATATTTTTTACAATGGGGCAGATAGTACTTTAAATGTAGCAATGCCAGTTTTTTTGTTAGTTCTTGAGAAAAGAGAGGGGCTTGGTAATATTTATTTTGCTTTGCATTAGTCTCACTCTTTGCCCTGCCAACACTGCTACATTTACTCATTTGTAGCAAAAGTTTTCCTGCAGCGCCTATTTCTTGACCTGCAGGAAGACAATAATTCTTAATTGGGATGGTGCGCTTTACCGACCCTTTAGGTTGCTGAGTTTAATAGCATACTTCCTAATCACTGCACAGAGACTCGAAAAATTCGCCTTTTTGGGTTTTGCCGATGTCTGCGTCAGTCCATAGGTTTTCTCCTTCTGTGGTTTAAACGAACCTCTTTTTGAGACGGGTTTTGCACGAGTTGAACGTTTTTACGGGGTTTTTTCTCGTTATCTATTATATTTTTTGACTTGTATTTCTTATAGAATAGGGGGGTAACTAGATTTCCAATCAAAGAAACAGACGGTCCATGAATAACTAGATAACCACCTGTGTCTACGAAAGACCAAAAACAATTCAAACACAGCTGAAAAGATGGCAAATTAAGAAAGAGTTATGACCGAACGACTCTCCCTAAGTACTATGGAAAATCTAAAGTTCCATTCTAATTTTATGACATTTTCCCTTGTTCCTTTTGTATATATGCAAACACTCCGTGACGGGCTTTGTAAATGTGAGCAGGGAAAATACTGTCAAATTTTGTAGTTTATTCATATCAACTCATGTCATCTTTTGTTTTTGAATTTTTTATTTTTGTAATACACTCCATCGACTCCCCACTCTGGCCACCTGCCTTTAGAACACTTATTGTCTGTACCGTCCAATGAGACTGTGAAAAGTGCCCGAACACGCGCGAATACAAAGCGCGGGAAACATGTTGAATTATTCATTACAAAGACACAAGTAACCCCAACTGCCCGCGGGTTTGTTAGCCCACAACCGTCACGCATATTGTAATAAAAAGCTGTAGTCTGATGGCAAACAATGCCACCTGGCAGAGCAGATTTACGTTAAATGTCTCAAATGATTCGCTCGACAAAATATTATACACAGTCAGAGACATTATAGTCCTTCACTTCTTTATTACAGAGATGTGGCCAGGATCTTAAGAAAGAAAAGGCCCTAAGAATTTTTCTTAAGAACGTAATAAATACAGATAAATGTACGCTATGGCCCGTATATACCTTAGCTAGATAGCCTGGTTTTCGGTTCATTTTTCACTTTCATTCGTAAGCTGCCAACCAGGACTTATCTCAGATCAGATAAGTTATCTGATGCCTAGGAACTCTCAGAAGATCGTTATTTGTCTTAAAATCTTTCTTAAAAGGGGCTAAATGCCTTTTGCCTGCAAAGTTTAAAAAACAATAGGACTGCATAGCAAATTTAAACGGATAATGATGATCAAATTGTAGAGCGATGGACCCAATATGTACAGTATTTTTTTTTGTGTTTCCCGCATTCGTCTGCACTCATTAATCGACATATTTACAATGTTCATTGCAAGTGTAAGACGATTTTTTGTGCAATGATGAAACAAAAACTATTTTCCAGTTACTATGTTACAAGAAGCCCTGTTTAAAAAATGTTACATCGAAGTGTTTAAAATGCCGAGAAGTTTATGCGGATCTCTAGCACTTAGAGCCAAGCAACAGGTTTAAGAGTGCCTGGACAAAGCTGTGGGATGTTGCTTGCTTCTAAAAGATTGTTTTTCTGAGAGTCTTATTTTAGCAGCGTGGGGAACAGACTCTTAAAAAAGAAAGGTATTCAGCAAGAAAGTTTGGTTCCCGGGGTAGCTATTGTGCAATTGTGCCTCCTAACTTTATGGCAAAGGATGAGATCATTTTTTTGCAGTAACGTGCATTCCTGGAGGGCGAATGTGATCTTGAGATACGTCGAATTATGCCCACTTTTGGGAAATCAACGAGGAGAATAGAAAGTGAAAATTCTCCTCGGGTTAACAAGCAAATAACAGTTCATGTCAATCTGTTTTTGGAAAGTGTATGCATCTTTATCCAAAATTGCATTTAACAGTGCTTCAGTCCGAGCTTGTTCCTAATTTGTGCTTAATTTCCCTTTTTATTTTTCCTTCTACTTACACTGCAAGTCTTACAGTCGGTATCTAAAAGCAACATCGATGTCGGAATATAAGCATATAGAATGAAAAAGCTCTTTTTTCAAAATCCTTTCAAAGGTTGCTAACGATCTTGTTGTCAATTGCTGTTATCGGAAAAACCTCTGAATGCTTTAAATGCTTTCGTTTCCCTTTTTGCACATTTTCTTCACAAAGGTTTTTCAGATAAACAAGTGAGTTTTTGCTGCTTAAGTCAAACTTCATTGTAAAAAAACTGGGAAACATCTGCTCTCGTTGTCTGAACAAAGGCCTATTTTCCGAGACTCATTAAAGTCTGATTCTTGACGCATTAAGGCGACGTTTATGTAAGAAAAACCTTGCTGGAAGTTCATCTATTGCAAAGTTCAAGAATTTGTGAATTTTTTTTCTGAATTGATATATCCTTTTTAAAAGGTGGAAAGGATGGTTTTCTGACAATTCGCCCACTTCAACTAATTGAACAGGGTGTGGCGACGAAAGTGTTAACTAGTTTATGGTAAACACGACCTCAGGTGATATTTTTGTTAAAAGATCTAACACGACCTCACCAGTTAAAGATCTAAACTCTTGAATGTTAGAGGTCTTTAACTTAAAAAAAGATAGTCTACATGACAGTCTTTGAGGTTTCGGCCATATTGCTTTAGGATGGAGAGAGGGTCGCAGATTATTACACTACAAGGAGAAAAGCACTTTCCTGTTGACTCAGGCCAAATTTAAGAAGATATATTATCCTCACCCCTAACGTGTTACGTGGCAAGTAAACATGGGGGATTTTAAGCCAGCCAATATGAGAAAATAAAATGCCAAGATTTAAAAGAACTTTAGAAATGAAACTAAAAAGGTCGAAAAGTTGGGTTATTGTCTAGCTGACAAACCCATGTAATTCTTGTACAGAATGGTTTCTGGTACCAAAGTACCCAAGGTATTTCTGAGTCTATGCGGCCGCGCCAACAAATGAAGGCTAAGCGGCTAATCGTGTAGAGGCCGGAGCCGCGAATTAAATCCAGAACGATTTCTTCGAAAGTTTGGAGGGAACAATAAATCTTGCATGAAATGGATGGAACAAGAGGTCGCGCTTAAACGATTCTAACATGATGTAGAACAGAAGCTGAGTAACTTGAGGGGGTCAGATATGGAAATTGAACTTATTTGTTCTGTTTGTCATGAATTTTTGAAAGATCCGGTCGCTTTACCATGCTCGCACAATCTTTGTTATGATTGTGCTAAGAAGTCAATCGCTTCAGCAAACCCAGACAGTAGCCAACATAACGATGGTGCTTCAGATGACAGTGGGTATCTAAGTATTGGAGAATTTCAACAAATGTGCCTTACAAATAATAGGCCGGCTCATCCATTACCTTTCCCACAGTTTATTCTTACCTGTTCGCAATGCTCTCAGAATTACGGCCTGGATGAACGTGGTGTTGACAGCTTGCCTCGCAATTTAATCCTTAGCGCACTTGTTCAAAGATATCAGTCAAAATACAACGAACTAGACTGCCAGTTATGTGAAAATCAACCAGCAACGAAAGCCGCTTGGATGTGTGAGCAATGCCAAGTTGCCTATTGTGAAAATTGTCTGAATGTTTTTCATCCGAAAAGGGGACCTTTGGCAAAGCACTCGTTGGTGCCTCCCATTGCAGATAAAGTAGTTCAAAGCTCGTCGAAGAGCCGTGCAATTTTGAAATGTATTGAGCACGAAGAAGAAAATATAAGCATGTACTGCACTCATTGCAAATGCCCTGTTTGTTATTTGTGTTTTGAAGGCGGTCGACATAGTGGTCATGAAGCCAAGGCACTTGGATTGATGTTTAAAGAACAGAAGGTATGTCTAGGAAAACTATCATAAACAACGTGATCAATGATTACTTACCTGAAGCAGGTTGTTTGCACATTCTTTTAGAAAGTTGTTAATTAAAATCAGATTCCAAAAGCGTCGCCTCACAATACGATTTCCCGTTTATTATTGTTTTTGTTGTCCAAAAGGCTTGGAATAAGGTAAAAGACAGGAGATGAGGCATGATAAGGGTGCTAAATAAAGCGGTGGCAAGTATACGACTAGTAGTAATGGACCACCAAAATTATGAGTTAGACTCTAGAAGGTACTTTTGATAAGTTCATTGAAAAACAATGCACTAATATAAACACCTACCTTTTTGCCCCAATAACTAGGGGGGGGGCTCAGATTCCTAGATTCCTGTATTGGATACTCACATGATGTTTTCCTATATATTATTGAATCTTTGAAATCTTGTGAATTTTGAAATTAATGCCTGAGGAAGCACACCACCTATTTGCTAATCAGCCCCTCCCTTCTTTTCTTGGCTTTATTGAATTTTTTCCTCACCTAGTGACTTTCCAAGCTGCTCAAATCAATTTTGAACCAAAAGGCTACCTTCACTTTGAAAAATTTCTACCCCCCCCCCATCCTTATATACTCCTTTCATTTGAGACCAGGAGAATGAGAACTCTCTTATTAGAGTTATGTTCTTGATTTTGTATTCTTATATTAATTGTGCATTGCAAGGCTTAGCAGCCTCCAGGGAGCTCTTCAATACAAAGATTGACTAAATGGATTAGCATTATTTTCAGATTCTATCCTGCATTTTCATTATTTACTTAAGTAAACCCCCACTATTAGGCTTCCTCTTTAGATCATAGAGGTAAAAAACTCTCTATACTCCAATGGCACCAAACCAATAGTTTCTTTGCAAAACACCAGTTAATCAGAAACTCAGATCAGCAGTCTATAATATCATTTATGAATCTCCACATGCTTTCCTTACTATTTTGAATAGTGAGTACTTCTCTTGAAAACGCATTATATTTTAAAGATGCTTCTCAGCATGCTCTTGAGCTCTTCAGGTCATTCATTAACTTATTTTGGAATTAGCATGATGATGGGATATAATTTGTAGCTCATCATCAGCTGGGGTGTCATTCCAGGGCAGTTTGGGGGCTGGCTTACCCTCCAAACTACAAAAATATTTTTCATACTTAAGATGAGACTGATTGCTGGAGAAAAATTTTTCTTTCAAGATATGCCCCTTTTGATACTTGTGAAGGAAATGGAGGTAACCCCAGGGGTGGATACAGGATTCTGGGAAAGTTGGGCACTGTCTGTTGAAGTACACACAACTCCAAAAGGCCAGATGGGGTGGGGTCCCACATAAAAAAATTTAGATTTCAGGGCCCAGAGCTGCACCCAAAAGTAACTATTTGAAGCTGGTTTTAGCCAAAGTTACTTTCTTATAAACCAAATTCTTAAAAAAATGAATCTAAGAAAAAGTCCCATGCTAACAGGTGTCAATCTGTGCAAGGAGTGCAAGCCAAAAAGGTCCCCCTCAATTTATTGCTCTGTGCCAAAAAGGAGGAGCTTGCACCCCTTTTCCTCCTCTAAATTTGCCTTTGTAACCCTCCCAACACTAAGCATGAAGCAAGCATGGTGCCCCTGGTAATCAGATACAAAATGCATAATAAAAACAATTTGCATAGACCAAGAAATAAACAAAGTTCACAAATGGTCTGTGTATTTAGTTTAACAAAATGGACAAAGGGGAACAGGAAAAATCAACGGGGGAACTTTCATATCAAACTAGACATGCACTGGTATTTGAGAAATGTTTCATGCCTCATTTGTCTAAGAACTGACAAAAAAGCTGTTGCATTGTGAATGCAACTCTTAAGAAATATGACCCTTCTAAGGAAAGTAATGAAAGGAATAAATCCTTCACCAGTGTATAATTGCATTTGCAACTGCTGCTAGCTACAGTTCTATTAAGCTTTGTAATGCTCCATCCTTTCAAGGCAAAACCAATCAGCTAATTCCATTTAGATTTATAAACAAAAGCCAGATTTAGTGACCTAAATGCTAATGATAAAAAAGAAATGTCGGCAGAATTGCAAGGCATCATAGTAAAGGATACCTTGGGAATATCAGGAAACACTTTTTATTTGGTTTTTGTGGTTAGAATCCCTCAGTTCTTAAATATTCAAAGAATATTTTTCCATTGCTGCCCCATGTTTTTTGCTAAAACTGAGCCCACTGGATGTCTCCAAGAACATAACATGTCACATCTGACATGAATGTATCTGAGACAGATTGAAGAGCTCAGTATTTCAAGCAAGAAGAAGTTCAAATATCTATCCTTCCTTACATTTCTTCTATATGTATTATGCCACATGATGTGCCATTTGATAATTTAACATTTACATTTATTTTTTTAAGAATGAGCTTGCAAAAAACGCAAAGACCCTGGGTGATAAAAGCAGAGAGCTCCAAAATTTTATTCACAGTATTCAAGACAGTTTGGCAAAAGTGACAGTAAGCATTCTTTTTCTGTTTTTTCTTTTAAAATCGTACATTTTTGAAAGCAAAACTGCAAAATTCTTGCTTTTGATATTTAGGTTAGAGATAACAGTTCACTGAATTACGTCAATTCTTAACCTCAGCTACTGTAACTTGCATTTAAGCTGCTTTACAGTGCCAAAAAGAGCATACCATGTAGAGTAAAAAACCATTGAAAATCTAGAGTTAAAAATCAAAGGAAAATTAAAGAGAAAAAGGTTAACTATTTAATGATTTGAAGACATTGCTTCATGAATATCTTGAAACACTTGTGTCCAAAGATGTTTGGAATTTTCTGATTGCACAAACCTTCTTAAAACATTAAAAAAACAGGAGCAAAGTTTCTTATAGAAATAAGGCCTAAATTTATCACTGAGATAACAAAATCTCAAAAGTGAATAAGGGAATGTTCCATCCTTAATACTGAAGAAACGCTTATCAATTTTGTGTTTTTTGCACCTGCTTCAAGCTAAGTCATTGGATTAAATTTCTGATGAAAGGTAGCTTCAGTTTTGTTACAAAATCCTCTTTAAAAGTAGGCTTTTGTGATTATGAACAAAGTGATGAATCATTTTATATATTTTTTGTGGATTGTACCTTGAATTGTGGTGGCTTTATGCTTGAACATAACTTTTTCTTGTTGTGTTCTTAATTGTAATTTCTGCATAAAGGTAAGCTCTGAACCAATTTTGGTGCTTTCCAAGAAGTCAAGATGATTAAAATTGCTTTTTTCCTTAATGAGAGCTGGATGTTGAATTTTTTTTTAAAACGGGTAATGAACACAAATTATCAAAATAGATAATCAAATGCGGGTCGAAAATCACGTGAAAAGAGGAAACAGGCCACTGTGTTTGGCTACATGCTGTTACCAGTCTGTACTCATCTCACTGCTCCTTGAAGACTCGAAGCTAGAAAAGTTACTCTTTCTGTCCACCAGTTTGTTATGTTATTCAAATTTGAAGTCAGGTTTGATATCAGAAACAACATTGCTCCCATAATTTTAAGACTTCCTAAGCTGTACGATGGCTCAATGTAGAGGATTGCTTTTCCTTTGTCATCAGAACTTCGAGCCTGGTAAACTCAGCGCGAACGCTCTTAAAGTTGACACATTTTGACGGCTCAAGGCCAGCCAGAAACGAAGGCTGTAAGATGTATTTACGAAAGACGAAGAAGAAAGGCACAAATGATGCTATTATGAAGAAATCTCAGCAGAGGCTATATAAATTCGATAATGTGGTGGCTAGTATTAGAACAAATTGGGCACTTTTATATGCAACACTTAATCTGTTTCATCATTTTTCTGAGTCTATACGCAGCTACTATAAGGCCTGTGGTTTACCGATGTGAAACATATTCATAATTCATAAACTTACGATCTAAATCATTTCGCTCTATGCGCATTTATCAAAGTAATAATTACTTCACCTGCTGTGTGAATTATATATGCACTGTACTTTGTCTTTAACTGCATAAATCTAGCTCATCGCAGCATTTCTTAGGTATTACTGCAAAGACCGCTTAATAGCAAGGACTTTGTTGGGCTTTTAAGATGGTATTTTGCACATAGAAAAGTACTTTAAACGTGCTATAAAGCCATTATCAATCATAAAATAGTTTATTTACTAGGCTAGTTAAATACACGCATTTTCCAGGTTGGCGAAACCTTTATAAATTTAACTACTGGACTGCTGACATTTGCAATACTCAAACTGTGAATATACTTTTCTGTTTAAACTCCAGGAAACAGTTAAAACATTAAAACATAACAAACAAGTTTTATTGTTGGATGTATTCATCGCTTATTTCAAGCCAAAAGAGGAATGATGGCCAATGGTTTACGCTGCTCTTTTCGACAAGAAGGGCGGCTCTAATTTGATGATATACTTCGTCAAAGGCTTGGTTGCGATAGCCACCCAACAACTTGGCCACCTCTGATTCTATCCACCCTTTTAAGGCTTTTATCGGCAGCTATTTTACTTTTTGTTTTTGCAAAGTTGTAGACATCTTTGCGCGTTTTTTTACCTCCGTGTAACTTTTTGAAATGGCTAAGGAACTTTTGAGGAATTTTGAATCCTGGAATGTGACCATCTGCTCGGGATTTTCATGTCTTTGGACGTTGTTTACAAATCATTTACCCATTTATCTCTCACCCATTAACCCATAAACAATTATCACGATAAGGGCTGCATTTGGTAAGGAATAGACTGCTCTATATTGTTTGAGATGCAAGGACCATCGTATGCAGAAGTTATCAAGCATGTATAAATATTTTTCTGGGCCCCTGCAAATCACATGTTTTAGTCTAATTCACGTATATAACATATGCCTCAGTTAAGACAAAAGAATAAACTATTAGTCTGCCTTCAACATCAAATTAAGGAAGATAGTGTCGTTTTGCTGTAAGCCACTTTTTGTTGGTAGTATTGGAAGAAGTACATCTTGTACAAAAACTTTCTCCTTGCATTCTTTTCGTAAGCTGAATTGTTTCATGTGTGATCTGGTTCATTTCTCCCCTCCCCTCTCTAACTCATTCTATCTATGTATGCTCACACTATGTTAAAGTCGGTCATTTGGCCACTGAGTCATTTGCCTACTGTTTATAGCAATACCTAGAGACTTCTTTACACCCGAAATCTAAGTTTAAACAGGACCAGCGTTGAAGAGAATCCAATCTTTGACGCAATGTTATATTCGTAACTATCTCTCTAAAAAACTGGAAGGTGAAACCTACTTGGTCCATCCTCTGGTGAAGCCTCTAGCAAGATGTTTTCAATTGTAGGATCCCTTATACATTTGTCTATTCACTCTAGGAAAATGGTATCGACTTCGAGGCTCAGATCGTCGCCAAATTCGATGCCCTGTGCAAAGTAGTGGAAGAGACGAAAGTGAGGCTGATTGACTGTGTCACTAATCATGTGACCTATAAAAGCCAATCGCTCAAGGATCAAAGCTCACTTTGCAAAGAAAAGCTTAAAAACACAACAGGGCTACTGCAGTACACTTTCGAAGTTCTGAAGGAAAGTGATCCAGCTGGGTTTTTAACGGTAAGCTAATGAACTTAATCAATTCTCAGCATGGGAAAGTAATCTCTATAAGATTAATCCAATGCCTCTTGATGCATTTTGTGAACATTGCTGCCTAGAATACTTAGAATACCAGGATAATTCCGGCCCTCCGCCATATTTTTTACAATGCGATAAATTAAAGAGGGACCTGGAACAAGAAAAATCCCCTTGTTCGTATAACCAATCAACGTTGAGACACATTGCGTTTTACGTCCATTTATTTGTCGTTGTTTTAACACCTTCTAGCATACACAATTCAATCTTTCACTGTTTGTGTGCCTTTGCGAGCCTCTTGACTTGGGCAGGATATGAATACCATCAGAGGAAAATTGTTTCATAATTGAAAGTTTTGTGCTATATTGTATTCTTATGACCAAAATAATCCTTTCAGCATTTACATTGAATATAAATGTTGCATTTTTAAGTTTTATCCAAAATTATCCAAAAGAGAAGAGTTAAAGGAAGTTTTGTTATTTTCAAGCTTTGTTATGGTTTTGGTTTTGTATGCGTTCCAGTTTCGCCTTAACACGACTTTATAGGCTGTTGAGCTATTGCGATCGCATTCTCATTTTCTTGACTCTTTTGCTTAATTGAATATGTTCCATGATTGTTAAACGAGCTACGTATTAATTGCATGCCTTTAATTCGGCTTAGGGTTAAGGTCCTTTTGAAATTAAGGCACTTTGCTTACGACCTAAAAAAAAGTTAACGGCATTTTTGTTCAGTATATATTCACAAATGCAACTTTACTAATTTTTTGCTTTTACTTTCATTGCAGATATCAAACCCATTAAACAACAGGTAACTTTGTTTTCTTTTCTTTAGACTTGCAAATCACCACTTTTTATTGATTATGTTAATCGATGCAAGAACTGTGATCTTCATCTAGATTAAACTGCGCCCCTGTGTCTGTTATTTAATTCTCGGAAATTTTGACATCATCATCAACTTTGCTTGTTTGAGCATTTGCACACAAGGCTTTATTTTGTTTTAGCTCGGCCCTGTCAACTGACACTCAAATAATCAAACGTTCAGTTCGCAACTCTCTACAGAATTTGCAACGCCTCTTGCATACGCCAGCTTAGCCCTAAGGCTGTTACCAAACTTCGTAAAAATATAACTTCTTGCAAGTCGTCAAACTTTCTTTTTGCAGCGAAATTTCGTAAAATATTGCCCATCCTGAAGGTTGAAAAACCTCTTCTTGGTATACCCATTAATGAGTGTTAGATTCGTACTATACAGATACAGATATAGGTACATATACAGATACAGATACAGATACAGATACAGATACAGATACAGATACAGATACAGATACAGATACAGATACAGATACAGATACAGATACAGATACAGATACAGATGCATAACAGATACAGATACAGATACAGATACAGATGCAGATACAGGTACAGATACAGATACAGATGCAGATACAGATACAGATACAGATACAGATACAGATACAGATACAGATACAGATGAAGAATTTGATCTGTAACTTCGATTGTTTTTTTAAGTTCCATTTTTTTGTAGACTTTGTTTATCAGTAAAGGACTGGATGAAAGATGGGGCACAACGACAACCCGTGACGTCTGATATTGAGCTCACGCTCGATACTTCCTCGATAATATCTGCCTTGCAGGATCTTCAATTTACTGAACTTACAGGTTTGTTTACATATTTTTCTCTCTACCCAACGATGAATAATTCGAAAGCTTTGTAGATCTGTAAAACGTTATCTTTATATGTTAAACAGGTATATTGAGTAATGGCCGCTTTAGAAACGCACTCTGACTACTGGCGTCAAGTAATGGACTTCAGTAGCAAAATTATGATTAATCATATAATTCCACATGCACGTGTAAATACGTAAAGCATTCATCCAAATTCATCTTGTCACAGGTTTGTCGACATCTCGTGTTGATAGATGGAAAAAGTTCCAAAAGATTGTCTGTCCGTGTGAACACAGATTCATCGTTGTTAGGACTTTACAACTACCAAAATACAAAGAATTGATTATATCTCATGAATTACTCGTGCATTATCGAGCATATGAAATTCTTTACTCTTCGACACCAATTTTGAAACTGACCTCAAACTAGCTGGTAAATGCCACAGGGTTCTTATACAGTTTTATGCTCACCATGACTTTTGAATTCTACGTTTCGGTGATACAATTGTGTTATGAGCATATATAGAAAAGATAACAGTTCTTTCTCTAAAACAGAGCAGATCTGTATTTTCTTACTCTTATTTGTGAATCGTGTATGTTAGATTAATCCATTTATCATCTTGCTGAAAGGCAAATCTTCCCTTTAAATGAACTTGAAAAGGTACCCGGTGCATCTTTTCGAAGTCCTGCAACCCAGTTCAATATTGACATTGCAACTCAAGACACAAATCCATGTGTACGTTTGAATTAAGATCCGCACAACCAGCGAAGTTCGCAATGTCTTAATGTCTCATCAAAGTAATAAGTTTCTTTGTGAGTTAATTTTTGAAACTCATTATACACCTCATTGCTATTATTACTTCAGTAATACTTCATCAAAAAATTTTGTTACAGGTCCTGGTGTCCCAGAAATCGTACCCGATGAATGCTCGGTGACAAATAATAACATTGTCTTGTCGTGGCGAATGACAGACAAAAGTATTCCAGATGGATATCTAATTGAGATTGATGATGGCATGGGTGGTGCTTTTGAAGTTGTTTATGAGACAGACAAGTCTTTCTGTAGTCTCGGTGGATTACAGTTTCATTCCACGTATCGTGCTCGCGTGCGTGCCTTTAACAGGACCGGTGAAGGTGTTCCAAGTGAAGTCGTGTACCTCACAACTCCTGAAGGTACGTTGATCAAATTATTGCTGTTTACTTCCTGTTGGGTAACGAAGATTTTACTATGGGTTTAGGCTATAACTATGGCTAGAATTTGGAATTGAATGGAGAAATGTTACTTGACAACACATTTTCACTGTTCATTTATTTTGTTTGCTTGAAAGAAAGCCTTTCCGCTCAAGTTTTTAATTAAGCTGAGAAGATAAATTAGCATTTTATT
This sequence comes from Catostylus mosaicus, assembly GCA_964019065.1. NCBI lineage: Eukaryota > Metazoa > Cnidaria > Scyphozoa > Rhizostomeae > Catostylidae > Catostylus > Catostylus mosaicus. The sequence continues at coordinate 3,611,566 of OZ025187.1, forward strand.
ATGCTTCTTTCTTTGTATGACTTAGTTTTATTGCTACCCATCAATGTATAACAAGCTTTTATTCAACTATTTATTTTCGGTGACATCTGGTCACCACTTGAATATGTCAGACGTTGTTCTTCAAATGGTCCACCGTGAACTTTCGTTACTGCCTCGCTTATTTCGAACAAAACGTTATCTAAAACGGGGTTTGTCTCCTTGAAGGGAATTTCTTTCAAATGCTTTATTATTCAAATATTGAACTGTTTGGTAGATAACACGAGAATAAAGTCGTTAACGAAAATTTCCAATCCCTTCTATTCACTTTGGGGTATAATTTTTGCAATGGGAGCTTATGAAATTTTGTATATCGTTGTGTGGATTCCTCTCCAACTCTAATAGATCTGACTGTGAGGTGCTACACAAACCTCGTGTAAATGTGTGGAATAAACTGCACTGAACAAAGAATTCCTCTCCACTGCCTACTTTTAAAAATTTGCTAAGACAATCTATAAAAGACTGAAGGATGTGAGTGTTCTTGTGCAGCATCAAACCTTTTATTTGATTTTCCAACCAGAATATTATTTTCATTAATTTTCATCTATCTTTGTAATTGCACGTGGCTTAGTTTAGATTATATTAGTCAGGCCACATTGTAATATGTTTTCATAACTGTATATTTCACCCTGTTGAAATAATCAAAAATAAAAAATTAAGACTCAAACCTCCAAATATATTTTTTTGGTTTTATTGATCTTTAGTTGCTGTATTCAATCTCGACGCTGCGAATGCACACTCTGATATCATCATCACAAATGAAAACATGTCAATGACCTGCAACAGTTTCGAAAATCGTGTCGTACTTGGCGATGTTGGTTTTAGTAGAGGCCGGCATTATTGGGAGGTTACAGTTGATAGGTACGATGGAAACCCTGACCCTGCCTTCGGTATTGCGCAAGAAGATGTTGCAAAGGACGTTATCCTTGGCCGCGATGATAAGGCCTGGTCTGTTTATGTGGACAGTACCAGAAGCTGGTTTCAGCACAACAACGAGCACTTGTTTCGCTCCGAAGGTGGAATCGAGGTTGGTTCGACTGTTGGTCTCCTTCTCGATCTTGATGAAAATAAGCTGACATTTTTTTGCAATGGAGAGAAGCGTGGTCCTGTCTTATTTCCCAGTCTGTGCAAAGCTGATGTTGTGTATCCGGCTTTTAGTTTAAATCGGAATGTATCGATGATTCTTCACACTGGTCTTGAGTTACCTAACGATGCATAAGAAATGTTTGTAGTACTAAATATGTTTATAATATCTCAGGTAGATCGTGACTTGCGTAAATATGAATAACAAAACTACTTTTACCCATCATGGGATCCCTGAGTGTCATAAAGATACGCAATTGCAACATAGTTTGACAATAAAAGGAACTAGATATTTGTGAGCGAACTCCGATTTCCTAGTATAAGGGTTTAATTCTGCTGGACATTTCAGACTGTTAAAGAAAGAATCTTGAAAATAACAACCGTATTTCCATACAAGTATGCCATTTTATTGCATCGTTTGGCTTACTGGATTCATTTTCCGTGAATTAAACCCATGGTGTGGATTAGTTTGATATCGTGATAAAGTGCATGCTTGGCAAAATTGCTGTGCCTTCTCATTTAATATGCATTGGCTCATAGACAAGCTATATCTCTTTTAATGGTCCTTTTAAAATATGATTGAAATATCGTCCTATCAGTAGAATGCAAATGGCCTCAAGAACTGTAAGGTCGTTAAAGAAGTTTAGATGTGTAGACACCACTATTAGATCCTTATATTGGACTCGAGAAAAAGAGCTGTTAAGGAATTATAAGGAAAGTTTAAGGTCGTTAAAGATGTCAAGATTTGTAGACATAACTATTAGTTCCTTTATTCTGGACTCGAGAGAAGGAACAGTTAGGAAAGTATTTTGATTTAACGGACTCTTATCGTTAAATATTATACTTTGTTGTGCTGAATAGAAACTCAAATGTTGCATAGAATGAGAGCAATTAATGGATAAACCCCCCTTTTAGCTTAGCATAAAAGAATGGTGGTACTTGATTCTCCTATTATTTATTATAAAGATATACGTTATTTATTATCAGAGTTTGACGCGAGTAGTATATACGATAGAGTAGTTTATATGTGGTTGCTGATTATAGTAAGAATTTATTTATATGCTGATCGATATTGTAAGCGATTTTGAAACTGATGTCCTATAACGAACTGCAATGTCACACCCAGACATTAATCTGTCAGCACTTGAAAGTTCACCGGGTTAATCGATCGATCGTAACCTCTTAGTTCTCCAGGCAAGCAACTAGGTTCGTTATGGCGGATAGGACGGGCTGTATCGTGTACATTGACTACATATTACGTGATCATGGTAGATAGCATCCCTGAAAATAAAGTGCAGAAAACAAGCATTATTATAAGGGGACAGTGCATGATATAATTTACTACTTGCCCGTTGACCAATCGAAATTGACTGCTGCATTGCTCTAACCGGCTATGATTAGAGACGCATGAAGAATCTGGATTATAGAAAATGTAAAATTCTTAAACAGAAAGTTTTCATATTATCTCTATGCATCTCATTGCTTCCTCCTTCCGTCATCGTGTCTTATGTTAATGAAACTGACTGGAATATTAGCTATTCTTTCTCAGTAAAATACAATGTGCAAGCGATCTTACGATTGGTGTATTCTGTAGCCCTTTATCTAACCCAAGGATTTTGAATGTTTTTATCGGAACAATTTATTTTCAATTTTACTGTTTGCCTTAGAATTGTGTCAGCCTCATTTTTGGCAGTTTCAGAAAAGTGGTGCCCCATTCCTGTCTTATTTTGCATTGGTCGTGTGGTAAAATTTGCACCATCCCTAACTTTATTATTATCCATCAGATATTTGTTCTGAGCATGAAATAAAACGTGGATTTTTCTCTGTTCGCTGCCATGTTGATACTTTCAACCAAAAATTGGCTCAAACGAAGTGTATCAATTCGAATTGGTCCCTTTTCGAAGGCTCTTGCGGCCCAGTGTACTTTTCAGGTCATCTGAATTCTCAGACGCACAGACTCGAAGCACGTTGCTGTTCAAGTGATGAAACTTGAATGTCCTATGACTGTTGGTTTGTGTAAGGTCAGTTCCTTTGTGAATACTTAGATAATGCAGAGTATAAATAGAAAGTTAGAGTAACAAAGCTTCACCTTTATTGTGTTTCTCTGTTGTCTACTGTTGATTGCTTTGTATAAAAGGTTGGGGAGAACTGGTTTTACCAGAATCTGGAACTTATCCGAACGGATCCTCCTCCACCTTGAGGATGGGGTCTTGAAGAAGTTTTACAAGGTCCATTATGATTGGCTCAATTCGAGTTATCTGATTTGCTTGACAATAGGAACTATATTGTTTAAAACCAAATATTTGCCAGAATTGTGCTAGAAAAGTGATCTTCATCTTTTAGACAAAAGGGGAGTTATCAGTTCATTCCCTCAAAACATGAAACGACCAATCAACGACGATCTTGTAAAACCTCTGCAATACTGCGAGGTTGGGAGACATACTGTCGAGGGCCTTGCATCTTCCACCCTCTTAAGGCCAGAATAAAGCGTTTAAGTTCCTTGCCAAATGCCAAATACTGCCTTTTACAGGAGTGTTATAGATGAAGCTCACCTGTGCTGCTTTTCATCAACAATACTTGGCAATGTTTTAGAGAGGTCTATGCCATGATTCTGTATTAATAAGAAGTTTCCATGCGTAGATGGTCTTAAAGGAGGAGCTCTCTCAGTAGATAAACTAGTCGAGGAGAGAGAATCCCTTTCATTAAGATCAAATTTTTAATTGTCAATTAAGACAATGTTGCACAAAAAAAATTCAGATTTCATAAGACAGATTTAATTTTATTTGAGTTTTTGGCCGAAGTTTGTAACTGAGTAAATAGCATACAATTTAATAACAACGTATTAAAGATCTCTCCTTACTTGCGGTTCAAATTTCAATAAGAAATGAATAAATAGTGGCTGTCAATAACCTATTTTAGAAGTCTTATTCAAACCTTCAAATGCTTGGAAGGTCTTGATAAAAACTGACGCCATTCCGCTCAATAAGAAGTACTGATTTTAAATAGTATTAATGCAAATATTTGACTTTTCCTACAAATAGTACATTATTTTCTATTCCAAAACTTTTGTCATATTTGTCAAAAACCCTGTCTTGAATGACACGGTTACAGGCCTTTGGCGGCCTTCGAGCCTCCAGCAAATTAGAAGGTATATCGAAAACACACAGTTGCGAAACTTGAATCCAGCCACGAAAGTAACGTGTTTTTTCTTGCAAGGCAATTGAACAGAGCAAAATACTTTTATTAAATTTTCTATACGACACAACATGAGATACCTATCAGAGCTGAAAAGTGGGGGGGGGGGACATGGCCCATGTCTCCGAAGGCACTGTACAGTGCGATGACCACCATCATAATGCATAAACTGGGATACTTGAAAACACATTCGCAAAAGGCAAAGCATTCGGGCTTTGGAATCTTTGGCATTACCCATGTCATTCTCTTTATTTTTTTCCTTGCATTGGCTGCGTAGGAGCCTATCTTACCTGTCAATCAATGGCTCATACTTGGGCCCAGATCGTATTCAGTTTTGAGGACGGAATAAATATTTTTATGGGGCCTGTACGTGTGTTTAGGACGAATACCTTGTAATTCATCGAGAAACTGATGAGTTTTATGTGGTTGATATGCGCTATTATTGAACCCCAGACAGAAGGTTAATCTAGGGCAATTGTGACGTGAAATGAGTGAAGAGGAGTCGAAGCAAATAGAGAATATTCAAGTTCGAGGCTGGTTAAGGAAGGTGAACCCTGTTGTAAACAAGGACGGGCCTCTGTGTCCGAACACAGTGTACTTGCCAACAGATAAACCGTGTACATTTGGTCGGTCAAGTACTGGAGTAACTACTCAGCTAGTCTCTAGAGCAACGCCACTAATGATATCAAGGAAACATGCAACAGTCGGGTTCAGGGATGGGCAATTTACGATAACAGATCACGAAGTAAGCGCTATAATTTTTTTGTTTTTCTTGAAATTATCATAATTTATGCAACGGTACTAACAATTGAGTACCTGCTTCTCATTTGGCAGTAAATCTTGCATAAATCATGATAAATTGCATGATATAAAGGTTGATGATAATTTTAATCTTTCTTATATATTTACAAAACGTTACTCCATTGCATATTTTATACCATTTTTTATTTTCTCAGAAAATAAAAGGTCAGATGATGGTGAACAATAACAGATATCCAGATGGGAAAGTAAAACTGCATGAGAGGAGCCATATTCCCAATGCATTAGAGCATTTCAGGGGTGGAAATGGTGGGGGTTTAGGGGGTGTGAAAACCTCAATGATTTCAATATTGAATCCCAGCTACCATTTAACTGGTATGAGTTTGTAGGAACGGTTGAATTTGTTCGTATTTGTTCCCACCAAGCTGAGTTGGTCAACCTCTGTGGACTATCCAGGCCATCGAGTTTCTTATTTAACGTGCAGAGAACACGGAGCCAGAGCGAGTGTGAGAGAGAGACGATGTATCTGTTAGCTCTAGACTATTATATCTGGACTAAATTAAATGAACTAAAATACAGGCTTATATACATTTCTAAGAGTGCTAAAATTAACATCGAATTACGTTGGTGAAACAAATAATAGGAAGGGCGAGAATAGGTGATGAGCGGATTGAATAGCGTGGCATTGATAAAGTAAATAATGAGGGGGAAGGATTAATGGCAATGTGATAGTGTCAGTGACGTAATGGCTGGCTGTGGTATGTATCGAGATGGGAGAAAGTGGAATGAATGAATGAATGATGATACAGAAAGTAAACAGGCCTAAGTGAAGTCACTACAAGTTTTATGACACATTATGGTTACCTGGGAACAGAAAGCCAAAAGCTTGTTCTGTGCTCTTATTTGAGGAACTGAAATATATGATAAAAGGACATCACACAAACTTTTTCTTTTTTCAAAATATATTGTTTAATCCATTTCATTGCATTTTGTATGAAAAGTTTGCCTTCTTTATACTTTTCAGAGCCTTAATGGAGTTTTTATCAATGGGAAAAAGGTCCAGGCAAATGAACCACACCAAATAATATCTGGTGATAAAATTGCTTTTGGCATTGCAGTTGGTAATAACAAAGAACCAGAATTTGAATATATTTTTCACCAGGTACCTCTGGAAAACAACTTAAAAAGAGCAAGAATAAGTGATGAGGGAGAGGAGAGAAGTAATGAAAAGAAAATAAAGTGTGAGACAAATGATTACTTGAAAGGTGAATGCTCACAGGAGAGAAGTCCTGTTGATTCTGTGTTTGAGGAGCAAATCAAAATCCAGGAAAGCAAGATTAAAGAATTAACGGAGGAGTTATTATCAAAGGAGCAGGCTCATAATGATTTTGCTTTGTCATTGGAAAAGAAGGAGCAAGATTTAAGGGAAAAATTAGAAAAGCAGAGAGAGGAACTGGAGCTTGAAAAACTAGCAGCTGAAAGAAAGCTACAGAGTTTACTAGAGCAGCAATTATTTGAAAAAGAAAATATTTTGAAAGAAAGTTTCCAAGAGAGAATAAAAGCGGTTGAAGCTGAGAGGGATCTTGTTGAGAAGAATCTGCAGAAAGAATTGAATGACAAGCTAACTGAGAGAGATGAGACTTATAGAGAGGAATTGGAAAAACAGAAGGAAGCACTGAATAAAATCTTACAGGAGATGGAAATTGAAAGAGAAAACAGAGAAGTTGAAATATCAAGAAATCAAGAATTACTAAGTAACTTAAAAAGTGTGAAAGAGAATGAGAAACATTTAGGATCATGTTTGGAAGAGCTAAAAAGGCAAATACTGCAAAAAGATCAAGATCTTTTAAAGCAAGAAGAAATTACAAAGAAAGCAGCAGAGGATGGGAAAAGGGCTGTGTTATCACAAATGGAGGATGAATTTACATGTATGATTTGTCATGAGCTATTTGTTGATGCAGTCACATTAACCTGTGCTCATTCATTTTGTGAAATGTGTTTAAGGTCATGGATGAAGAAGAAAAAGGAGTGCCCAGTTTGTAGAGCTAGAATCACAGGCAGGGCTGTTAAATCAATTGTTTTGGATAGTGCTATAAGTAAAATGATTGAAAATGCAGACAGTGAGACAAAACAAAACAGAGAACAACTTATACTGCAAAGACATGCATTTAGAGAGGCAGAACAAGGTATACCTTTCATTATTATTGTTGATCAATAAGAATTATAGATCTCGGTTATGACCGATTAGCTTGATAATGTTCTGCTTTAAGTCTCTCTTGAATTATAATTAGGAGATGTATATAGTCTTTCTTTTAAATTTTTTTGTTGGTTTTTTATGGTCAAATATAAGTCTTAGTGTTTAATGGTATTTCTAGAGATATATTTTATTTAAATAAAGTGAAACAATTTCTACTCCTTTTCATTTAAGTTCAGTACATACCCACCAATAAACAGCTATTTAAAGTGCTATAAGTTTTCTATATAAGTTCTGACCCCAATTTGGTTTTATTAAAAGAGGTTTTTCTGAAGGTTAGTCCTTATGGTATGTTAAGACAAAGTGTGTGGGTTCAATGCAACTGCATAGTTTTGCAAATAGGGTCATTTTGTCAGTTACTGACTTTCAACATAATTTGGGCAGTCAATAGTAAAACCTTTTTTATCAATCTTTAAATCATTCAAAAGATATATCAATTATTTTGTGCAGTCATGAATGAGGGTAACATAGCTGCCAGATACATAAGATTTAAGATCAATCTACAATAGTCATTAGTATTTGGGTACATTTCAAGTAAGCCCTGGATGTGAATGGTCCCTTCCTCTCTTCCAAATGTAAAATTATCTACCCACTTTTTCCCAATTCAATTTCTTGAGAGGTAAATTTTGAAATAACATTTTTCAAAAAAGAAATCCATTCTTAGCCAGCTTCCTCCAGAGTGTTACACTTCAAAAATATAATTTTTTGGTTAGATAAGGTGAAAGAATGACTAAATGATTTTTTGTTTTCGTTTCATGTTTTTTGTAGGCATGGTTTAGTTTTATATGTTGTTGTACATACATTCAAACATGTGCTGTTCATATTTTATGCCCAATGAAAATTAGAACATATTAACAATAGAAAACAAAAAATGCTACATATACAAGTTTTTTTGCTTCTGGTCTCGTAATATTAAAACAATGTATTTGTACACTTCTTCTAGTGATATTGATATTGATTATCATAGCAGGGCTCAATTGTGTTTAACTATGAGTTAAACTATGAGTGAATTATGAGATAATTCATCTTAATTTTGCAATGCTTGGGATTCTTTCTGAGGATGAATTTGTTAGTGGTTGATATGTTGAGTTATGTAGAGTCGTGTAGATTGTATTTCTTTTGTGTCAACAAATACAATGTGGATTATATTTGAATTGCTTTTTGAGGTGAGGTTATTTTTGTAATCGCAGAATATCATCAATGTTCTAGCAAAATTAATTTGTGATGATAGACAGATAAGTATTATTACAATGGTAAGACAAGCCAGTTTCTGGCTAGGTACACATTATGAACATGAAGCTAGGTACACATTATGACAATGAAAGGGCCACATAGTTGTACCTCATTCAATTCTGGCAAGGTATTTACTAAGTTTGAATGAAAATGATGACCGTGCCTTTTCAAACTCTATTTGGTCACAATATAGAAAGGCTTTGGGAAGACCATGTAGTTTGTCCTTTTTTATGCTTATGTTCTTTAAAGGTTATACTAGCGATTCTACCATTTTTATGATGTGCAGCGGGCTTTCGCAAATTTGATAAAACATGCATCAAGTTCGGCACATAACTAAAAGTGTTGCAAGAAAGCTGCTGGTTTAATTAGCGTGAAACAGAGCTCAAATATATAGCTTCCTAAAGAGAGGTTCAGCTAGAGAGTGGTTACGGGCAAACGCCACCACGCGTGAGCTGTTACGGTAATGAAGGTAACGTGATTATCGATAATACTGACAAATGAAGGAAGAACGTTAACGGGAGTGCGCTGGAAATGGAGGTTTTTGAATTGGACTTCTGAAAGACTTTCCTAATTGGGTAGGCATCAACACCAGTATCGAGACATACTGAATTGAGTTTAAGTTAAAAAATTCTGTATTCTCAAATCGCCTGCGTTTAAGTTGCAAATATATGTGCTGTGGAATGAGTTGATGCCATAACAAAGACAGGATTTGTGTGTCCTTGTTGGGCATGTAGAGCGGCCACGAATTAAATTTTATCGAAATGCAAAGCAATTGACAGATCAATTTTTGTGTTTTTGATCATTGACAATCAATTGTGTCCATTCCACTACGTTTCACGAAAGGATTTGACGATCATGGCTTTCCTATAATCCTACCTAGGATATCGACGCACTATATACAGTCCAGATTGTGCTACGGTTGACTTATTGCCAAGGAGGTACTATTCTACTAGCATCACTTAATCCTGACAAAGGTCCAAACTGCAAAATTGTTTAATCTAATATCAACTGATTGATTGTTTGTTAACACACACATTGAATTAATGTCATTACCCCCTGCAGCCAGTAATATCTAACTTTTATCTCGCTAAGAAGAAACGCTTTTTCCAAGAAAGAAATTTTCAAAGATGGTAAGAATTTCCTTCAGGCAAGTTCCTTCCCGTCTTATTTTTGTCTCTCGTGTAGAAATTTAGGGCAAGATATCAAAATCATTTTTAAGTAGTTGATGTTTCTAAACGCTTCTATGTATCATGATGAGAACCGGGAAATGCATGACAGAGTGTCAAGGAGAGGGTGCAACAATAGCATTTCAGAAAATGGAACGCGAGGTTACTGTCTGCTTGTTTTAGAAGCTGCTTGAAGAGCAATGATTTTAATAAATAAAGAGGCACTTAACAGGCTATATATTTGAATTGTTCTATATTCAACATTTGCGTCATTTTGCCCCTATTTTTCAATATGGTGTTACTTTGATGCTAAGCTATCGAGTCATCCACGTACAAAATCTCAAGGAAATAGCAAGTTGGCCCGAAGCATGCCCAAAGGTGCTGAAACTGTCCTCGAATAACTTCGGACCTCTCCTCACTTTTTAATGCTTGCATTTGGTTACTGGAACGAATTCGGAGTGCTTGGTTGATTCCACTTTCATTAGTTTGGCGCAGAAACTCTGGGAACCTGTCAACTGCTCAAATATGTTCCCAAGAGGCTTGCAGTAGAATAATTGTTTAAAATATCATACGATGGGCCAATTTTACTGCCTTTCAGGTTATAGCAAGAACAAAGACTAAAAAGACAATTTCCCCTTATAGAAAGGGGTATAAGAGTCTTGTTTGATTCTTATCCAAAGAGGTACAAATAACTCTCCACAGGTATCTATGAACGATTTTATAGTAGGGTGTGCTATGGTTTGCTATCTAGGTGAGCTATCTGTTATTTTTCTAAGCGTCTAGAGTGTCTTGGTAGCCTGGTGGTTGCATTTAGTTTAAGTTTTTCAGGCTGGAATGTCATTTGCCAGTATTGAAAGCTGAGCGACGATTTCTCTAAAGCTATCAGTTTTGTGCAAGAAACCATCAGTTTTTAATTTATGCTTTTAACAAAATATGTAAAGCGTAAAGCTTTTCTCTATCACCCTCTCTTTTTTCTACGCCTCTCTCTCTCTATCTATCTTTGTCATGTTCACGAGGTGGATGATAACATTGAAAGAGTCCTATAAGAAGAGGAGAAATGACTTTTCGTGGGAAAAAGTAGCAGAGTTTGTATCTTATCAACAACAAAGCAATGATCTCAATGCTCCTAGCCTATGCCATTAGCGGCCCATATAGGCTTCAAGATTTAGGGGGTGATGTAGCCTAGAGTGTGCTTCTTGTGTCGACAGAACTTAGGATCGAGGTTTGTTCTGGTGTTGCATATCCCTTGATGTTTGAACGGGTTTGTCACGGAGTTGTTTAATGAATGCCAGGCATATTTAAGAATGTCCTTAAACTTACAATGCGCATTCTTTTTCATTCTAGCCAATGGATTTGAGCCGCTGTTAGTTTCAGATGAAGCCATTTATTATGATAGCAGAGGTTTTGTTCACAGTCACAATAACTTTGCACCAAATGGTCAGGATCACGCTTCTAACTCAGGAAACATTGTTGCTGTGCGTCATTTAAATATGGCTGGAAGTAGCCGTAACAGCGGAGGTAGCTTTCAAAACAGAGACCGACATCATCAGAATGGAAATTACCACAATGCAAATAATAATCACAATCGGGATAGAAGACGATCGAATCAGGAGAATCGTAGAAACTGGGTACACTCTGCTCCTCCAAGACCTTTTAATGGCAGTTGCTTCATATGTGGTAAGTATACTGTTTTAGCAATTCATGTTAGTTCTACATGCGGTGATTTGAAAAAAATTGATAATAATCCCGCTTTCGAAAATTTTAGAGATTGTCAAGGGAAAGCAATGTAAGTTTCTCGATTTAATTGCAGATTCGGGCCATTATTTGCCGTTATAGACATTGAAGGGTTATAACCACTCCTAAGCTGCCAAGGCACGTGACTTCTAAAAAAACGTGGACTTTTTTTTGTATTTTCCATCTGTCTTGGATTTGTGGGATTTTATGAGCCAGCTTAGCAGATCATAAATGTTTTTGTGAGCCTTGCGGATTTGAAAGCCTTTTCCTAGTAGCCTTTCATGCGAAATTGGATTGCATTTTCTCCAATTATCTAAGTTCTGTTAATTTTCTTGAGATTTTTTCAAAATGCTGATGTTTTAGCTACTGAAATGCAACCTTGGCAGGACAAATCTTTTACGCTTGAACTTTTCAACCACGTCAATCACGTATAGCGTCCTTTTGCAACGCAACAACTTAATATAACTTTCATCACTGATCAGTGACTTAAATAGATTTCAAAGCATTCGGACATGGGTTGCCTGTTGGATATTTTCTTAGTTGCTGACGACCAGTGACCAAGGGAGTCCTATGTATGGCACTATAGGCGAATTAAACATGCCTAGTCGATCCATTAAGACGAAAAAATATAATCTACATCGCTGGCAAAAGATATTTGCCGTGCCCATCAGACTTAACATATATCTTTAAAAAGAAATTTAAGGATCAAAGAATGTTGATTCCAAGATCGAAGTTAATGGAGTTTTGTAGAAAATATCACGCAAAATACCCAATCAATATGCATTGGAAAATGATGTTTCGAAACAATGATTTTGTGGCTAAAGTTGCCAACACGATCTTTGCTTGACTGGGCAAAGTTCAAAGTTAATCAATTGTAGATGCAACCCACTTGATTCAAATGAAGAGCTCATTCCCCTTAGTCGGGGGGGCATGGATTAGATTTCAAAAACCTTACAAGCCTACTTGGTTATATTTTACCACCATAACGCTCCCGTCCTTAACCGAGGCTGAGAGGAAAACAGCCTGAACATCTCTTGTTTTCAACGCTGATTAAAAAGCGTCGATGGAATCTTTCGAAAGCAGAGGTAACACTAAAATTTTAACTTTTAAAATGTATTTAATCGCTGGTACTGTTTTTGTCGTTTTTCCAGGTAATCAAGGTCACTACGCAAGGCATTGTTTCTTCAGTCAGCATTGAGCATCATTAGCAAGGCGTTTTCGTTACTCGTTTGTTACAATTTTGGGCTACTATATTTGTGTAAAGGACTATTTCATTGTATCATTTGTATAATCATGTTGTTAGCGTCGTATTTTTATGCTGATAACCGCTGTTCGTATCTCATATATCCTAGAATTGTTGATATTATATAATTTGTTGATATTAGTCAATTCAGTAGCTATAATTGAATTCGGTTAAATATTCTTTAATGAAAAGCTGTGTTGTTACAACCCGTTGTAGTTTTTTTCTGTTTTATATGTTCTCATGTTACACATTATCGTCTAAAAAGTAATTATCAGAATGGCTTCAGAAAAGAAAATCCTCAGTTTCAACAAAGGCGTGCTTTGGCTTGTTATGATGATCGATGGTCTCGAAGCCTTGAAGTAGATCAGAGCCCAGACTGGCTCGAATATTTGAAAATAATGCTCATTGAAAAAGGGTGTTTTAGCCCTTTCCACAACTAAAGGGATCATTTGGTCCTATGAATTTCAGTGAGAATTTGTTTTCTTTTTAAAAAAAGAGACTAGTTCCTTCGATATCTTGATACACCTGCTTTTCTATATTGGTAAATATTTTTTTCTCCAATTCAACTTCTTTAACCCCCCCCCCCGTAGTCTAAGCAGATGACTTGGATGTTACTATATAGCTTATAAAACTTAGGAAGAGATTTAAGAGCCGCAAACTTCAACACAAAAACATCTGTCATTCAACACAACACAAAAACATCATGAATGCTTCATACGCAAGGAGGTCAGAAGTGTCTCATGGCAAATGCGTAGGGGCCATGAGACCGATGTAAATAGTTAAACTTGCTTAGACTAGAAAGGAAATTCCTACTAATTGTACCCACCTAATGAGCTAGAAGTGAGAGGAAACGGACATTTTCGGTCCTTTTTCCATCCTTTTCTTTGAATAAGTCCTGGCTTTACGTTTTTAAAGGGAATCTTTGAGTATCAATTAGTTTCGTAACAAATGCCTCTGTTCATAGTTCTTTTACGGCCATTTTCTCGACCTAGATTTCGATAAATTTGTGGTTAATGAAAATGATCATAGTATTTCCATTCTCTTCCCTTGACAGTGAATATTGACACAAATGGGAGCATTTTAGAGATAGTCAACTGCTTGGGAAAATATGCAAAAGTGGCCCAAAAGAACAACCATTTAAGCGCTGAAATAAGTGGTGGAGCCAAAGGGGTAATCAACCCTCCGTCCCCCACTATGCGGAAAATATGGTTATGTAAATTCTTCAAAGATCTGTGGTTGGGGGATAGGCCCTTATCGAGTTTCGTTCTTAGTCAAATACTGTATTTTAAAGTGATCTCAACAATCTTGTTGTGATCAAAGTCGGGAGAAACTGCAAAAATGAGTTGTCGCACGTTCTCGAAGTTACTTGAAACTAAAGCTCACAGTAATCTATTATTGTGAAATGTTTTCCCGGAAAAACGCCAGAGCTGTTTTAATGCAGACGTTTGCTCATAAATCTGAATAAAAGAGATATTTTCCGCTACATAACATTTTTACATATTGCTATCAGATCAGGAAATCAAGCAAAGATGAAAACGACAGCTCCTCAAGATGCATCGAATGTTTGGAAATATTTCTTCCAGACGACATCACTATTTGGATTTCTGTACATATTGTTTGCTTCCAGTAAGATTATTGCCCTTATCCTGATTTATACAAGAACAGTCTACTAATGACGTGATGAGCTATTTTTCTTGTTTACTTTTACTGATGTCATTCTCAGTACTGTAATGATAGCCAGTGGAATGTTGTGGACAATTTCGTGCCAAAAGAGCAGTTTTAGAGCCAAAAGAGCGCTAAATGGCGTCAATCTTGGATCCTCGATACCGTCTCTCGCGACAGCAGCCCTTTTTCTCCTAATGGGAATCGCGGAGTTCAATAGTAACTGCAGTGCATGGGCCCATTATTGTGAACCGGTGTTATTAGTGACAATGCTGTCCCAGGACCGCTTCTCTTGAGCAAGTAAACATGGATGAGGTTACGGCCCCACTGTCATCGAAGGTCTAGAGACTTCGACAGTTTGTACTGTTTAAAACTGTACTAAAGGAGGCAAAATCCACAGCTAGAGTATATATGCAACAAATTAAGTTGATATAAAGTAGCTTTTAGGTTTGTTGACACTGAGAAGCAACCATAGTGAATTCGATGTGCACGTTTAGGCCTGAAGATCTTCGGCATGCATTTTGCTTTTTCAGGCCTCGGCGTGGAAACTGCTGAAAGATATTATGTATGAAATTTACTTGGTTGTCTAAGATACTAGTCCTTTTTTCAGCATATCGTACACCCCGCCCCTCCACACACCCCCAGAGTATATTTGATGTGCAGGTTGCTTGGAATGCAACATGGATTAGCAATTAGCTACATAGTTTTCCAATGGTAAAGACATTGTTAAGATTTCTTCGACATAATTCGGTCATATTATAAATATTATATAATTATACCTCCAAAAGCAGTCTTATTTTTAAAATTTTAAAATAATCATTAAAAGTTGAAGCTTTTTACTAAGCATCCATACATGTATAGATACTCATGATACTCAAGAGTTTAGTATTTAAACATTTCTGTGGTAGAGCTTATAAATGATTCACATATGTACTTCTGTATTGAAAAAATCCAAGTAGAATCCTTTTTGGGGACTTTTACAGGTTTTGCAGTTTTCCAGCTCACTCAATCTTAGTAGAGGGGTGCTCAGGGGTTTGCATGGTAATATAAAGGGCCACAGAATTTTTCGCATAAGGGCTCAGTCAAATCTGACTTCAATCTACGTTTAAACCATCTACGATCTCAGCTATATGTTTTACACCACACTTTTAGATCTGTGTTAGATCGATATTGTATATGAAGAAAAAGAAATGACCCAGAATCGAGCCTTGCGGAACACCTGCAGAAATATTGCCCGGGCGAATGTTTACCCATTCATTCAAAACAGTACTCTGTTTCCCGTATGGCAGAAATCCTTTTAGAAGAAACCATAGATACATGTTTAAACGAGAATAGATCAAAACCAGGATAAAGAACAAAACTAGTTGACAACTATTTGAAATGTTTGAAAAACAATCATGAAACTTAGACCAAATTTCAATTCAACCTGACTGACATTAGCAGTTAAGAAGGCTGTCGTAGGTTTCGCAATCGTTATGACTCGATAAAATGCGACCTATGAAGAAGCAATGAGTACATTGAAGGCTAACGAAAAGGAAGTAGTTAGGGCTACCAACACTAAGTTTCTCCGTCTTAAATTCGACGAAATTATCAGCAAGAACAATCAGTTTAGATGCGCTTAAGGTAAAGTTAAGAGATGATCGTTTGCTCTTAAGGATATGGGAATGTTTTTCTCTAGTTTAGTGAGTATTGATCGAGAGAACTGATTCAAAGTATGGTTACATAATATGGAAACGTAACTCAAATACCCAGCTAGCATTTCTCTAGAAACCACAATCAAAAGCAAAGCAAAGACTTTGATCAAAAAGCAATACATTAAGATCGATTGCTCTTGAATGGCTGTCTGTCAGCTATCTTTTCTTTTACGAAAAACTACAAGTGGGAATCAAATATAAGTACCAGCTCTTAATTGAAGAAGATAAAGGGTTAACAAACTTATTTGGTGTTATTTGAAGATGAGAAAGCTGAGCTTTTGCTTCTCAGTTTTTGCTGCTCCCGTAATACGCCTTCACAAATAGCAAGATACTTCTATTTCTGTATAGTGTGTAAGCTGGTTTCATGAATATACCATGTTAAATTTCGTTAATGGTTAGTCTCATTAATCATTCTAGTATGAAGGGTATCGAGATAATAAAGGCAGGTAATTTACTTTATACTTAAGGATTACTTGCTTGACGTTATCAAAGCAACATGATCGATGAAAAATCATGAACATATTTCAAACAAGAGAATCGGATGAACAAACAAATGAACAAATAGATATCGATATGCTTTTAACAGAGACAATTGGAGTTTTCGATTTAACTACATTAATATTTGAAACATCAATGGTGACCAGGTGGCTCTGAATCAAGACTGATCCCTGAAAGCATCAAGTCTCGCTGTCTGTTGTGCTGGTAGTGCCTAATTAGGCCTAGTTGGAGATTACGCTGCACTAGAGGTTACGACCTAAGTAGAACCAGAAACGAAAATTGTCATGCTTTAACAGAAACACTCTTGGCCAACACAACATTCTTTCAAAGTGGAATTAGCATCGTGCGTAGTATCAGGGAGCCATATTCGATATTTATTTACTGTCATAAAGACATCTCAAGCAATTTTATTAATCGTCAACAGACCGTTTTCCAAATTTTCATTAAAAATATATCACATTTAATGTTGAAAATTGAAGCTCAAAATTAAAATTCGAAATGAATATAAATGTCCCCTTCCTTGTAGGTATGATGTCTTCTACATGCTTATTAGATAAATTTGTAATTTAAGTTCAAGGGCGAATCAAAGGGTATTAATTAGATAAATTTAGGTGTAAAAATGATATCATATCCAAAGCGCAAGCATTTATAAAGAACTTCAAAGTAAAATAGAGACTTTGGTAGTACTCTTGCAAAGATTTATTGCGTTCTCAAATAAATGCACCGAGCATTTGTGAAAATGTGAGACTTTCAGATACTAATCACCAAGTACTACATCAAAGTGGAATATCTTTGCTCAATGTTGCACTAGATTGTTCGTATAAGCCCTTTCAGCCCTGGAGGGACCACGTGTCCCCATGATCTAGAATGAGAATTTGTTTTTTCTCGAAAAGGAAGCTCTTGCTGTCAATCGCTTGACTCTTCCTAAGGTTAACATTTTCAATGCTTTCTTGCTCAAATATCTCAGATGCTACTGGGTTGAGTATCTTACAGCGAGTCATTGCAAAAATAGAGGCGAAAGAAAACGATAAAAATTAGTTTTAGGGGATATTACGAAGGCAAATGTTTCTGCGATTCAGCCAGTCATCACTATTGAAGAAGCAATGAGTTAGAATAAATGAAGGAGCAATTTCATTATGAATTCAAAGCAATGATCTCAAAGAATGATTGTAAATCTTGAAATACTATGAAAAATTGAAGATATGTGATGTCTAATATGGCTGAACTAATAGAACATAAACGATGAGTTTAAGCATGGTGGCACATGTCAATGTAGTGAATGATGAAGGGAATCATTTGACTGTGGGATGAAATTGTGATTCTCATTCAATTGGTACTAAAGTTGCATCTTAAATTGTTAATTTTCAAAGAAATGGCAACCTTGGCCCCTTTTCTCCTATCATTTTTAATGGACAGAGAAGGCAATTGCCACCCTTTGCATTCGGCATCTTTGTGGCTAGATATTTCGCAATATCTTATCATCACTAAGCTCCTTCTGTTTTAATTTCCAACAATGGAGTGAGTCGCCTGCATGCAGGATCTTATGTTATTGGCAGTTATTGCATTTTATATTAAATATGTCCGTTTAATCCGGGTAGAGGAATATCGATGTATGAATTGAATTAAACTGAACTGAACTGAACTGAATTTAACTGAACTTAACTGGACAAAACTGAACTGAATAGATTTGAGCAAAACGTAAAAATTAATCAAGTCCTATGGTACTTCCATTTTTGGATTCTGATACTGTATACCTTAAAATAGACAATCAGGCCACCCTGAGCTACGTTTCTTAGCTATTACGTGGTCTCTTCCAACTTTTTTGGTTGGCAGCCATGCGGCTGTTATGCATTACTGACCCTTGGTCATAATCTAACTTCAATTGCTTCTTTGTTATATAATTGTTGTTAAGGCATGACCCCGTATAAAGAAGTGTTAACATACGTCAGAAAATTTGAGATTACAGACTCTAAACTGATAAGGGAATGTCACCCGTTAGACTGAAGTAAGAGAGTATCGAAGACTTTCATCATTACGGCAAGTTGTCACTCTAGAAAAAGGTCGAAAGAAGAAGGATAAATCTGTGAGTATGCTACGACACATTTCTTTTCAATGTAACAAATATTACATGATCTTCAGGTTGCTAACAATTTAGCAGTGATATGTTTCTTTAAGTCATAAGTTGAACGTCGTTTTCCTTATTTGGTGAAGGAATTTTTTCATTCACTTTAATTAAAGTCGGTGTGATTAAAGCCAGATAGAGTAACCTTATGCAAGGAATGAAATGTTGCTGGTTGAAGCCAATCTTAACATGACATCTTCAAATATCTCATTAATACATATCATGCAGAGGATTGCCAATAATGCAAAGTATAATGTTGTTTATCGCCAAAAGACGAAGTTTTGCCACTCATGTCAGATGGGATTCACTGCTTCATATATTGTAACAGATTTATAAGCTATTGGTTAATGATTTGAGCCAAGATATGCCTGTCGGGGACTACAGTTTGCCACACCATAACTATATGCTAATGACACCCCAACCTAAACATTGGAAAGTCGGGTAAAATTTTGTATGATAGGTTGCTTTAAGGGCTCATTGTCGTTTTGCATGCATTGTTTTAACAACAGCCCCACAGAATAAAGAATAGAATGTTACTGACACACTGCTAGCAAACGAAAACTACTGAGTTCTAACAGACGGTGTTTAGTACCTGCAACTTTTATGTTTATAGAAATTTAGATGATCTTGCATTCGGACAAAATCACTGCTGTTTTGAGTTGAGAGTTAGCATCATCGTCACCATCATTAAGATTATCATATATAGTTATATATAGATGTGGCAATAACTTCACGCAGAGCATAAAATTATCTTTACTGTTATTAATAGTGGCTCGTCAAATATCAAGACGAATCGTTTTAAAATCATATCCCTGTCTCTCAATTAACCTATGGCTAGTGTATTAGATTTTGGCCCGATTTGTGAAGTTTTCTCGGCAGTGAAAAGCCGAAAAAATGTTCTGATTTTGCTCAAAAATTTGAATCGACAATGGATTTCAACTTTTATACGTCTTTGCACATGAGTACTTGATTAAAAAAATTGAAAATAAAAAAAGCTAATTTCAGGACTAAGCTCAAACAAATCTATACCAAAAAGAGGGGTCAAAACAAAAGCCAAAATTAAGCATCAAAAAAGAAAGCTGAATCTGTGAAATGAATGCAATATACTTGTTGTTTTTAAGATACCAGACCTTCTCCTTCTCCTGTCGTTTGACTCTTGCAATTCTTGAACTTTAAAGATTTCAATGCTTTTGGCCCTGTTGCCTTTCCAGTGCAAACCTTGGCGATTTAACGTTGCCGCTACTGCAGTACAGTTTGCTTGAATTGTCAAATTATAGTGTTAAAGATAGCTTTTGATATCTTTAAACGTAACGAGTAAAAACAGAGAAAATAGCAGGTGCTTACCGGATACTTGAGAAATGCTTTCGAAGAAGTATGCAAATTATAAATGAAAGGAACAACGCAATACGGCAGTAACAAAAAGCAAATTCGATAAAATCATTAGTCATAACCTATTAATGATATTTCACAGCAGCATTAGAGGCATCTTTAGATTATGTATCTATGATTGGTCTTACTGGGGTGGTTCACCCTATAAAACTGAGGCCCTTTTATTATCCCAAATGCAGTAGACAGTTGCTTTCAGAGGGTGTAATAACTCTCTGGAAGAACAGCCCTTTTTTCTATTTATTGGTATAACTTGATTAATATTTTGCTTAACATTATGATCAAATTGTAGAAACATTGTATCAAGATAACTGAAGAGGTATTCGTATATAAATAATAATATTGATGATGATGATGATGATAATGATGAGGATGATAGCTAGGACTTGACCGCGCAAGATATGAGCTAGCCAATACTAGTACTTGTCATTTGGTTTGTGGAAATAAATCTGACAAGGGTCGGACCGGCGAAAGCGAATGAGATGTGCATAATTTAGAAGAGAAGCACTGGTGAAAGTCTCCCTAACAGAGCTAAACACATTAAACTCGCTTTTAAGCGACTTTCATATAAATAATGTAACATAAGCTTGTTTGGTTTTGCTTTTAAATCATGCCTAATGCTGTTTATTTATTCAGATATTCTAGCAGCTAGCAACAGCGTCGGAGAGATGAATAATTGAGAATCACGGATTTTCGTTAATTATCAATAATTTAAGCAGAAATGCTCAAAAATCACTTCTCTGAAAGACAATGAAAAAGATTTTCACCGTCAAGATGGTTTTTGAATTTAAATCAGACCGTTCAGTAAATCAAACACGTGCAATGGAACTTAGAACGAAAAGCACACAAAAAACCACACCAAGTTGTACAACATAACATAGAGCTAAACATGTATGGCAATATGCTTTAGATGAGGATTCTCATTCGAAGCATCTTAAGGTATTGTTTGGTTATCGAGCAAAGACTTTTTCGCTGGAAAAGACATTCTCTTTGTCAGAAGTAAAAACATCTTAAGGCCATTATTAGTGTCACCTGCACAGATTCCCACTGTCCGGCTTCATAGGGCTTCAAATTTTATCAAGCATAAAAGGTCTTGGCAATGTAAAATCTCGTTAGATTGCAGGTTCTTCGATTTTGAAAGCCGAATTTTGGACAAGAAAGACGGCTCTTTCTAAACATTTAAACTGGTAAAGGGAATCACGTGAGAGTAGTGTGTCACGTTGCATTTCATTGTATGACATTGTAGTTATGTAGTTATTACAGTGCAGAACATTAAACGACATTGCATATAATTGCATAACACTGCATTACAACATAACATAACATAACATAACATAACATAACATAACATAACATAACATAACATAACATAACATAACATAACATAACATAACATAACATAACATAACATCGCATTACATTACATTACATCATATTACATTAAATTACATAACGAAAATTGCACTACATTGCATTAAATCAAATTGTATCACAGTAAAATATTTTCGAAAAACCACTATTTACATTTTTAACCTTACAGATTTGCAAAACACAATTGGAATACAAAATGATTAAGATATTTTTACTCGCCCTGTTTATTGCCCAAATCTATACAAGGCACGTTGGTAAGTGAGCAATCATCAATATCAACACAACTGACTTCATTATTTACACATCTGTTTATTACAATGGGCATCGAATTTGTTTGACCAAAGCCGTAAATACAATAAGATTCAATAGTAAACATCATTAATTGCAAAGCTAGAGACTTCTAAATAACGAAGCCTATCCCCGTCTTAGCTCTTCATCACATTCAGAAGTCAAAGATATCAGTAGCGTACCTGCACTTCAGAAAGTGTTTTAACGCTTTAAAATTGTGGAAAATACAGATTCTTGTCTTTCCACAGAACAGTTGTTTGTTGTTTCTCTATTACATACTCTGAAAACTCTCTTGTTTTACACGTTTTTCGTATGCCTTCCTGTATAATATAAATGCTTATACTATAAACATTAAATAGCTTATACTATCAAGGCTTATATACTAATAAATTCTTCTTAAATTAAACTTCAAAAATTTTTGTTAGACCATACCACCTTAAATATCTAAGTGTTGCATAAATAGACATACGAAATGAACAGGATGTAATTAAATCATAAGAGTGCTTCGCTTGGTACTTGTAAAAAGGATTGTCCTATTTTTCAATTTACCATAAACTTTAAACTCTTAAAGGGTCCATTGACGCGCTACATTTAGCATTTTTCCTAATTTTCGCAAAGCTCTACTCGAAGCCTAAGATCAACCAAAATTAAAGGTTTTGATAAGATATAAGTCAACTAGTTTTAATTCGTCTTTTGTAATATCCTCCAACAATTTTGATTTTATTTATCATGTTAGACAACCCTGAAGAAAGCGAAGATGAAGAGGGTGAAGAAGACGCCTCAAAAAGAGTTATAATGCCAGGTTTGTTGCATAATGATTCCTACGTTGTTATGGCTACCTCAGGGGCGGTTCCTCAAGAATACTCAAGGTGCTGGGGGCTAGAGACCGGTGCTGTACTTGCCGAGTACGCTTGAAGTTGACATAAAGTTGTTTGCTTTACATATTTGTATCTTTGATGCACAATAAATCATGTCATGCGAGGTATGACTTTGCTTAGGGTTTGGTTTAAGTATATTTGCCGATTGAATCACAAAATTACCTGTGGAATCTAAGGGCCAACTTGCTCCCCTCGCCTCTTTATACCCGCTCCTGGCCAATCATAAGGCCTTAATAGTAGCTAGCACAGAGAATGATGAATTAATCTTTGCTTTCATTTGAATGTTACATGCGTAATCAAAAGAGAAACGTTCATAGTTTGGATGCAAGATGGTTTTATTTTATCACAGAAATAACGATTATCACATTGAACGAGGATACCTCAAAGGATAGAAAATGAGAATTATCCTAAAAAAATAGCTCAAAGAGTAGGGCTGCTCAGAATTTTGAAACACTGATCCATAACCAATATAAAAACGGTGACAATTGATAAATGTTATTCTGTTATAAATGGAGTGGATAATCAAATTATCTAAACAACACCCAAGTTAGAGAACACGGTAAATTCTTGGCACAGTTATATCGTCAGTAGTTCAGGATCAGAGACTGTGCCTGTGGTTATGGTTTCACGAGAAGGATTATGAATTGCATAAATCTATGTACCACAACATCAAAAGCCTATCAACAATAACTGCATAGAATGACTTAGTTGCTTTGGTTGTAGGCCCATTGTTCATCACATTTGAGTTTACACCATCACTTCATTTTTGCTCCTTAAGGGAGAATGGCTATCTAAAACGCATCTTTGTCATTCGGTTTATCAATCATAAGTTGATGGGAACCCCTCTCTAAAAAGGTAACAGTGATCTGAATCGCCCTTATAACACAATGCTGTTCCTGCGCTACTTTTTTATTTTTTTGCTGTTTTCATTACAAAACTTAAATTCAAGAAATATCATTAGATTCGTGAGCAGATTTAATAATCTCTAGTACTGAAAGACTTTGTACTATAAATAATATTTTATACTGCTGTTTGTTACAAAGGTCCAGGTTTTATACACTGGTTCTTAGTTGACGAAGCAATTCTTGATAGATATTGTTATTTCTATTATAATAACTATTGTCTTATGTTTGGCACATTGTTCTGTCTATGCCCCTAAATAAGCACGTATTTCACCCTTATGTTAAAAAAGCTCCCAATCACCTCGGGATTGACTGATAATGAGTAAAAAAGATTTTAAACCCTACATCGCGGTGATAAAGTGTTGGTGTGAGTGATCATTTAATGTTCTAATTTCTCTGCAAATGAATAACCACAAAAAATAACCGTGCATAGGAGCAAGAATGTCGGCAAAATCCCACAGACGGTGAGTTTCTTGTTCCACCGCCTCTGGCCCAAAGTTGAAATCAGATGATATTTCTAACACGTTTCATTATGAGAATATCATCATCAATGAACAAAACATATTCCAGCGAGATTTTTTGTACTCCTAGGAACATTATGGTGTGGAAATGGCAACAAGGCTGAAAACGAAGAAGCTTTGGGGTCTTATGCTGATGTAGACATCTGCTGCAAGGACCACGACCATTGCACAAGAAATGTTGGTGCATTTGGTAAGAAATTTGGCTTCCGAAACTGGAGGCCCTACACAGTGAGTGATTGCGAATGCGACACCAAGTTTTACAACTGCTTGAAGGCAGCCAACGAGCACAAAACAGCGGCAAAGATAGTTGGAAAGTTATACTTTAATATTTTGCAAATTCCTTGCTTGAAGTTTGATTCAGATGGTAAGACGGCCATAAAAAGCAAGTCACCAAAATTTAAATAGATTTAGAACATTGAACAAAAGATGAGTTGATGGAAGATAAATATTTCTAAATTGGTAATTCCTCTATTTGGAGAATTATTGCAATAAAGAAATTTCATCCATTTGAATATCGTTTCTCATTTAATTCCTTTCTCAATATCAACTATAGGTGGGTATGATGGCATTAACGGATAGGATATCCTGGTTATAGTTATGAGACAAAGATGGGATGGGGGGGGGGGATAATCGGATGGTTGCCCCAAAAGATTTTACTTATTCATGGACTTCAGCAATGATTTTACTTCGATTGGAGGTCGAGTTGGCTTGGTTGCTTTGACAATAACAAACAAAATTGCAGTTAACGTTCTTTTTGATACTTTGATGTATTGAATATTTCTACTAAGGCTATAATAAACAGAGACAAACGCGTGACCTGCGCCCGGATTACATATGCATAAACAACCTGTCCGCTCATACGAAAAACCTGGGATTTGAATGAGCAACTGTAAACAACCTGATATATACGTCGTTGCTCAGTAAAGAAGTCGTTAGTAACGGTGGCTTTTGGCTAAAATCGACATTCGGAGGTAGGTGCTTTTCTAAGCATGTATTTTTCTACTTATGCTACAGGCGATTCCACTTTCAATTGCAAAAATCTAAGCGATAAATCAGTTCAAAGCACGAAAATAACAAACATCGTCTTCTTAAGGCCCAGCTGCTTGTCAGTCGAAAAAAAAATTGAACCAAAAATTTTGAAATCACTTATCACTCAGTTTGTAGTTGATGCTGCATGTTAACGTTGAATCTTTTTGCAAACATATCAATTGTTTGTTTTTGAATTTCATCAATTCAATGTGGCGGGCTCAAGCGCTTCAAGAAACTTTTGTACTTATTGCCACAAGGAAACTAAGGACAGCTTTTCAAAAAACGAAAAAAGAGTGCTATTTTCTATTTTGTCTTAACTTGAAGAAAATAATTTATGAAAATGTGGGCAACGTTTGCAATGAAAATTTAGAATAAGAGACAGCGGCGATTAGTGAAGATTCGCTATATAGTTTGGTTCCTTATTACCAACTCACTGGACTCTCCATCTGAATTTTATTTGTCATGAGGTCTGTCATGTTTCTTGACATAAAATAGGTCAAAATTTTCAGTAAATCCCCTTTCTTGGATAATTAATAAGTGTTTTATTCTATCGCAAATCGCTGGTTCATTAATGATGAAATAAGTATAAATATTATTGCAAAAATGATATACTTTTTTATCATAATTTTTGTTGTAGCTGCATGTCTTTGTGTTTATGGCCACAGGACAGTTATTGTCAAAACAATGTTTCTATCCTAGGATTTATAATGATGGGGAATTGGTTTGGTTGTGTAAGGGAACACATATAACTTAATAAGATGCGCGTCGTTAAGTAGTTGCTACTCAAAATCCCATTAGCGTTAGATCTCTTAAGACCAGGGCCGCCAAGCGGGAGGGGTAGAGGGGGCAGTTTGCCCAGAGCCTCAGGTTCCAGGGGGCCTCATCAACTACTATCATGATTCTTATTTATAGTCTCTTTAGATGCATTCAAGGAACCTCCCATTAGGAGCAGCCAACAAGGTTCTAAGAGTGCCTCCAGATTAAGTTCCCCAGATTCCTTGCTTTCTGCCCCTTCTGCTCGCTTCGATCATAGACACAAGGGGCCTCATGTTGCAGTTTTGCCCCTGGGCCTCGAAAACCTCTCCGCGGCCCTGTTTAAGACATTATAGTTCTACGGTCAGTAGCAGCGAGAATGGTTACTAGATAGGACAGAAATCGCTCGAGGCGACATCTCTTCCACGGACTATTTTCACAAGCTTTTTGAAAAAGTCTGTTCAAATTTAAGCTCGTCGCATATAAGTTGAGTACTTTTCTGCCTGCTTTTTTTAAATCCTGCAAACGGCATCAAAAAGCTAGTCTAGAATATACATTTTATATCACCATGGCGCCGCTGTTACAGACATGAAAACACAACAACATTTGCTTTTTCATTGATCAAAAGTGAAATACACAATTCTTTAATCCTTCATTCATTTTCATTCTTCCTAATTCATCCATTCACTACTTCGATATCAAATGTATGCTTAGTTAATGGTTATGCTCAGAAATTGCTAGATAGGCCATGTTTTGTGATCAATTTGGGAACGAAAATAAAAGGAAATAATCACATGACATACTGCTCAATAACCCTGGTTACATGATTTATCGTTATTTTTGAATGGTTTTTTGTTGCATGTTGTTGAATGCCATATTTTAGTTTCTTAAGTTGGAAATGAAAAAGCTTTTTCTAGTCCTCCACGATTTTTTCTTAATGCTTTGGTCCTCAAATGCAATCGATGCCCAGGATTTAATAGAAACCCTATTTAAGCTATTCTTTCCCTAAAATAAAGCAAATAGGAACAGCAAATAGCTACGATTTTTTGCAATTTGCATCAATTAGGATAAACTGTTATGTAAATTTCGAAAAAGGAATAAGCCATAAGAGTCATTCTTAACTATATGTTCACTTGCTTTCAAGTATTAACAATAACTTTTGTCTGTTATTAGAGGAAATACCATGTCATCATTAAAAGGCAGAAAATAAAGAGTCTGAAGATTTTATTGTTTGAAACTTCCAAATAAACTTGCGTTACGCAGTGATCAAAGAACATCTCCTAGAAACGGGAAAAACTTTTAGAAACTTTGCTTCGAATCAGTTGAAGAATAATGTCGCAAATAAGTGAAAATTTTCCAAATCTGTTTAGAAACATAGGAACATCGATACCTTGGGCAATTCGTATTTCATATCAAAAATTTATGTTAGTCGAGCAAGTCAAGATACAGGAGGCATCTTCTTATCTAGGGGGATTCCCAGGCAAAAAGAGAGGGTAAGAAGCTCCGATAAGGTTGTTTGAATAATGATTGCAACTAAATTCTATCCCTCTTAACTCTTGCAGATGTGTACGGGAGAATGTTCCATTTTTCGCTGTTGTGCAATAATGCCTGTTAATAATGAAAATCGTTTCAAGTCATATATTATTCATAGCCAAAAAGTCTTATTGACAAGTCCACTTCCAATATTAATTCTTGAGCAAGCGGCTTCTCTTTCAAGTCCTTTAATGAACTCAATACAAAATTTTTGTAATGGAAATATTACTCTTGCCGATGAAAACAATGAAAAATAAATTACATTATCTTTTCTTGTTTATTTCTTTTGAAACAAGCTGATGAGTGAAATAAAGGTTCTTAATTCTCAAGACAATAAAAGTGACCCAGTTAAAAATCTTGAGAGGGTATGATGAAATCTATCAAGCGAGTGAGCAGATAACTAGGCTAGGGGTAGAAAGAGAGCACAGATTGAAGCAAAATTGGAATCTACTGGCGTAAGAATTGAATATTTTTGGTAACTAGCTTCATCATAGTCACCATAATGCTTAAGCAGTACCTGAGGTATCATCGTTATTTTTAAAAATAACCAAACGAAACTTAAATGATGAAAAATAACAACAATCATACAAAGAAAATAACCAATTAACACAAAGAAAGAAAAGCTACCACCAAAACTGTAATGTTTGGCATCAAGAGTAGGCCTAAGTCGGAATTTAGGTGCGTCGAAGTTGTAAGCATTTATAAAAAAATTGGCCAGGCATCGAATAACCATAATATTTTCGCTACTCATAATAGTGGAAAATTGTCTCTTTAAGGGTATATGAGTTCACATTTGCAACCGATAATAGGTCGGTAATAGATTCTTGTACGCTGGGTATTTTACAATCTGGGCTTCCTGTAATCAACATCTCTAAGCATACACAATACAAAAATGTGTTTAGGGTGTGGCATTGGCAATTTTATTGTTTCCACCAAGCAACTTATACATTTTTGCATGTATACCGTTGCTTCAATATATGCGTGCAAAGGGTGTAGATGGGTTTCCTTGTTTTTATTTTTAATTGTGTTAATTTCGGGCACTAGCCTGCAAAAATGCAGTTGAAATTTCTTTTACGAACAACCAAACAAACGAGTAAAATTACTTACATAATGCTTAATGAGTTATTCCTCCAGCTGTCAAAGGATATTGATTGTGGCTAATCGTCAAATGAAAATTAGCTAAAAATGAAACAAGCAGTCAAGAAAGCAAACACGCTTGAAATTCAAAAAGGAAAAGAGTATTATTTCTTATCATGCGTGTGTATCTGTATCTGTATTTGCATGGTATTCACTAAGGAGTATAAACTCTTAAGGTTGTTGTGGACTTCCACTAAACGCCTTCATTCTAGTGAAGCGAGCTTTCTCGAGTTTGACAACTTGCAAGAAGCTAGATTTTCAGTCATCTCATTCGAAGAAGTTTGATTCGCAGTCCCAAGACAAAGCTGAAATATGCTGAAGGAATTGAAAAATCATTTGAAAATAGGCATGTGATAGAGGGTCTGGTGTTTCGCAGAAATCGTTTAGGACGGTATTGCAAAGAACAGCACCCTTGCTGTTAAATTTTGATAGCAATTCAAAAACAAATACTGCGACTGTAACGTACTAAGCTTGTTATCGTTCTTTTGTTGAAGGAGAGATTAAGGAAGATAGTTTCAAGCAAAATAAATCGCTTTGCAACCAGCAAAACTGAAAGTTTTCATAGTACTCGAAAGCTGGCTGCGTAAATCTGTTTGTGTGTGAGTGTATGAAATGATATGATTGATATGATGCCATATGATATATGATACGATATGATACGATATGATATGATATGATTGATATGATATGATGTGACAACATGATAAGATATAATATGATATGAAATATGATTGATATCATATGATAACATCTGATATAATATGATATGATTGGGGAGTAAAACGGCGCTGGAGGTGAAGTGAGACAACTTAACTAAATGTACCGGAATGTGAGCCACTTGAATCTAGACAAGGTAGCAATAACGTCGCAAAATGCAATAACATCAAACAAACACCCGATCCTAGATAGTCGTTCATCTACCATTGTTTTGCCCATTGGTATAAAAATACCAGGACACAAGAGGCTTGACTATACAGCTAGCCGGCCCAAAAGTGTTCTCGTAAAAACTTTATTCGATGTAGCCCTTGTCTGGTCATGTATGGTCATGGTCTCATGTGAACAAGGTACAGTTGTGGCCGTCAAAAGCCCTTCTTCTTGTACGCTATAGTCAACACTGGATGAACTGGAGAGAATAAAACTCAAAAAGCTACGTATATGCAACTTCTGTTCTTGATTCAGACATGTATCTCCAACTCGAAACTCTAATGACTAATTATACACAAAGTTTTATCTCAAAACAATTTAAATTACACTGCTAACAAGTCCTGCAATTCGAACCTACTGATTTCTCGTCCCAGCTTTTCTGCCCAACAAGAATTTTCTTCATAATACAATACATCTTACGTTAATCATGTAATAGGATTTCTAAAGAAATACGGTTTCGGCTTCTGTAATGTGAACTGTTTTTGACTTACCTGAAAGGATGCATATGTGATTCTATTTTTCAGTATCACATCGGCAAAATGAAGATCATCGTGATTGCATTTCTTATCACACAAGTCTTTGGCAGATCATTTGGTGAGTCAAGGATCGACAAACGTTTTTCAAGTGTACAAAAATCTTGCATTTAACATCTTAACATAGATAGCACAGTTTTTACTAACTCAGCATTCAATATAACCTCATCTACGTAACTCTTGACAATTGCACATAACCCGTCTGAGTTTATACAAGGACAAGCGTCATCAATGAACGGACATCCCTGTTAGTTATATTCTTCTGAACTTACTATTTATCTTGAACTTGTATATTGAAAAAGATTGCAATGATATATAATTAAAACCCTACCAAGTAGCCTTCTGATGTTGCAAAGAAACTGAATTTCTACAACATAACATACGAAGACCTACAGCGCACAATATTATTAAGCAACCATAAGTCGCTATTTGGACAATATCCAACATTTACATGCTTAATTATATGCCTTAATATTATAGCAATTTCGTGCTCATTTTCCTGTAACGAACTTGTATTCCGCAATTGGGATAATACATAATATATATTTTAACAGATGATCTACCAGATGATGAAAGTGGTCTAAATCCAGACAAAAGAGTAATCTTTCCAGGTTTGTGTAATTTCTTTACAATTTTCCATGGTCAATTTCCTATAAAGATAAAAGGATATGCTTAATCTTTCACGCATGGATGCTTTGTGCAGAAATCCTCCTTTTCTCCCTGGAAACTCTGTCCTGCTAAGCAAGTGTTCTAGTTGTCAGGAGTGCCGCCTATCTAAAGTATACTGTATGCTCCATATTAGTACATATAATTCTTCAAAATTTGATAAAAGATTAGACCTGTGCCAAGCCCATTTCTTTCATCGGGAAACAAATGGTGATCAATAGAAATACTTGCTTACCGATACAAAAATAGACTTCGAACAAGTATAATAAAAGGTAGAATCGGAGGAAAATATAAGCAATAACTTTTTTCTCATTTAGGTACATTGTGGTGTGGAATGGGAAATATAGCTGAAAACGACGACCAGCTTGGCACTTATGCTGACGTCGACTCTTGCTGTAGATCCCACGATAAGTGTGATCGAAAAGTGAGGGCATTTGCAAAGAATTATGGGTACAGAAATTGGAGACCTTATACTGTCAGCGATTGCGACTGTGACAAGAAGTTTTACAACTGCTTGAAAAGCGCAAATGAGCACCCTAAAGCAGCAAATGTAGTGGGAACGCTTTTCTTCAATGTTCTGAAAATGCCATGCCTGAATTTCAACGAGGATGGGGAAACAGCAAAAAAGGGGCATTCGAAATCCTACAAATGATACTTTGATAAATAACATATTAAAGAACCATTTCGCATTAACACATCTAAACTATGCACGACAATTTAAGCAGATAAATTTGTATATCATCAAATGCACCAGCAAAGTGGGTCTCATATCTGTTGCATCAGTATTCTCAAATACTTTTCCTATGTTAAATATTGGTTTTTTTCGTATTTACGTATTCGGTATTCTTTCAACTGACTAAACACATTAACATTTACAAGAATGAACATTGATGAAGCAGGCAATTTTTTGGTTGCATATATTTTTTTTGAATTTAGTATTCTTCAGTGAACAGTTGGGGATATCCAGCATGTATTGGAAACTTATGTCAAACAGTAAAAGCAGACGGTTGGGTTCGAGAGAAAGTCAAAGAAGTACACTTTTTCGGTTGGACTAGACATTTTTTAAGAACAGCAGACTCCTGTTATACACCAGTTGTTAACTTCTTGTTTACCACTTCCATTACACGCGCAGGTTCATAATCTACAATTCACCTAAGTAGCAAGTTCGTGCTTCTGTTTACCAGTCTTATAATGTATATTTCTTTAACACAACACAGACCTGTTTAGCCCTCAGTAGTTTACCCTATACTAATTGGAACGCTTCGTAGAATGTCAACTGAAGGTGTCATCGCGATGACAACTAAAGTTGAAAATTGGTCAGCGTTCACCACGGAAGAGGGTCTCCCGCTTTTTTTTGATGGAGGTATCGAAAGGTGACATCACTTATCATATTATGCAATCTTCGACAAATGAATCGTTGGGCTTTCATTGTTTCCAAATTCATTAACTGCGCATGAAACATTTTCTGACCACTTCGATTAGACCATCTCTATGTGAAATTAAGGCCTTAAATGCATCACGAATGGATTTATCTGTTGGCCTATTATATTCATGTATTTATGCTAAGAAAAAAATGCTTCCTTTGGATTATGCCTCCATGTATGCAGCTGTGAAGGCCTCGGAAAAGCTGCATCCAACTAGATAGGAGGAGAAATAGGCGATTCGTAATACACAGGCTATAGTTGTTACAAAAAAAGTCGTTAAGCAATTGCTAAGCAGTTATGAAAATTTGCATTTTAGGGGATTTAAAGATTACAGAGGCGTTTGCTTCGCGTGGTTGGCAAAATGCGTGGGAAAACAACATGGGGCACTAATGAGAGCTAACGAAAGATTTCAGATTCAACAAAACATGCCATAGAATATGTCAATGAAGAAAGTCACAAAATCAACTCAATGTAACAAGTAAAGTAGAGAGAAAAATACCGGCTGCCTACCGGATGTAAATGATAAACATAAAAGACAACGCAAAACGGCAGTCGCGGCGTAATGTTAGTAACAAAGAACAAATGATAATTTTGTTTTATTTGTTCTGTGCTACTGCTGCTTTCCGTTGTTCTTTATAGGTATCAAATCAATCAAGCTGGGTAATACCAAGAGTGAGATAAGGTTTTACCGAATAATTAGTCCAAAAGTTACATCTGAATACCACGAACGCCATGCTCTTCTACAACATAATGGCACTGATTGTTTGGAATGTGTGGTGCAAAAAGAACTTTGAGCCTCCGAATGACAGGATCAGCTGCGTTTGAACTGGCCTGAAATTGAAGAATGTAATATTGAAAAATTGAATAACTTTTTGACCTGCAAAACTTCGAATTACACCAAAAAGCGAAAATGTATATTAGCATGGTGAAAAACTTTCCTTGTCTAGAGATAATTCAACAAAAAATGGACGTGAATAAATAGCCAGTTTTGGTTTCGAAACTTCGCCAAAAAGAAATGTGTGATAGGTAGCTCTTTTTGACATTTGGCCTACTAAAAGGCTTCAAAAT
Source organism: Catostylus mosaicus (assembly GCA_964019065.1). Lineage (NCBI taxonomy): Eukaryota > Metazoa > Cnidaria > Scyphozoa > Rhizostomeae > Catostylidae > Catostylus > Catostylus mosaicus. The sequence continues at coordinate 3,644,658 of OZ025187.1, forward strand.
CTGTTGGCTTCAAAAGGTAAATATTATCAACTGGCTAGTAATAACTGAATGCAAACCTCTGATGTGCTATCCACCTTGTTAGGCACATCTCCTTCCGTTTGTGAAAGTGTATGAGGTGTTCGCATTACAAGTACTCTTAAAGTGACAACATTAGACCAGGCCAATCCAAGAGCGGGGATAACTCTTCTTCCTCTAAATAAAGAGCAACATTTATTGCGATAAAAAATTTTTCTGTGACGTTTCAACTTTGTGAAATTTTACAAACAATTATTTACAATACCCACGTAAATGATGGATAATTAATGAGAATGTAACTCTCTTTTTTGAGTCTTTTGAACATTTCCGTCAGATGATACTGTTACGGTTTAGCATTCTTTTTACAAACTAATTCAAAAATTGCCTAACAGACCAAGATTTCCCTGCACAAATTGCACTCAAATAGAATAACGTTAGTGGTAGCCTAGAGAAATCACAAGGATTGAGCTTGAGGCTCCCGGTGACATGAAAAATAGCGATATACAGGACTAGGGATATAGAAAATGGAGAGGGTAGCTTATTTTTGAATCTGCAAATAATGAAAATAAAACGTTTTGTAGCCCAAAACGAGTAAGTTTTCCTAGGTGTGGCCAAAAGTAGAAAAGGTATTAAAATATTCAAATGCCTTCAGTAAAAAAAATATTATGTAGGGACCATTCACTATTTGGATGATGGAAAATATTCGAAACTTTGCTTGAAAATAAATATGTTATATGCTTCTTAAGCATAAAGTCAAAAAGTCATCGCCCTGGTACCGCAGCAGACCGTGGTTTTGCCTTGGTCTGCTGTTGCATTGTTCACACAGTTCTGTGATTTAGTATGCAATTAAATAGTTGTTTTTTTCAATATATTTCAGAGATTTTCTTCCAAATATCCTATGATCGCATTCGTTGTTCCTTTTGAAATCAGCTGAATGAATTTGCAATTATTTATTTATAATAGTAAGCAACAGAATGCGAATGATACTCTCAATGCTTATATGAATACAAACACGGTTGATACGAATGGAATGGTCAAAGCATACCCAATATCTTCCCCTTTTGCATCATTACCAATAACATCTGAAATCTATGAAAGAAAAATAACAATTTTAGGCTCAAATGACAAAAGTTTGCACGAGGTCTGTTACAAAGTTTTCTCTACTGACCCGCTTCATTATGATTTAAACCTTTCACAAGTATTGGTCCATGACTTTACCATGCATAGATCAGATCAAGTAATAAAATGCTTGGCCAATGAAACGAGGTGGAGATTCCCTTTTTTACTAGATTTCGGTGATCCAATAAGCCACCCACAAGTAAAGGCACCCCCCTACTCGAAAAATTGCCGACCTTGTCACTAAAATTACCTCTTCGATTCAATTAACACTTTTACAGGGCTTAATCGAACTTCCGTGCAATATGATGAAATACATTACTCAGCGTATGATTAATCACGTATTTAACCAAAAATATGACTTAAACATGAAGAATTCTAGATATTCATGCAGTTAAGCCGATTTAATACACTTAACGCAAATGAAGTGAACGTGGACCTTAACTTGCCTCCAAAACTCTTAAGCCAGTATTCATACGGTAAATCGAAATAATCTTTCCATACAAACCTGGTTAATGCATACAATAGCAGTATTGTATTCATGACTGATTCTGTGAAGCTTTTGGCCAAGTTCTGCTAAAGCTTTCGACTTTTCAATGTTCTCATTCACTGTGTATTCAACACGAAATAAAGCAGCGATAGAATCAATGACGATCAAGCGAACATTTGAACTTTTCAACAATGCTGGGATTCTTTGGTCAACCAATCCCCGAAGGTCGTCCTAAAAAGTATTCTTATCATATAGGCTTTCATGAATAGAGATAATACTAGCGTCAAGATATAGGTAAGAAGGGATAGCAACTGTTTTTATGATTACGTAAGTGAGAAGTGTGGATTGGCTGAGCAGCATTAAATACGGCCTTCTATGTTTCCTTCAGAAAGGTCTGTTCTATTGATATGATTTTCTGCTATCAATGCAGTAAATTGGCTTAGTTTGATATTAACGATAGTTTCCTAATAAGCCGGGAAATAGCACTTTAGTTTTCTATTGCCACCAAGAACAAGAAGTATAGCATGACTCTGGGAAATCTTAAAAAGCATGAAGACTTTCAACTACTACACTATAATGTGCAGAAACAGAGAATTTTTGCGATTATGTTTCCAGTCATTGGCAAATTCATTGTATTTGAAGCTATTGAAAGATTTCGTGTGATTCCCATGAATCTTTAAGCATACTAAGCAGGGCCTGGGGAAGAAGAGGGCTGAATAAGTCTCAAAGCATACCAACCAGCCTTTTAAAGTAGAAAAAGGAATGCTGAAAATTAAAAATTAAGTTATCTACCACATCTGCTGCATGTTCTATAAAGATGGAATCCATCAGATTTGATTTATTGCATTTTGCACTTCTTTGCATATATGTTGCCAACTGATGCAGTCTTTTTGTAGGGAAAGCATCTTCAGTTGAAATAAATAAAGCACCTAAGAGTAAATGATTTCAGATTATTGTTCAAATGAATGCTACTATAAAGGAGCATAAACATAATTTTCAAAATCAGTAATATGCCTGGAAATCAGCTGATTTGGAGGTAGTACCCCTGAAAATTCCCAGATGGAGTAAAACTTAAAAAGAAATTTTGTAAGAAAAACAGAAGCAGCTATGTGCCAACATCTGTTTTCTCAGTTGATAAAGATGGAGGAAGTTTTTTAAAAGATATAAGTCCTGCACTCTCTGTTCAAGGGTGGAAGTTGAAGAGTGACAATGGAGCATGGTTGGGCAACAATGACTGTATATTTTATTTTATTTTAGCAACAGTATTAAATCCTTTTCATCATTCTTCCACATACAATTCTATTTAATTTGGTTATCAACTTTTATGTTTGAGAATGATAATAATGAATGGCATTGGCACTTTGTTTTTTTTACTTTTGGCAAAGAACAAAGTATTTTTTTAGAAACATTTTTAGAGGGGGGGAGACTCACAGGGAAAACACCCAACAGGCACTGAAAACAGATATCGTCCAAGAGTTAGGCTTTGATTCATGTTTTAAGAAAACATTAATTGATGGCATTATTGTATACCTCCTTGTAATCCACCATTCTCTTCACTCAATTGCACAGTAAGACAGAGTTGAAGTGCTACTTGTGTTTTGCCACTGCCACTTTCCCCTGATATCTCATTTATTCCTGGCAATAGCAAACCACCTCTGAAGGCATCATCAAGAATTGGGCAACCTAGAGACAGCTTTGAATGCTGAAAAATTAAATAACAGAAAATCAAGTTGAAATAAAAATGAATTTGTGGTTTGATGACATGTGAATTACATGCCATTAATTTCTCATGTAGGTCAATTTAATGAATTTGTCATTGCAATGAAAACATGGTGAAAATTTCATGCAATTCATTAGATTTTAGGATTTTATGTAGTTAGAGAAACAAGAAAAGCCAGAGCCTAAGCTTAATTAAGAATATTTTGGTTAAAAATTGTCTCCCTCTTTGAATGATAACAGACTGATGCCCTATACATTACAAACTGACCATTTAAAGTATGTTGTCCTCTGATTTGTAATCAAGCAAAAATGGTATGTGATGGATCAAAAATTTAATATTTCGATTCATCAATCAATCAATCAATCAATCAATCAATCAATCAATCAATCAATCAATCAATCAATCAATCAATCAATCAATCAACCAACCAATCAATCAATCAATCAGTTGATCAATCAATCAGTCAGTCAAACAGTCAACCAATCAATCAGTCAATCAATCAGTCAATCAGTCAATCAGTCAATCAATCAATTAAACACTCAACCATCAAACTGATCAATCATCAAATCAGGGTCCTTCTTAAAAGCAACAGTAAAATTGTTGAAAAAGTTCAACTCTGTATAAAGAACTGCATTATAATTATCATTATTTTTATTACTAGCCATCAAATCATTCCATCAGATTATTATGAGACAACTTACTTGAAGGTAAGAGGGGCATGTGTTGTTTAAGATTGCATAGACAGAACATGCCTCGTATGAAGTTAGCTTTTTTGATATTGCAACATATAATTGTGAAATACTGTCAGATGAAAGGCGAGTTTTAGCTGCAAGTTCTTCTTTAGGAAGAGCCAATATGTTGGGAATGGTTATAATTCTACCTGCATGAAAACAAATGTCACATGTCAGAAAAATACCATCATTCAGGAATATCTGGTGAGCTTCAAAGTATGAGGCACAGGCAGGAAGGGACAAAAATGTCAAATTTGGACACTTTTCCAAATGGCAAGAGGTATAAACCAGGACCTGATGAAACTTTGGTATATATAACAGAATATTCATTTGCAAAAAGGGGCATCAGAAACACAATAATTAAAAAGGAGAGTAAGAGAAAAAGGGTATTTTCTAATGAGTTTTTTATGATGATTATTGATTTTTGGTAGAAAAACCATACATGCAACATTTTTACATTTCTTATGGTTTTTTTCTAGATCATTGAAGCATGTGAATGGCTTCATGTGTTAAGATGAGATACAAATGATGCAGATGAATTTTGTTTCATCTAGTTCTTTAACATTTTCTCTATTTTTTCTAATTGGTCCTAGTTATTTCGGCTGACTAGATTATCTGTTACTCCTGTCTTTTCTGTTTAACAATGACTACCAACCACTGTCATACAAGAATTTGAACAAAGATGGGCCTGTATAAAATAGAGTTTGGTAGATAAGATTAGGCTGAATGTGACATGGCAGAGATCTCAAAAGTTGGCGCTTTATGAAATCTGGGTTGCCTATAACAGCGGGGAGAGGCAACCCTTTATTCCCTTTATAAGAAGCTTTATTCCTTAATTTTGCCTTTGTTTTGCTCATCTATCTATCAAAGCCTTACCCCCTAGGCATGACCAAGAATTCTAAAAACTTACTCTTCCTCAAACATGTTGCAATTTCCTGTCCAATTTCTATGTCATTCAAAGTCAGCATCACTTTTCCCCACTTTTTCAGGCTCAATTTTCCCGCTGTATGAAAGCCAATTTGAGACTAATTCCTTCGCAGAGGCAATTAGACAGCGGTGTTACCACCTTTCATCGGAGTGCAGCAGGGGACAATGTACCCTGGATGCGAGACCTACCTATTGGGACATTAATATCCCAATGTTTGGGTCTGGCACCCAGGATAGGGGCAATCCCAGCCTTCCATCGTAACAAAATAAACTCAGAGAGAAAAAAATTTTAACGGTTACGAATATGATTATGTGAGAACAGAACGTGGTACTTTTTCGTAACGTGATTCTGACCAAAAAATGGCTTAGAATTGATGCCTCCGGTAGTGACTTCGACAATATTTCAAGGTTTGAGGGCCAGAGGCTTCGATGGGCACAATGTCTCAGAAAAATGAGAGCTTTGAAAAATGTTCTGAAGCAGTATCTTCGAAGCAAACGGACAAATATCGAAATGGTAAAAGCACACGCGCCCCGAACGTCCCCAGCTTCTACGTCCTTAATTTTTATAATGGGTAGACTTCGGTAACCCCACTTTCATTGCCCTTTGGACGTGTCAAGACTGATTAATCTTTTAGTGATCGAGAGAAAAAATTAGCAGAAGTTGGACTTATAGCAATTATAGCGATCACCATGCTCCAGATGTCCCCCTATTCTCCTAAGAACTCGTAAGCTAAATTATTCCCGTGGCTAAAAGTGTAAAAGCACAAAAAAGATGGATTCTTTCCAGGAAAACTCGTCTGCCTATATATAAGTGTCACCCAACCGCGAGGCGCGGCTGAAGGGTCAGTGGCGTAACGGAGCAGTGCGGGACCCTTAGTCAAAGTAGTGATTTGGGGCCCCTATTTTTGGAAATCAAGGTTACAGGCTGAGCCCGAAATTATCCTTAACTGCATAAATTATTTACGTGCAATTTATAACAACATTAACTAACATCAACATAAAAATTACTGAGGAACGCTTATATTCAAAAAAAATTTTCACAGAATTTCGCGGGGCCCCCAAGGGACCTTAGTTTTGCGCTTGAAAGTGCACACCGTATGTTACGCCACTGGGAAGGGTTGGACTTTTCACTTTTATAGGCTGAAATGAAAAAAATGAATCTATTCTTGATAAGGTTAAATCGTGCTAAAAACAATAATAATGAAAAAAGGCTAAGTAAACCAGCAGAACCTTTTATTATATTAGTGCATACGGCAATATGACAACAAATTTAGAGTGGTGGAACGTATAATATTGTGCTCACGACTTTTTGTTGCAGTACAGCCGATAATCTAGTGCCAACTGTACCATCCAAGGTAGGCAAGCTAACCAAGCTTCGTTATGCATTATAAGGTGCTTACTAGTACGTTAGGATACTATGAAGAACGTACGTTAGGGAAATATGTTGCAATGGGTTTCTTTATTGCAGGCAAAGCTAAAAGAGATAGTAAAAAGAAATTAATAACTACCAGGCCTTTGCAATAGAATTGATATCTTCTCATAAAGTAGCTCACTTTATATCCGACATAAGCATCTAATACACGATTTAGCATTAAGTCATCATAATAGCTACTTTTGATTACCGGAAACTAAAATAATGGCATGATTAAAACAACTTTTTGTAGAAGAACTGCAGTACAGAGCATTGAAAAACAGTGTTACCATATGTTATGCGCCGATGTCATCATATGTTATGCGCCGATGTGAAACCTATTGTTGTTCAACTTTGAGAATAATCTGAAAGATCAGGTCAAGAGACCCTTTCACGTTATTACAGAATACTTCAATTATGTACATTAACATAAGATAGATCGAGTTAAATAACAACAATATTCAAGTGATTAAATAAATTTGCCGACAAAAAAGCAGCTTACAAAAGGCAATATTATCGTTCAGATGATCTTTGGCTACATTTACGGAGCCTTTCAGCAACGATTAAGGTAGCTGAGACAGCTAGAGATTCTTGCCAAGAATTGCAGTCACCCAAATATCAAATACGTTTCTACTCTCCTGGAGCCAGGTAGGATACAACTTAGAGCAAATTTATCGTTTATTCAGAACATAATGATTCAATTCTACGACCAAAAAGCTACAATAGACTCCTTTGCTATATCTTAATATACCGATATACCGATATATACCGATATATACCGATATACCGCTATATCTTAACATACCGAGGGAGGTCCATTTTTAAAAAACGCCAAAAAAGAAAGCACGGATTCCGTAAACGATACACAGTAAACTACTGCTTTGGTTTCCTTCCGTAAATTCGTTCAATAATAGTCAATAGAAAAGAACTCTTCCTATGGTTTCATTGATCCTCTTTCTTGGTGCAAACCAAGAAAAGTGATCCCTTTTTCATCGCACCTTCATTAAAAACATCCAAAAGAAATATTTAATCGATAAGGTATTCACAAACAATGTACGAAGCGGTAGCGATAAACATTACTTTATTTAATGCTTTCTACTTTCTCGAGCAAAGTGCTTACAGTTGGTCGATCCATTGGAGTTTTACTCCTATGGAGGAATTCTAGTGTTCCGTTCTGGGAAACAATGAAGTCTCCACCAAGTTGATGTGGATCATCACCATCTTCCATACTAAACAGAATTCTTTCATTGCATATAAATTCGGCATAGCCCGTCAATGAGTCCAAGCTCCATACTTGCTTCATTGTACACGGTAGATTGAACTGCCTGTAAAAATTGCGGTCTTCGTCTAAATACATGGGGAGAGAACAACTGCTTGTCTGGAGCCATCGTTGTGCACCTTCCTATTGAATGAAAGCAACTTAGAATCTACTATCCAAACCTATCGAACAGCCAGTGTTGTTCAAGTACCCTTTGTGTGAAACCACTCCATTCTAGATGCTAAAAGGTTAACAAACTACTGTCCCTGAAAAATCAAGTTTTAGATATAGAATGATAGCAAACTTTGGAAAAGGCCCGTTGGAATAAAAGTAGTTGCCCTGCATCAACCTATGCTTTCATAGAACGTTTTAACTTATTGTAAGTAGAATGAGCTACACCTCTACCCTACTGCTCATTCATGAAGCCAAAGCCTGTCCTCCTGAAGCAATCAAGTCTGGAGGAAAAGCCTTGGATGCATTCATAGCACAAAGGCAATACTCCATTCAGGTTTATGTGCATGTTTATATTAAATCTTTAGATGTTTTTATACAATAGCCAGGAGTATTCCATTATGATAACAATTAAATAAACCTATCAGTGACTCTGCAGCTCTGATTCAGAGGTCAGAAATTTGCTTTAATTGTTTCCCTAAAAGTGGCGGAAGCAATGGAGATTAGGGTTAGACTAAATCTTAGGGGATCCCAAGCTTAAGAAGAACCAAAGGAGCTAGAGGATCCCCAGATAAAGATGCTCTGTATTGTGAAAATTCTTTGTTCCTTTCTGGTCCTTCAACTCCATTGAGTAATGAATTTCGTTTTTTGATTTATTTATCATATTTTCTTTTCTTCTCATACAAAACATCTCTTAAAGGTTACTCTCAGATGCCTTATTGCCAGGGGAGGGGGCCGGATTTTATGTTCAAAATTACCGGGCAGGGGGTTGCCAATTAGCTGGAGGGGTCTAAATTATGAAGTTACATATACTGAATGGTCATAATGCACTTAAAATCAGTTCTCTTTATATAAACCATACTAACTTCCTCTTGCAACAATACAGAAACTTCAGCTGTATATTCTGTATAAATCCCAAAACTTTTGATTTTTTCGCTTTGATTTGAGTTTTGATTAGATTTGCATCCTATTACCGAAAACAAAAAATACCAGCACTAAAGCACCAAAAAGAAAAATTCCTTGATATCAAGATGGGAGACAAACTTTCATACCTTGTTTCCAAAACTTATAATGATGATTGCAGAACATGCAGCTTCAAATTCGGAAATTTTCATCTGAATTTCAGCCACATGATCTCGTCATGGCAGTCAAGCAAAATGACGCAGTAAAATAAATATTATATGTTTCTTATCCATGCCTTTCAACAAACTACCAACTGTTTGGAGCCTAGAAAATACAATATTCCGGCTATAATGAAATAAAAATGAGCAGTTTCATATGATCGCCATAAATATTAATGAAATAGCTTGCAATTAATTTAAACAATGCCAAGGAGCAAATTATGCAATACTGGGATTGCTTCAGTATCTGATAATCTGATATCTGGATTTTCGTATTCAAATTGGTGTGGGGTTATTTGAAATAACTTGTGGGATTAGCAATCATGCTGTAATAAAACCAATTTATATCAGGTCTGTTTCTAGAACTTTTTCATTTATGATGTCTGCCTTAATATGCGAGATCGAACGTTTTTGCATGCAGCAAATAATATATGGTGCATTTATACTCAATTTCTCATGATATTGTTGACAACATTATGAATATCAGTGCAGCACCTTTTAAACTGAGGAATAATGTGCAAGTGATACAACTATGCTTTGTTTGTTTGACCTTGTTCTCCTACAGTTGCTATATCAATTTCTTGAGGTACTCACTTTTCAGATCTTGCATCCATCAGTTGATGGTTTAAATTGATATTATCACCAATTTTTATCAGTGTTGTAGCTTTATTGATTCTTTCTAACATCTTTTCATTTTCATCCAAAAATTCTACCCATTCTTCTTCAACATTTTCTAATTTTTCAACAGCATCTCTAACTGCAGGTGCACTATAAGATTTGCCAATGACATTCTTGAATTCCTTGTTAGCTTTTATACCCAGAGATTTGAAACAATTTGCATAAAGAGATATTGCTTTTCCAAGAATGACATAATCTTTGCTGAAAAATGCTTCTTTGTTTAAGTCTCTAGAATTCCTTGCTTTTTCTAAAGTTGATCTTATTCCAGTGCTCAACTTGTTAACAGCACCAATGAGAATCTCCATAGAGCCGAATCAATGATACATTGAATTTACACCAGTTAACTACAAATTAAATGCCTCCACATGTCATAAAAATAAAGATCAGACACAATTCAGATAGTTTTTGACTGAAACTGAACTGAAACTGAAACTGGAATATCATTGGTAGTATGACACTGCAGATGAACCTATGTATATTGAACCTATACTCATACTTATGTGCGCATAAGTCCTAATTTTTGGGGTGCACTATGACCTACTGCAAATTGCCTTGTGTGTGCAGTTGCCACACTCTACAGACTACAGACTTGGGCAAGGTCAATGCCCAACAACAACATGAAAAAGAGTGCATTTTATTTTGCAAATCTCTGTGCAAATACAGTGACGAGGAATTGAGTCTGTAACATAAATTTCCCATGTACCCGCTATTTAATGTCATAAGCTATATGTTAATCATTATTTAACTAGGCCTATAATATGTTTCTTTTTTTTAAAGTTGTGGGAGATCAAGCTGGAGGCATCATCAAAACCAAATAATTACGGCATAATAAGAGACACTCTAAATTTAAGATCTTACCAAATTTTGAACTCACGAATATAAATAATTATGTTAGTTTTTCTTTGTTCTTGATTTAGAACCTTTGCAGAGCAGAGTTTCGTGTAAAGTTATGTTGATCACCTCGATTTCACAACGAGGTTTTTATTTCCCTCGTCTACCTGCGAGAAGGGAAAAAGGTGAAAATATGGACTAAGAATACATTGATCGGATAGATTGTTGTTCGGATGGAAAACATAAAGAACCCAGGCCCATTGCGAAAGTTATTATCAAAATACAACACTCCACTTGTATGGTTGGCTTGTGGAGTGATGTTTCTTGCCCAAGCTGATATGATCTATAAAATGACAACTGGAAAAAATCAGAAACTCAATAAAAGTAAGGCTGCTAAATACCTACATTTTGAATCTAAGTTCAATATGTGGGCTACGTTGTATTAACTTTTGAGTCTTGACAGATAATAGGTTGTCGTGAGAAGAAATGATCAGATTAGAATTGATCCTGAGTTTTCAATAAATTTTGTTGTCCTTTTTGTTTGTTATCGCAGCAAGTACTAATTTTTCAAATTTGCTAATTTAACTAAAGTGTTAATAAAGCAGGTTATGCATGCCAGCATACTTATTAGCCTTAATGTTAATTTTGCTATTAATTGGAATCCCATCTAGGTAGCCATTTTGTGCATTTAAACTGCAAGCTTGATACATTTTCTATCCTTTTTAAGGTGAAAGAGATGAACAAATACAAAAAGAAAAAGAAGATGTAGCTCAAATGATGAATAATGTTAAAGAGAAATTCAATGAAATAAAGGTAAATGTTTTTTTTATAATCAATACTTGTATGTCACCCAACTATCTTTTGGTATCTGAGGTAATATAAGAACTTTTTGAACTTTTAAGGAGGTCAAAATAACAAATATATAGAAAATGCTGTCAAGGGGAAGCTAGAAAGTCAATCTGAAGAGTGGGAAAAAAGAAGACAACTTTAAAAGATTGGGTGATAGAAAAGATGTACTGTAGAAAATTGATGTGTGGGAACATTGTGTATGCCCCCACAGCCATTTGGGAAGCCAAATATTCTGAGCGAAAGAAGTAGTAGCAGATTGAGTATTTTTGGCATCGACTGATGTCCAAATGCAAAAAAGTTTGAAGATCTGTTCAATAGATTATTTCAGGGGGAAATTCTAAAAGTTGAAGTTTTAGTTTTTTATCAATTCTCTTTCAGAATTTTTTTGGAGTTAATGGAACAAATAATCCATGAATCAGGCTCTGGTTTTAAAAAGAAGGCCAAGAAGAGGCTGCTTGTGATGTTATTATCAAACTTGGATATTTTGAGACATGTCGTTTAACAACTGTTCATCAAAATAAGGGTTATGACACAACTTTTTCATGATAAAGATGTTTTTGGGACATGTCAGTACCACAACTGATACCGCGTAAACTCTTGATTACTCAATGATAACTTGAACATTTGATAAGGCAACTGATTAAGCATTCCCTTGGGACTTGCCTAAATTTATCACGAAGAAATGCCACCAGCAACTTGAGCCCCTCCCCTATAATTCAAATATTCAATATCTTGAACTTTTTTAAGTTCATTGCAGACTATTTTCTATCCATGAGCCAAACTTTAATCTAGGGAGGGGCATAAAATTTGAGAAAGATTTGACAATAAAATATAAAGAAAGTGACATTAGCCAACCTATTAGTGAACAGCCCCCTATATATTGACCTCTCGATATTTTTTTTTGCGCTATGAACTCTTGTTTTGCCCCATTGTATTAGGCTATAGTTTCATATAGAATCAGACCCACACAGAGTGTAAAAACCTTGGCACCCTTTCACTTAGACAAAAAGAAACCTAAGATGCAACTTCAAATCAAATGACAATATTGTTACTGAATGAAATTCAAATTCATATAATTTAGCAACATATTTACCGTCAATCAAAATTAATGGACATTGTGATTTTGATGTTTTTTTTGTGAATTTGAAATTTTTTCTGTATATTCTCTCTCCTACAACACTTGAGAAACAAGAAGGGAAACATATTATTGATTGGCTATATATGTGTTTTTGTATGAGTACAATAATAAGTAATATTTGGATTAGCTTCAAATACAAAAAGTTACAATTTTTAACATAATAAGCAGTCATATCTTTGAAGTGATTATGGATGGGGTTCTCTATCTGTTGGGGATTTACATATGGTGCCTTAATGTTGGGGATTTCTGTTTGCTTGAAGTAGTAAGGTTTATCGGTTTGAAAAGTATATCAGTGCAATGCTAGACGTAAAGTTAGGCAGCTATAGTTGAAATGGGGTTTCAACAAAGATAATAAATTAATAATTGAGATGTAAATTTTGATGTCTGATTTCGCATTTACACGTTCTGGCAACCGTCTATGTTTCTGATCCACCTTTTGATGACACCGGGGCTGCAGTCTCGAGTATGTTTACTTCCTCAATTACAACGGGCAACAGTGGCCTGGAGCAGCAGCACTTCTTGGAGGAAATAACCAAGTTTGCCAAGGACAGGATCGCAAGAAAGACACTGGTTACAATCATAGTGATGTAGTACTTCCTCCGTTTCGCTAATATTGGTTTACAATAGTAATCAAATCCATCGCAGTTAGTATTTAGCATCGCCCCTTCAATTGGTAGACAGGAGGCCACTGCCATGAAAGATGCAATTGAGAAGCCAAGATTGACGCCGTTGAGCGGTCTGTTCGTTGGATAACCACATGAAATAACCCAAATAATTCCACTGGCTAGCATAACACTGGCTGTAATAAGTTCCACCAGAGCAGATATGAAAAATCCAACATCACGTCCCACCTTGACTGTTTTTGTAAAGATCAGGATTCCGCCAATAATTTTACTGAAAGCAAGTAATATGTGCAGAAATCCAAATAGTGATGTCGTATGGCAGAAATATTTGCGCAGTTTCGATGAATTTTGGGTAGCTGTCGTCCGCATCTTTTCTTGGCCTTGACTTAATTGATTTTGTATCTTTATTCGCTTGTATCGTGAACTGTACCAATGTAGTAAATTGCAGCAGGTTATCTTTCTGTTCTGTTTACGAATACTGCTCCTTACGTCATCGTCCTCCGCATTCGTCATAATCAGCTTTTGCGTCTTTCCATCGAAGCAACAATAGCCTTGCTTTGCTTGAAACAGAGGGTGGGTGATGCGGAACAACGCATACCACAAATAGTTATATTTGCGTCAATGACGGCCTATCAAAATGACCTTCCGTTCTGCAAAAAAGTCTACATGATCTAACGCAGCAAACAGTTATGCTGCTGTAAATAATGAAACAACTGTTTAAATCAAATGTATTACATTAACTAGGTTGATACTAACCAACTCAAGACTTTTGTTCTTTTACGAAGGTCTCTGACGTAACAGGTGCTATTTACTGACGTTAACACTGCCTGTGACTAGATTTCATGTTATTTAATTTCATTATCAATATTTCAGGGGAAGAACATTTACTTTGTTCATTTTTCACTTCATAAGTCTTCTTTTGCACTTCTTAAACATGATCACAATTTAAGTATTATCAATTTTTATTAGCTTCAACTAGAGGCCTGGAGCACGGAAAAATTACAAGAATGGATTTAAAACTGATGCTTAGCTATTTTAGAACAGCATCAAATAAACCAGATAAGTCCTGTAAATTTAGCCCGAGTCACAGTTTCCCATCTGTGAAACAGGCCATCTTTTTCTTTGCTAATCAAGTATAGAGATTAATAACGTAAGGGCCAACGTTTCAATTTACAATATTGAAGAAAGGAGCTACCACTTGGAGTGACATTCATCGTTATAAGTGATCCCGTCGGACCAAAGATTGGAAATGGTGGATCGACACTTGTAGTTGCTGAAGAGCTTGAGAAGATGTTCAAAGATAAAGCGAAGGAGTTAAAAGTGTTGGTGATCCACGCAGGAGGATTCAGTCAGAGATTGCCAAGTGGAAGCCTACTTGGCAAAATATTTATGGATTGTATACAATATTCAAAATAAAGTTTAAAGTTTGCCCCTTCTTAAAGACCACCCAAACCAAAGACCCTCTTGCTGTAAATGTTCAATCATAATCAATAGAAAAAACTCGCTATTGACTATGGTTCAATTGACCGTTAAGAATGAGTTGGCAGGTTACATACTAAGTGCGACAAAAGTAGAGGCACGTCAGGAACAGAGTGACAAAAACTATATTCTTTTTGAATGTATATAACCTCGAATTGATGCAATGCCACTGTACCTTTCTGGTCAAAAATCCCTAAAGGGCTAAATTAAAGGGATGATGGAAAGCATCTTCAATTTTCTTGCCTAGAAGATAATGAATTTCAAAAAGAATGCTAGAAATGGAATGCCCCTATTGGGATTTTTGGTGGTTTTTAAAACCTCGCCCAGTTTTTACCACAGATGCCAACGATAGATGTCTGTAGTTCATATTATTACATATAATTTCTTCTATTCGTTGTAGATTGAGCATGCTAACATGAAAAAATGAATCGAAAACTCGATAATGGTCAGTGATGTTTGAAGCGATGTGAGTGGTGCCTAGATTCCTACTCCTTTTCTATACAGAAGGGTGCGAAGTGTATCATATGCTAGCCACTTATAGCTCCAATGACGCTGGGAGCCACAGCCTCTTAATCTTGTTGGATTTGTCATGGTAGGTCAATTAAACACCAATAAGAATCTCGGATGGAAAAATTAACATGTTAGCATATGGCATTGGAAGTTTATTAGGGGGAGGGGCTTACTCGAGAAGGAAGGTACTTCGCGCAAATATTCAACTTGAATTCGAGGCTAACAATAAAGGCGTTCTTTTCGTGGCAACATGGCGTCCGGCGGGAAAGATGCTCAAAATGAGTCTAGTCATAAAAGCGATGGACTTTCCGATGATTTACGAGAGGCAACAATCCGTAAAATTAAGCTTTTTGAATCAATAAGAGGAAATCGCTGTAATATACCATTCTGGGATGTTGTTGTTATAACAGCGATCGACAATGCGCAAAAGCAGGCCTATGAGAGGCAAATTTCTGAGAAAATCGAAAGAAAGGAGCTACCACTTGGAGTGACATTCATCGTTATAAGTGATCCCGTCGGACCAAAGATTGGAAATGGTGGATCGACACTTGTAGTTGCTGAAGAGCTTGAGAAGATGTTCAAAGATAAAGCGAAGGAGTTAAAAGTGTTGGTGATCCACGCAGGAGGATTCAGTCAGAGATTGCCAAGTGGAAGCCTACTTGGCAAAATATTTATGGCGCTGCCCATGGGTAAGGCCTAAGAAATAAAAGAAAAATTCCATAATGAGAATGCCTTTACTGATGACAAAACTTGAATCCTTGCAAGCCTATCCTTAATGAATACCTAGGTGAAAAGGAAAATAAGATTCCCATAATACCAGAATACAGGGTATGGCAATTGCGCTCCCAGGATAATTCTTTAATGCCTAAAATAGTGCTGCACCTAGGCACCCCTCAGACTTTGAAGTTTTTATGTTTGTGCAGTGGTACCCAATATGTGGTGGCACACCTTAAAATTGTTGTATGGTTCTTGCAAAACCGCACCTGAGGTGTGAGACTGGTAGCCACCCAAGATCTTGTCATTCTACTAACGAAGATCAGTCATTCTCTGCAAACTGGCCATAACAGACTTAAAAGGAGAATTGAAAAAGGATGAAATTTTTAGGTTCACTCCTTTTTTAATATGCAGATTATGAATAGCCCATTTGTTGGTCAAGGCATCTGTACTGTGATCTCACCGGCCTTTAAAGATCAATTTCATTTTCATCAAGGTTCAAAAATAAAAATGATACCCCCATTCACTGCTTTTTTTCCCTACTTTGTCCTTGGTGTGGCAAGAAACTGAACACATTTCCTTGGTTAGAATAAAAATCCCAAGAGCATCCAAAGCAATCAAAATTTTATTTTTCATTTTTATTACCAATTAATTTTTGATTTGAAATTGCAGCATTTAAACTTATCTAATATGCAGTCTTTACACTTGACTCATTGATCCAAAAATCCAACACTGATAAACTGCAAATGGATCTTTGCTTATGAAAATCCTTTGTTTTCTAGGAAATCCAATATACCAAACATTAGAGTTAAAGTTGGCAATGTATATAGAATTTCCTAAAAGAATGCCTCCTGGCATGTTTGTAACAAGTGCAGACACTATTGAACTTTATGTTCTGGATGGGGACTGGACATTTCATAACAGTGGTTTTACTGCATTAGCACATCCATCTCCAATTGAAATAGGAACCACCCATGGAGTATTTGTTCTTGATGAATCATCTGTAAAAACTCTTCTACAAGTAAGCTGTGCTGCCTTTTCTTACTTAATTGGTTTAACTTTATCTTTTGCAAATTTTCAATGCATAAACATTTAACTAAATTGAGAATGGCCGCAGGTCCAGGGTAGGTGGGGGCCACAGGTCCAGGGCCTGCAAAAATTTTATTCCATGAATTGATTGCTCACTGAGGCTCGATGCCATGAAATACCCCTGGGCCTGCACTGGCTTTTGATGGCCCTGTATGCAAACAAAGCATACCATAAATATACTGTAAACATAAGCAAGTATACCATAAACAAAGAATTAACAAAGCATATTATAAAAACCTGCCTATAAGCCACCCTTTTTCTTTGTTTTGCCTCCAAAAATTGCAGTTGCACTGGATCATCATCATCGTAAATTTAACATCATTATTATGCCTAGTTTCACATTAATGGGCTAACAATGTTTAAAGACCCCATCCTGCATGACAAAATGAACTTGCCTGCTTGCTTGTTTGCTCTATATCCTGCTAGAATCTATATTTCATTATCAGTTTCATTAACTGATCAATGGTCATGCCTATAACATCCCCACACTTCTCCAGCATTGCACTTTTATGTTCTTACTTTTGCTAGGGCATTAATGAATGTGTATTGAAATGAATCATACATCTATTTTGTATGATAGCAAAGTTAACAAATCATGTTTTGCAGTCTTCAGAGAGGGATACTTCAGTTCAAAATGGAACTTGCAAAAAATTTATTCACAAGCCTACAAAAGAATACATGCATTCGTCTGGTGCAGTATTTCCACATAATGGAGATGATTATGTCTACTCTGACAGTGCTTTCTTTATGGATTATGATTCTTTAAAGCTGTTATTGGATTGGGCTAAAAAGAATGGCCCTATCAGTTGTGAGGTTGATGCTTATGGAGACTTTTTACAAGCCCTTGGACCAGAAGGAACTATCGATTATTGCAAGAATGTAAGAAATGTCACATTGGTTGAACCAACACTGGTTAAGACACGGGAAGATATTTTTCATTTGCTGAGAAGCTCAAAGCTCAATGTACTTATGCTTAACAAGTCCAAGTTCTATCATATGGGAACAACTACAGAATACATCCATCATTTTTGTGAAGATCTTTGTTACAGGTAACTTTCTTTTCATTTCTGGATTGCTTGACAAATGTCATTAAAAAAATCCCGTAGTCCCACTTGCACACTTATAGAAATAAAATTTAGGTGAACCAAATGCCACTTTGATTTATTTTTGCAACAAGATGCCAATGTTTTGTTGTGGTTTAATGTATTTTTATGAAATTTTTGCATCAAAACAACTCTCAGAAATGAATACTTCTGCAACTATTTGTCTATTAAAGCTTTATCCCAAAATTGCATAGAGGGCATTGAGACCTTGCCAAACAAAGGTCAAATTCAAGTCTTATTTCTTATATCTTTCTAGCTCCAGATCGAACTGTCTCTAGCTTTGAAATAAGCCTTGGCATCAATTTTGCTTTTATGTTAATTATCTTTTCACTAGGTATGAAATGGCATGCTCAAACATTGCAATGATTAAAGACAGCTCCGGGAGTGGGGAAGAATCATTTGATAGAAGTTCTTGTGTCCTTCATAGCTTCTTAGAAGGAGACAACAAATTTGGAAAGAATTCGGTCACAGAATATAGTTGGTTAGGAAAAGGATCTTCTGTTGGGGAACAAAGTATTGTTAGTAATGTTTTTGTCCCAAATGGACTGTCATTGCCAAACAATGCCTTTTTGCATACAGTTTGTGTCGAAGCAGAAGATGGAACAGGGCATAGATATGTGACAATTTCATTTGGTATCAAGGATAATGTTAAAAAGACCTGTGCTGATGTGAGTTCAGCTGGCGAATTGAAATGGCACTCCACATCGCTTGATAAAGCACTGAAGCTTTTAGCATATCCTCAGGTATTACTAGCTACATCTGAGATATTATTAAATTGCACAAAAGGCAGAAACGTTATTTATTATATTGAAAAGCCTTTCTGTCATCCAACACTCCTCAGACTGCTAAAACATCAGATAACGACCGAAAAGCTAATGGAAATGAATAATCAGTTTCGTATTAACATGAGAAAAGCAATAGTGCACATGAGTGGCTTTTTTGACCAATCGGATTTAACCCTCTTTGCATTGAAGGCCCCTTTGTGAATCAACAATACTTGTAGTGCTTGCACTTTGTCTTTGAACATCTTAAGCTCTCTGGTAACTCCACCTATCTATGCAAATTAGAATTTTTGAGGTTTTAATAGAAAACTTCAAAAGGCCATAAGTGACGAGAACACCTTGCTAACTTTGCTTGCCAATTGTCTGGAAATTTTATCCATATTCTCTTTGGCACAAACTTGATTTTGAACATTGCCTCTTGCAATTGCGAAGTTTTTCTCGTTCTGTGAGAGTTTTCTTCCTGATCCTCACTGGAATCTGTTCCTTTTTTCTGCTGCGCATCCTACATACCGTGCTTCTCATTGACAAGAAAATTTTTAGGAAACTAGGTTTTGGTGGGTATGAGCTAATCTTTTTGAATCGATGAGATTTTTGAATATTAGTTTTTTTAACCACACAACTGATTATTCATTTCCCTTAACTTTGTGGTCATTATCCAACATTTTCATACTACAAGAGTGTTGGATGAAAGAAAATGCTCAAAGTATGCTGAAATATATTCTCGCTTGTTTGTGCAATTGCCCTATGAAGCAAATAATTTTTTGCAGACATTTCATTGTCATAAAATAGTCCTTATTTTTATTGAATTCCCTGCAATTATTGTGTATTAATATGCTTTAGTATTTTACCCATTTTAGCATTCCCATACGTTAAGTAAATTTTCCAATGATACCGTGTATCTAATCACACCACCCGGGTCCGTTCAGTTCAGTTTACTTTGATTTAAATCCGTATTACTTTAATTTTAATTTAAAACATAAATTTTGACACTAGGCTAAGTAGGATGTAGAAAATGCACTAGAACAAATTACGTAATACGGAAAAGCATAAGAAGTATGTTTCATGGGATTGCTTATTGATATTATAAGGCTATCGATGAACCATATGAACAATGCTCTTACTAAAGCTATTAATGTTTGTTCGCAGAATCCTTGGCCTCAAGACTGCCTGTTACTAAATATTTGGAATGCTCGTCTTTTTCCAGCCATGGATGATGCTAGAAGCTCTGTGAAGCACGCATGCCAACTAATTGAATCTTTGAACAGTAACAAGCCAATTAGTGACAAAAACTTGAATACCAAACTTTATTCAATGGTTGACATTCTCAAAGAGAAAGATATTGATGGTATATTTTATATGAGGGCAGAGATTAGAAAGGCCATTTTACCATAAAACAGTATTATTTAAGATGAACAGTATTTGCTAGCTCTTTCTCATTGGTTAATTGATGTATATATAATTAAAATCAATATACCAAGTAAATATTTCACAGATTTCGCAGTGTTTATGCTAGATAACAGCACAAAAATGCATGATAATCGTTTATTTACATTTATACTGAAGGCGGACTAATTCTTCTCTAAAGAAATTCAAATTTAAGTTTGGGAGTTCCTTCCAGACAGCACCAGGCCACAAAAATTATCGACTTTTTACCACATAAGTGGGCAATCTACATACCGGTCTAGCATCTTTCTATCTCCTTTCCCCTTAACAGCCAACATCATCACTTCGATGATTAACTAAAGGTTTATGCTTGTTCTAGAAGTATCGTCTACTTAAAAAATTCCTTCTACGCAGCCATAGGATAGACCTCCCAGTTTGTCCGATCCACTCTTACCTTGACAAAAACACCTTCCACAGTGGCAGAAATTATGGATGTACGTGGGCTCTAGCCAGGGCCGCCGAGAGGGTGGGGCAGAGGGGGCGGTTTGCCCAAAGTCTCAAGATCCAGGGGCCTTATCAACTAATATCGAAATTTTTGTTTATAGCCACTCTAGATGTATTCAGGGAACCTCCCAACAGGAGCAGCCTACAAGGTTCTAAGAGTACCTCCAGATTCAGTTTCCTCAGATTCCCATCGCTTTCTGCCCGTTTTGCTCACTTCAATTATAGACAAAAGGGACCTACCTCATTTTGCAGTTTTGTCCCTAGGCTTCGAAAACCTCTCAGGGGCCCTGGCTCTAGCCCCTCCAATCAAAATCTTTGGCCACTACCTTCCAGGAAATAGCTATTTCCATATTTGCGAATGAGCTTTAGCACATGTTCAATCAATCTTATTTGATTGCACGTCTTCCGGAAATGGAGGAGGAAAACAAGGAAGTGACAGAGCGGACTGTTGGCTGTGATGGTATTTAACTGCGTAGTTATGACGTGAAAGGAAGACTTTCTGCGGTAATATTTTTTTTTGTTTTCTACATAGCAAAAGATTTTCTTATCAACCAATATTATGGTAAAATATGATTAAATCAGCCGCGATGACTAGGGATTTTTTGCAATATGTTGCTGATAGGCCTAGCTAGTTGATTTTCCTCGTCATTTCAAATTAAGGTAGCATTTGTGTCGTATTCTAGCTAATGCCGCCCAATCTTGTTGTTTTATCTAAACTTCAAACTTGCTGTAAATAACTATTTAAATATAAAAATAGGGTATATATATATAACTGTTTTGGATATTTCTGGCATATTAATTGAACCTTATTTTTCCCAATTAGATGGCATAGGTAGGCCCTTGTTTTTTTGGTTGAAAATGAAAATCCTTTCTGATCAAACTATAGTCCTCAAGAAAAAATTTCACTCAACAATTGTTTATTGCAGACCTTTGCAAGTAACATGGAAGTTGCAGAGATAAAACAGGAATGTGAACAGGCAATTGAATGTTTCATGTGTAAAGAGATCTTTCAGAATTATACCGACTTCGAAGAGCATCAAAATGATCAATGTATCATTACTGTAAGATTTTTTTTTACACAGAACTACTATCTAACATATGTTTTGCCCTTAGTAATGCCTTTGATGGACATGTTGCTGAATTTCTTGCCAAATTTGTGAAACTTGTCTTCGACTCTATTTTAAACATGTAAGGCCACTGCAACCATTTTGTTGGCAAACACTGCAAAATTACTTGACTTCGAAACCCGAAAGTGCCCCTTTCACACTTAAATGTGCCCTTTTTCATAGTGGTCATATGCCCCGTCTTTATACCTTGCCCCTTTTTATCATGTCTTTATCTGCAATGCTTTAAGCATATTCACTTAAAATTATTGGAAAAATTTGAATCAGATATAGTACAAGTGTAGAAGTAATTGTTTTCAAAGACTGCCGATACTTCAACATGAAAAGATTGTTACCTTAACCTGCTTCTTCATGACTTACGCATAATTTGCTTAATAGTTCTTTACTTATGCACAAATGCAATCATTTGCATGCAGGAGAGGTTTTCAAAGAAAAAATCATTGTTTATCAAACTTTTTTATGAAATATACTTTTACAGAGAGTCTATACATCTTTTTGTTTGTGGAATGTAAATCATCTGCAAATGCCAAAAGTAAGGAAAGATGATAAATGGTACAGAAAATATTATGTTTAAGGGCAGCCTCTTAGGGTCTTTACTTCCAATCAATCAATAAACCTGAAGAAATTTTTCATTTCTTGCTCACATTTTTTACCAAAATTGAGCTTATCACAATGTCAGAATGATCAAGTTTTGAAATTTTATGTTTTTGCAGAGGAATAAATAAAAGGGTAGAAGCAACATAATATAGAAAATGAACAGTTAAGCTTTTTGTGTAGCAAGATAGACACCATATTTGCCTTCATTTTTAAAAGAAACAACGAAGGAGACAATTTCACTGTGAATCAGGCTAACTTGGCTTTAATTAAACTGCCTCCTATTTTAAAGGGGTTTGATAATGCATTTGCTATCAAAACAGAATGTGAAGATGAAGTTGATGATGAAGAATTAACAATTTATGAATGTCTTTGTTGTGGGAAAATTGTGAATGAGGTTGATGATTTGGTGAGGCATCACAAAGCTCATGTGAATCACCCAAATTGTGAATACCTTAAGGTAGGTCATTATGTATTATCATGTCCTATGGATATTAGTTTATAATGCATAATCAAATATATTTGATTACTAGTGCAGCATTTTTCAAACTGCAGGGATTTTTCAAGCTGTGTCTTTGAGTTTAATGCAGGAGTTTACACAGGATGAGAATCAACTGTGAAAATAAGGATAATAACATGAAGACCAAAGCAAATTCAAAAGTTTTATGCACAATGATTTCAGAGAAGACTTTTATAGTTATTAGAAGTTAAACACGCAACACAATACAATCACTATGAAGAGACACTAAATAACAAAAACTGACATTTCTTGTAAGCAATTATTGCTGCATTACTCTTTTTGAGAAGTATTTGATATTTTTTATCGGTTAATTCTAACGTGGGAATTTGTCAAATAGTTTCATATTATACTTCTTCAATAATGAAAATAAAAATTGCTTGCCCAAAGTGTTACCCATTCTTGATAAAGTGAGTCCGTTTCTTTAGACTCATTCAATTCAAGTGTAGACTGTGGATTTAATTGTTTAAATGACACTTTATCACTAATTTTAGCATTTTAAATGTACCTGTTTGTATGATATTATAGTTTCAGTTTTAACAAAAATGGTGTAATTGCCTCGGGGATAAATGCTTTTTAATACTCTAAGATGCTTGAGATAATTCTTAGCTGGGATTTGTCAAATTATCCACGGTCATATTTGCCATTGTTTTTATTATTGACTTTTAGAAATCACGCTGCAGCCCGTGTGTTACAGAGCACGATTTGATCACAATCAACAAAAGCAGAGAGGAAAAACAATGTTATGTTTGCTCCATCTGTGATAAGAAATTCACACAACTTTGCCATTTGAACAGACATATAAAAAATACCCATACAGGTGAAAAGCCATACGCCTGTCCTGAATGTGGGAAAAATTTTGCTCGAAGGCATGGTCTAAAGAGGCATATGCTGTGTCACAAAGGAGAACGTCCTTTTATTTGCGAGCGTTGCCAAAAAGGGTTTTCTCAACGCCCACATTTGATGAAACACATGCGAACGCATTCAGGTGAACGTCCCTTTAAATGTGATGTATGCAATAGAAGTTTTGGCCAACGCTCTACCTTGGAAAGACATCAAAGTACACACACGTCTGATCGGCCGTTTTCGTGCGATGAGTGCAATAAACGCTTCAGTCGTCTTGGAAGTCTCCAAAGACATAGAATTATTCACACTGGTTTGAGGCCATTTCAGTGTGATGTCTGCAAAAAGTGTTTTAACCGTGCATCCTATTTGCCTGTACATAAACGAGTTCATGAGAAGTAGTAAGCAAGGCAAAAGGCCACTGCTAAATTTCCTGAGTGGCCGTTGCTCTTTACTACATACCCGTCGAAACATTTATCTATGCTCCTCATCATGCTCCCTAAGGCATAGACGCACTCAGAGTCATTTTTGTTAATCTTCGAGAAAAACGAGACAGAAAAGAAAGTTTAAATGTGTGATAATTCGAGACTTGCATGAAAAGAAGTGGCCCTTATCTTTACGTTTAGATACACTTTGCACAATATTTACTTCTTTAAAGTGACAGTTATTTGTAAATTCTTTTGACACCCTACCTACCCTCCCCCCAACCCCAGAGGGTCTTTCAATGCGGGGCAGAAAGGGTCGCCAATAAAGATTCTTGGATAATTTAGCATTTATTTCATCTAAGCAAAAAATCAAATTGATACATTGATACAATGAATGTGTAATTAAATAATACATGACAATTATGCCCATTGTGTAGCAAGCATCTAATTAAGTTACTTATACGAGGGGTTATCTCCTTTCGTTGCCTTTTCAGAAAATGTATTGAATTTAAGACACGGCATATTGAGAATATTGAAAAACAATTTGCCAACAATTTTCGCTGCTGTCTTGTGCTCTTTAGCGTCTTTCAGGCAGTTGTAAAACTTTTTATCACAATCACAGTCGCTCACTGTGAATGGCAACCAATTTCTGTATTCATATTTTTTCGAGAATGCCTTAACATTACGGTCACATTTATCGTGGTCTCTGCAGCATGCATCTACGTCAGCATATGAACCCAATTGATCGTCGTTTTCTGCCTTGTTGCCAGCTCCACACCACAGAGTACCTTAAATGAATAGTCATGTGTAAAAGGC
This sequence comes from Catostylus mosaicus, assembly GCA_964019065.1. Lineage (NCBI taxonomy): Eukaryota > Metazoa > Cnidaria > Scyphozoa > Rhizostomeae > Catostylidae > Catostylus > Catostylus mosaicus. The sequence continues at coordinate 3,669,620 of OZ025187.1, forward strand.
AGCATTCTTCTACCATTTTTTAGCGTAAAATTGAAATGTTGAAAGGTTTCAAATCAAATTGTACATATATATCGTATTGACTATAGAAATTTCAAACTTTAGAAATCTCCTCAAATGTTTTGATATAATATTGATTAGGTTATTGGTTCTCAGGGTCTAAATGCAATGTCTATGAAATTTGGCTAGGAAGAAGACATTCTACTGCCCAAACATTTTGTGGTTTAGCATAAGTTATCAAGCAAATTCATAGGTTTAGCGATGGCAATGGAAAATTTTTTTTTTTCATATATGCCAGGAACAGTGAATTGCTTTACAAATTTACAGGTCTGTTCAATACAAAAACGACGGAGCTCCCTGTATACTTGTTATTCATAGCTATATTTCTTAGGCAGGCAGCGATATTCATTTTTGCCGCTGCATCGTCAACAGTTGGTTAAATATTAAAAACCAATTTAATATCTATACTTGCAAAATTTATATAATACAAATAGACATTGAAATAAGAAACATTTCTCAAGGTAGGTAAAAATCAAAAGTTGTACTATATTGTATGTGGAGTGATACATACATTTTTTTTAATCTCATACCTTCCATATGCAATTTTACCTAGACAATTTTTACCCCGTAATTTTCTATTTTGTTGTTGTCCCAATTTTACCACGAAGAATGGTCAAGAGCCGATTGCCCTTGAAATTAACAAATTATTGCTGGGTTTCCTGCCAACCATACTTAAGTAGATTTATTGTTGGTAGATCTTATGAGATAGCACTATTTTGTAAAAATAAATCTTTCTTGTACACGCTTATCTTTATACCATAAACGAGAGAAGATTTTGGGAACGGGAGCGAAATATTAGCTGCTTAAGATATAACTGGCGTCATTGCTTTGTATTCGTGCCGTATTGCGTTATACTATGCCATATTACATTCATCATTTATATGCATCATCCCAAGAATTGCTCAAGAATCTGGCAGACAGCGTTATATTGTGTTCTCTGCTTTACTTGCTACACACTATAAGAAGCTTTTCTTCAAGGAGAAGCAGAGAATTTCCTAGCATCAAGACCAGGTGGTTTTATAATCAGCTAATTCATCGAGAATTTCTTCAAATGCCATAGCAAGATCATCCAAAATTTTTACCGCTCTGTTTTAAATACAATTTATCCGACTGCTAAATGTCTTTTCATGGAGCGTCTCTATAAGAAGAAATATCTTATCAAATAACAGAGGTACCTAGACTTCCTAAAATAGGTAAATGATGATTAAAAAAAAGAACAAACCAGGCATTATTGTTCGCTTGTCTCCCTCATCATCACCGCTTCCAAGTTCTGCCTCTTCTTCTGCCTGGAGATCATCTAGAAACAATAATAAACACAATCTTGTCAACCCCATTTGCTGGTAAGACCCTAAACAAATATTAAACTAGGAACGGTTAAATATTTAGCAGTGCATCAGTGACGTTACGAATGCAAATTGGAATAATTCTAAAACCTAGACTTTGAGGTTGGCAGGAAAGCTTGATTGAACTGAATGCAGTAAATCTGATAAATAATCAAGGTTGTTGCCCCATTCCCTCTTCTTCGTATTACATTGCTGTATGTTAAAGTCATTGAATCAAGCTAAAACAGAGCAATTTAGTCTGTCTTTAAAAGAGACTGTAGTATACTAGCAAATTTTCAATCATCCCATTATACAATGTACTGGCAGTATGATGTCAAATTTGCCCTGAAAAGATGTTTTGCTACTTCAAGTCCTGGGTAAAGCCATTTTTGCAAGGATAAGTTTCTCTGCAGTTCCAAATGTTTTATACCTTAGTGACAGCGTTTTTGTTTATTGTCGCAGGGGGATTTCCCCATAAAATAAGGCCAATGTGATGATTGAAGGCTTAGTTAAGGTTGATGAAACGTTCAAGGCAGAATGAAATTTTGGAAGTAAAACTTGTCTTGTTGAAAACTCACCAAGAGATTGTCCATATATTTGCACTATCAGAAAGAGAAAGAGAGCTGTTCTTAACATCTTGCCTTGTACTTCTGTAACAAAAGTAATACAAATAGATTTCGTAAATTTCTTTATAGTTTCGATAATATAGTTTGCTTTGCGTTCCTTTGCCTGGGTCTAAAATGCACAGTTATTAGAAAATTGTCGATAAAAAGCACCTCAGACAATAACGAGCTATAAGTAAACCCACAAGCGCCATTTTCTCTGTTTAATTTTTTGAAAAGAAGGCATGATTTTGGCTTACCTTTCGACGTCAAGTACGTGCTAACAAACAATCAAAGTCAATAGTGAATTTATTTACGCAATAGTTTTTCGTAAGAACCGAGTCTTTTTTATAATCTACTGATGCTGGTTGTTTCCATTTAGAATTAGTCGTGCATTTTAATAATAGTTACTTTAAAGAATCAAACAAATGGTGTTTTTCGGTCTGGTGCCCTCAATAATTCTAAACAGCTTGCCCACCTGTCAGAAACTGTCAAGAACAAGAAAAACCCAGATCACTGGAGCGTTTGGGATTCTGTGCGTAGAATTGTTTATGCAAGGTGTAAAGGGTATACTTGTTATTGCAATGAACAGTAATATCTAAACATACACCCAAGGCATTATCCAGTACCAGTGCTAATCATTTACACGTGATCATTTGACTATCGTGTCAAAAACTCCCGCTGTTCTTTCACCTCAGTTATCCGCTTCATCGCCTCCGTACCCACATTCTACATTGTACCACAGCATTTTAAATTTCTTGCAAATTGTAGGATCTTATAGCCCTCCAGACAAAAGTTGAATGTTTCTGCCCTTAATATCTTTAAATAGTACTCTATTCCTTTTTAAAGTCTAGAGTGACATTTAAATAAATTTTAGCCTTAAATGTCTAATTTCTTAATTCTTTGGGAGCTAATATTTTCAGCAAAATATATTGTTCCATACTTTGTTAAGTTAGAAAACTAAGTGCTGAACTTTATTAAAGTTTTGACGACCGAATATTACATTGTCGAAAACAATGTCTTATAGATGAATCTTGTAAACGTTACAAATTGCACTAAATTCTCTAAATTCTAAAAGTCTTAAGACTCTAAATATACGCCATTTTTGGATTGCTTATCTTATCATTGCTCGAATCCTTCAAGCATGTTTAGAAAATTTTTCTTTAACCTTCTTCGAGACAGGATTTCTCTCCGTTAGCCAGTCAACTTACTTTTTCATTTCATCGTATCGAAGCGACAAGAAATCTAGAAACAAGAAATGAAAACGAAAAATAAAAAAAATGGCAGAATTTGTAATGTCTGGGGCAGCAAAGTGTATAGAAATAGACTTGGAACAAGTTCGACGGAACCTTGGAGTATCACTCAGTTGAGGCCTGGGGAGAGACCTGTGAAAAGGCGCGAAATACGATGTTGGTTTGGATGTGACGAAATGGCCGCAAAGTACTTGAAGAGAAAAATGAGTATAGAACACTTTCTCATTGTACTATTGAATATTTGCTTTCTTCCGCGCATTGAGACTTCATTCTGGAGGTAAGTTACGAGTCATAGGTTGGATGGGGTTTATCAGCTAGGCCATGTTTTGCTTTGTCTTTATGGGGAGTGTGCCTAAGTAAAACAAGTTGTTCCAAACCTCTAAGTTTTGTTTACTGTTTTGAACTGCCTATGTACAGGAAAGCACCTATGTGGAGCAGCAATTGCCCCACTGCCCCCTGCTTTAGGGATCCCTGACATTGCATTGACCATTTTTGTCTTAACAAATGATCGCTTTATCGACCACCCTCTTTATAGTAGTCACACCACATCCGCCGGCGATACACTCCTGTTGTGGTAGCTCTGTATTGAAATATAAAGCAATTTACTTGAAAAAAAGAATACTAATTTATAAAAAGAATAATTTGTTATTTACACATCAATTGATAGTCAAAATCATAGAAAGGAATTAATGAATAATTTTTGAAGAAATCTAGCTATACAATAGGCTATTCCGTGTTCGACATTCTCTTCATTTTCCTCAGACGTTTTAGCCAACAGATCCCCTGGAATTTTATCCCAATCACAGCATTAATATGGAATGGCCTCATAGACCTCCAATCACAATGGTTATTGATTTTGTTAGATACATTAATACAGATAATTTGTTCCTTTGTCAAATTCAGTTGAACATGTTTTTCAGACCTGGGCATTTGCATAGTGATATCAAAGAGATTGAGGCAGGGACACAGGTTTGGTTTAATTCTTATTTCTAAAAGTGGCCAGGGAAGCAACAATTAGATTTTCATTGCAAAAGGCATGTGAAATTTTATCTAATGGAGCTCAGATTCAGTACAACATGCAGGAGTAACAATTATTCAAAAAAGTTTCCTTAGATATCTAATCATTATGTTCATCTATTGGTTAATTTTAGTTAATTAAAAATGACAATAAAGATTTCATGGTTTTATGGCACAAAAACATCTTATCAGATTAATAAAATTAGCATCATCTTGTTGAAAGCAATAGATTTTATAATATAATGTAAATTTAGCAAAAATAGCAATTTTTAATTTCTTCTAAGATATGGCTTGAAGGGATGGGATTTTATTGTTTTCATATTTTAGAGAACAGATTTTGAATTTGATGAGAGCATTTTGATGGGCGATGTCTTATGTTACTTAGCTGGCTTTTATGCCTGCTTCATAGCAAATAGCAATTAGAAATGCTTGGCATCAATTCTCCTATTGAATTCTTTCCAAATAAAGCCCAGCTTATATCAACTGTGACATAAAATACCCATTATGTACCATCTTTCATTAATGTCAGTGCTACTTAATGAATATTTTATAAATCGTGTTTAATAGCTTTCTCAGAGCGTTGGCTGTTTCCTATCATTTCTAACTTCATTTCCTTCAAGTTCATCTTGGAATATGCAAAACCTGACTGGTTTCAGCAAAACCTTTCTTGGTATTCAGAAAGTCCTTGGTGTACAATTTCTGACACAAGGTAGGATTTTTCCCCATAACAAGAATTTTAAAATGTAGTTTCGACACTGTATAGTGGCAGGGCTGTTTCTGTGGGGCTTCCTATATAGGAAAGAGAAAGCTTCTTCACATTTCAAAATCAAAAATCCATTCAGCGGCTCCCAAAGCTATAATTTTACGTAACAAATATGACGCAAGGATTTTTGCAAAATTACAACGGCAAAAGATTATGTGCGGCCTGATAAAGGAAAAATTTGCAAAAGAGTGGGAGGGGGGAGGGCGTCGTCGTCGGAGGCCCTATATTAGCTGATTCATCTCTTTTCACTGGAGATAGATGCAGAACTCTTTCACACCTCAAATAATCCATATGCCGCCGCTGTTAAAGCCATAATGAATGTTTCTTTATCTCAATCTTCTTTTTCATCTTACAGGCTAGCAAAAACACTAGCAAGGTGTACCATTTATGGTGCATGTGTTTTTGGAATCAAGAATGGATCAGAAGTACAGGTGAATAATTTTAATAATTGTGCGTTAATCAAAGAGCTTTAGGCTACTGGTTATATAGTTAATAGAGGTGCCTGCTAACTGTTACATGCTGGAGAGAGTTAAATTTACGCAAATGACTAGATCAAAAACTGCAATGTAGCTTGATCATTTCATCAAAGGTACTATCCTACACCAAGATAAAATAGAAGAAGATCACGCCATATTTTATGCTTATGTACAACTCATAATCCACGTGATTTTCAAAATTCTCCGAAATTCTCTATTTCAAATCGTAACTAGCTGTATGTTACTTTTAGGACTTTAGAGTATTGAAAGTTAATGGCAATAACGAATACTATAGTTGGGATGTCACCACAAATGTTAATAGGTAAGCAAATGGAGTCAGCTTTATTTGTTGCATGGTTATTTTTTGTTCCATACAAGATTTAGAGTTTTCATTCCTACTAATTGAAAGGAACGTTTATGCAGCTAAGAAGATACACTTTTTTCCGATTGTTTCAATTCTGATCCCCAGGCTGTCCCCTCTCTAATCTTTGGTCATTTCTAGTCTTAATTAAAAGTTAACACTTTGAGCTTAAACTCAACTTAATCATTTGAGGTTTTCTGAAACTTTAGAGTTTTCATTCCTACTAATTGAAAGGAACGTTTATGCAGCTAAGAAGATATAATTTTTCCGTTTGTTTCAATTCTGATCCCCAGGCTGTCCTCTTTTCTAGTCTTTGGTCATTTCTAGTCTAGCATGAAAATTAAAGGCTTTAAGCTTAAACAGCGACTCGATAACTCTGAAACCTAAAACACTATCTTAGATTATCAATATCAGTCTATTAGCCTCAGATGTTTGGTAGTTATCATTTTATGTATTTTTAAAATGATTTGAATCCAACAGTGATATGTTGGGTCACTGACTATTTCATAAAGTACTTTTCGGTAGCTGAGTTTAATGATCATCAACCAATCTTACTACGTTGTAGAACAGAGAGGCATTTTGTCATCGAATTGTACATAAAAGTTGTCGAGCCTTATTCACATTTCCATAATCAGTCCTCAGGATTAATTGCAGAGGTGAGGGTATTAAACATAAGATGTATTCTTAAGGTCTTTTTCACTCGCTTGTAAAAAAAATTGTTGAAATCCAGTCTATAAACGGTTTAAGCTTAACCTGTAGCTGTTGTAGCAATATAGTGCCAGGAAGGAGAGATATGTAATATTAGTTATACTAGTGGTGAAATATAGCAAAATTAATTAAAGGCTGATATCATGTCAGAACAATATCAAAAATTTGCTGTAGCTGTAACATGCATCGATATTTTGATCATTGAGTTAAAAAGACTGTAATTATTTGCAATGTAGTTGGACTCCAAGCAATACAGGCTATTAGAATGATTTTAATATCTTTTGTTTATTTTGTATAAATATAATTTTTGTTTCTTGCAGTGATTTTTTACCAAATATCATTTACAATATTTCAGTGACGTTTTGATTTCTCTTTGCAGCACATTTTACGTCTTTCCAAATTATTTCAAGCGCAAGGGGAGTTACCAGTTGTCGAATATAAAGAAAATTTGAAGAGCAGCAAATACAAACGTATTGAAGACTTTGCTTACAATGGAGAGAAAGGGTGAATTTTGAGAGTTCTTTCATTGAATCTACCATCAATGTGCTAATTCAGCCTCTAATTGACTGCACCACATTGAATAACATTAACTGGTGGTAAATGCATTAGATATATATTATTGCTTATAGTTGACAGGAACAGTTTGGAACAGTAGATGTACACAGTGGCAAATCTTATTACGGAATCGATCTTCTTGTATGAATATTTAAATTCATTATTTTTGATATCATTATTTTGTTTCACCCATTAGTTACCGAACGTAGGAGTAAATAGTCATCCATTTTCATCAACGAATGGTCGAGCCGAAATGAAACGTGTCTGTAGTGTTCCAGGGTAAATGTAATGAAGGAAGAAGCGATCAGAAAGGGATTAAGCAGGTAGAGAAAGAAAAAGACAAAATGGATCATGCATGCAATCCTAGCGAATGTTTTCAGACTTCATGACTTTCAGCTATTGACCTTTCATTGAAACGTTATTAGATGTTGCTATTTGCTTGTTTTCACATTAATATCACATTGAGAATGTGCGCAGTTTTTTCGCTCAGGCTTTGTTCAAGGCTTAGCGAAAAACACCTCTTCTTGATCTGACTGGCTTTGATAGATGAACAAGAATTTTAACCAAAAAGGCCAATGTATGTGATAATAGGGTCACTTGACATCAAGAAAGCCTACAATCAATCTATACCCTTCTTGGAGGTACAGTCCCATGCAATTTATTCTAATTAAGTGCCCTTGCCCACCTTCCTGTTCTAACATGCGGAATATGTCTGAGTAAAACTAGCAAAGTAGAAAAGGATCCTAATCAATCTAAGATATAAGAACCTCCATTAAAAGTAAGCATGCCACTGTTAATGACCAACTTTGCTTATAAATTATGCATCTTTTCAGAGAATGGCATGCCTCATTCTTTGCGCCTCTAGAAATTGACAGCATAAAGCTGAAGATTAGCTCTGCATCGGTATATTCATTGTTTGACAAGTTCATAAGGTATCATTTTTTTCATTTCCAATTTGCGTCAAATATTATAGAAACTGTTCAAGAATCTTCTTTTGAATATACTTTTATATGTTCTTTTGCCTAGTTTCGAATTTACTTGAAGAATCACCTGTTAATAGAGACGAATGCAACCACAACGGAGATGCTGCGGCAGAAAAATTTATAACCTTCATAAGATAAAATGTATCTTGGAAGGGTGGAAGGAAGGTCCCAGAAATTATAAGTAAGCGAGGGAATGGACGACACCGATGACAATTGAGAGAACCCCTCTCATTTTAAGAAACTCCACCTTGATTGTTTTATTCCGAAATTGAATGATAACACTTGAGATAAAGGTTATAAATTTTTCTGCCGCAGCATCTCCACTGTGGTTGCATCTGTGCATTATTTAAGTGAAGCATTGCTTAGTTTCTACCGGAGACCATAGCTACTACAATGTTTATCTTTATTATCAATAGGAAATTTCAAAGGAATCAATATGAAAAAGAATATAAATGTAGGAAGATAAAATTATTGCAAATTCAAGGATCTTCAAACTGGCTCTCAGTCCCATTTAAAATCTTATCACAAGTGTTAGTCTAAGGTTGTCATTTGTTTCTCGTAGGCCAGCAACTCGCGTAGTAAATTTGTGGAATACTAATAGCACAGGCAGTCAGGTATGCAAGTTTAGTTTGTACCGTTTGGATAGTTATTTTTTTCTCGATAATACACACAAATTTTGATAAATTTTGTATACTGTGTTGACCTCTAGGTTTAGAATAAAAGGACTTCGATATACTCTGTGTAAACATACATTTTTGGAACGATAAAAAGCCTGTGAAGTTTGATTGTTGCGTAAAGGTGTGGAAAAATAACTTTCCTTTTGTAAAGCATACTCCTTTCACCTGACATAGTCTACTTGAACAATGCTCGAAAGTTGAGAAATATCAAATAAACAGATGTGGCTGAAAAACTCGGGAAAGGTGGAATAGTAGCTCGATATTGGTAACCTATTTTAATATACCGGTGCCCTGGTTTCTTTAGAATCTTGACTTTAGATTTGGACTCTTTCATTAACAGAAAGGTGATTTGACGCAGATAAGAAACTCTGTTAGATGTTTGCAGTAAAGAGAACTTTTTAGAGAAGTCACAAAAATGATGGTTGACTGAATGAATGATGATCATAGCCAGTCCCCGCTATGACTGGCTCAGATTATTGTATTGTAGTTTTTTTAATGTTATATCTATAAAAAGAAATGTAGAAAAAATGATAAGATATTGAGACATACTTACATTGCAGCTTAGCAGATCTCCTGCATTTTAAAATTCTTCTACAGCGAAGCAAAGATCTTGTCTTGCTAAAAATAATGCTTTATCGCTTCTTTCTCCTAGAGTTATCATGCATCACAATTCTATTAACTTTTTTAGGGTTCTTCGCGGGTTGCCAACAGTACAGTCACTAGATTTATACAAGTACGTAATTTTTGTTATAGACACGTAAGAAAGATGTGAACGTACAGATGTATAACGACTAACTAGAAAGGATAATGGGTTTTGGAAATCAGTGTTAAGAATGGGCACGCGTTATGATAGCTATCATTGGTATGATTCAAGCCACAATGTTTTAATTTTAGATCAAACGTAGAAAACCCATTAATCGCACTTATTTAGGTAAGCCCTTTCAAATGGGTAAGAAGGCGGAGAGGGTGATTAGTTTTTCTATTATTTAAGCAATACATCACTTGATAAGGCACTCTAGCTTGAGATTGAATATTCTGGTCACATTTAATGTAAATGCATCAAGAAGTTGGGGAATCACGTAGCATTGATATTGTTATAATTTGCAATATGAAGCTGTTAATCAATTGATGTCATCGTCATCTCTTTATTTTCATGCAGAATCCATGTTACCCAAACACAGCTGTTTATTTAAGGTGACTTGTAGTGCTTTAATCATTGCCTATAGCATTTGTATCGATTATTTGCATTTAACAATCACCGAAAAGTAGTATAAATCGATAATATATATCAAAGCGGAGCAAATCACGTGAAATACAGCTTAAGACAAAAAAGATCTCCCATCAACAAACCTCTGGAATGCTCCTCTATGTTCTATGATGTAGCAATTACGGTTTCTCAACATCAATCGATTGTTAGTTAATCATAGAAAGATCATGTCATGCTTTGCTTTTTGGAGTACAGTATAACAATTTTTATTGAGAGCTTTTTACTGCATGTAAAAAAATAAATGGAAATGTTTTAATCCAGATCAAAAATCTTGTCTACAGATGAACAGTGCATCTAACTTGCAATTATCATTCTCCTTTCTGCTATGATCCAACATGCAATTCCAATATTTCTGACTTTAACTAGAAAATATACCTTTTTTTGATTATCGGGAGTGATTATAATGTTTTAGAATCAGTGTTTTAGCTTTAAGCTTTAATATCAAGCTTTAATATAAAGCTTTAAAGCGTGACTCTCATAGCTTTAAAAATATTCGTTATTGCCTATACTTTATGTACTGGATCTATTTTCCCCCGTGTTATGATCTTCTTTTTCCGAAGTGAGCAAGGTGTATTTATTACACAAGATCTTTGGAAGCATCCACCAGTACCTTTATTTGGAGCATCGGAACAAAATTCTAGTGTGAGTGCTATTAAATATGAAATATTAAAGATAATGCAGCCAATGTTTTTGATAAAGGATGTCAAACTTCACATAACGAGGTCCAATTGAATCTTTCTTATTTCAAGTTACAACAATAACTTTAGCGAGAAAGGACTTTGTGGTGATTATGAGAATTCGCTGTCCTTCGTTTGACAATTGTTACAGCTAGATTTTGATGTTTCTGTAGAAATTTATGTGTTTTAAGCATGCTTCAAAATAAATAAGTGCAAGATAACTTACTGTGGTAACTTAATTATTAATATCTGTAGCAATTCAAGTTGACAACAAAATAGAAGGCTGTCTACCTAATTCTTGCGATTATTTATTCAATTACAAATACAAGGAACAACTCGAAATGGCAGTAAATCAAATTAAATACAAATGAATCGGTATTTGTTAATTTATTACTAATATTCCGTGACGGCATTCGGGGCTTTTTCAAAGTATTGCATAAAAATGATATTAAGTAAACGTATTTGAGACTTAGGTGTTTCTTTAAGTCTTTGGATATTCCATGTAGGTTGAAGCTATATTTTGCTCACATCGTTCCAGAGTGCTTTTTTATTTACTTATTTTTGTATATTTGCCTTTTTTGCAGATTTTTATTGACGATCTGGTGTTTATTGGACAAAAGCTCATATTTATTGAAAATACAACGGTGTTCTCTTTAGAGCAAAACGGAGTAGTATACAAAACAGGCCAAGGTATGATAGATAAAAAGTCTTTGCTTCATCATGACGTTTGCTTTTTTCCGGCATTTTGATAAAGAGGCAGTTGCAAGTAGACATAAAAAACCTTTTAGATTTAAAAACTAAAAGCTCTAAAAACTCTCCTAAATCCCATCAAATCTCCCATACTGCCATGGAAACAAGCAGTCTTGTTCTTCAACTCTCTTAGTAAATGATGCTGTATATTTAATTTGCATAATATTATTTAAAAATTAGGTTTTAAATATACGGTTTGAATAATGAATAACATCGAGATTTAAAAAAGAAAATATCTACCAAAATGTAGCCTTAAGTTAAAACATTGATATTGCTTGGAATAAACACTTCAAGGCTCGCCTAAATCCCTCGAGTCATTGATGTTTTTAGAATCACTCATAAAATCCTTTGTCATTCTGTTTCTACGAAGAATGCTTTTATCTAATACGTATTTTACTTAATATTGTGTGCTTTATTTAGCTTTAACATCCTTGCCCTTTTTGCTAATAGAATGAGTTTTTTGAAAGTAATGGAAAGTTATATCATGTGAATCAGTGTAAGAATTTTCCACAAATCATCGAATTTTCACGTCACTAAAGGAAGCACTTTCTTCTTTCAGGTTTACCAGCTGACACAGCCTTTTCACTTCATGTTCCAAAAACATGCCATGAGGTACTAAGTTTTCACGGTTCAATTTACCCGCTGGTATTTTATATTTTTTCGTACACCATAGGAAATAAACTGTACTAAGTTGGATCAAGTTCAAAGATCACCAGAAAATTGTTGATTGTTTTCACTTAATGGCTCGTTTACATGAATAAACTCTTCATGAACGTCAGGATCAAACGGCTTTTTAAAATTAGTGATTCCTTGGAAATGTTCCCTATCAAAAGCAGCATCTACTTTGCCGAAGAGTGGAAAGAAAGGTTCTAAAGACAGACGGAGGAAATTTGTATACAGTATATTTGCAATTATATTGTCACTCAAAAGAGGCTTGAGATATTCATTGCAATCAGGAGTATGAGAGAAGGAAAAAGGATAATAGCAATTCGAAATTGAATTTTTAATAAGAATTAACGGAGGCCAGGCCTTCGGAAGAAGAATGAAGCTTTGTTCAAAATTGATGCTTAGTTTATTCTGTATAATTTCTTAAAATTGTTTTTGATCAAGGTTTCGAGCGAAAGAAAGATTGTAGCAGCAGTTGCAAAGAAGATTTATCCTGTAAGTCGTAAAGTTCCAATTTAAGCAGCTTAGTAAGAGGGTCTATAATCAGGACTAAAAATTATCTATGCTTCTTATATTTCATACTATTGGAAAAAATGCCAGAGTGCAATGGTTAGATATTGTCTACAGGGTTGCTACAATACTCGTAAAGACCTTCAGTTTTCTCATTGCATGAATCTAAATTCTATGTTTTCAATTAAAAATGGGAATGTCGTCCTCCTTTATTGCTTGGTTTAAAATTTCTTTTAATGCTCAACGACTTTAAAGCTATCATGTTTTCCTGACTCCTGGTCAATGCTTGTGTATGTAAACATGGTCATTAGGAGTAAAGAGGATTGCAAAGATATTTACTTTGCTGCCTGCTTCAAGCTATATACTTCTCCATTACTACAATATTACTACAAGTTATTCTGTGAATGAAAAACCAAAATCCCTAAAAATATGAAGCTCATGGGACTTTTCTCTACAATGAACAGGACCATTGGTCTTAACTTTAAAGGACTATTATTTACAAGTATTCCATTTGTTTTAATAGTTTTTAATTGTTTCGTCACTCCTAGAATTCAATTGCTTGGATATACTTATCGGTTGCTGCTGCTGCAAATTTCGTACCAATCAATTGTTCAGATCTTTGGGAAAAAATAGGACTTGCTGACTCGGAGGTATATATCTCTGCGTATTTCACTCTGTCTGTATCGAAGGACGAAATGACTCGTAGCTTAAATTAAGATAAAATCGCTGTTTAAATCTTGTGGAAATTGCTGTTTTACTTAGTTTCTTACTTTATTTATTTATAAGCTTCTTTGGCACAAGTATTTCCGAGAAGATCTTATGGATACCCTGCAACATTTTCATCACAGAGCAGTGAAGCTTTGAATATTCTAAATAGATATCTAGTTAGAAAGAATCAAATATAATCCTGTATAATCCTGTATTCTCTGACCATGGTTGCTTAATATGGAAGCTTATTTCCAAATACGGATGCATGTCTATTTTCTGCGCATACGCATGAAAGAAAATCGATGAAACTTTTTATCCATTTAATATATAAATACAAGGAAAGTGCCTCCACGGATACTATTTCACTGTGGGAAAACGCTTATGTTAAAGAAATATTTTTAATTTTTAGGAGATCGATGTTCTAGACGTCTATATTCATTCAGTATTTCAACAGTTGACACTGCTGATAAATCGTTCAAGCTCAGAGAAAAGTACATTTGTAAGCCATGTTACATTGCCCGTTTCCTATCAAACCTATATTTAATCATAATAAAATACAATAGCTTGTTACAGCTTGTTTAAAATGATTGATGACTGACTATTGGTGAAATGTCTATATTTATCGTTAGGTTCTACTGAATTATCACTTTGCCACAAAAAGTTGGGTTGCACTGCATCACTTTGGAAATGGTAAGATAGAAAACCATAAACTGACAGTTTAAGTTAATATGTTAATCAATGTAATAATTTGATCAATCATTCAACTCAGCGTCAATCTATCCTTTTGATAAGCATTAAAATTCTTAAAAAATGCAGTCATCCTCAGTACATGGTCCAAAATGACATTCTTATATCATCCAATAAATGCATTGCTAATTGCCTATTATTTTGATGACATGACCATTTCCAACTGACCAATAACCATCAATTTACCACCTGACCAATGTCAACTTTTTAGGCAACCTTCAGAAGCTGGCATTCCCATTGTCCACGTCAAACATTGTTTTTATCTGGTCTGAGAGACGCATTATAAGTTACCACAGTATGTATGCCATCCTTTTCACTATTGTAAAATCTTTATAAACATCTATTGTCTTAGATTGTCATGGGTGATTCTCTTAGACTGATATCTATTAGTGGGTGCAGTTAGTTTGTTCTTACATAATCATCTATCTCTTTCTCTATTAGTTTCTGATGTTTAATTTTGGGCCCTCTTTCGTTTCAACTTCATTTCTATCAAAAGATTTAACTGCCGTTCGAACCATGAGAATGAAAATGTACTTTTACTTTTGCACCCAAATTTATTGGCTAAGCAAAAACCACGTTCGTAGATAGAAATTTTCGGAGCTCTGGATTTTTTTGCTACACTTCGCTGTTAATTTTTTGATTTCTTGGGCTGAAGTTCCCTTTTTTCCTGAATATCCAGTCGCTACATATTATATAAGTTTCTTATAAGAAATTTACATGATTTGCTTTCTGCGAATCGTTCCATTCAATTTTGCTTTACTCTTTCACGTGCACAGGTAACACATCAACCCCGATATTCGATTTGGACGATTATGACCGTGTGAGACATTCCATGATAAAACAAGTTATAACAGGTAACCTCTACGGCAATTGCTGGTGTATGTTTTTGTCAGGGCAGAGATATGAAAAAATCTTTTCTGTTTAAATTGTAATTAGTTTGCGTAAATAAGTCCGCATTACTGTTCGTAATGTAGAACTTACCTATTTAACAACTTTAGATAAAAAGATTGTTATTATTTGTATTGACAAACACAAGTTGGTTGGTAAAATGACGTTTAGCGTTCATAAAATCTAAGGGACTATTTTCTGCTCGTTGTCGTAGAGGAAATCGCCCTTTACTGAATGTACTGCTACTGAACAGGCTATCTAGGCCGTTTAAAAATTTGACGAAATTAAACTTTGCTTCCTTACAACTTTTGATATTTCAAAGCTATTGAATAACAATATTGTCAAAAGAGTACTTTGCCTCTCCAGTTAAGCAACGATCAATGTCAGTACAGCGGTCTTTCTGTAATGGATCTAAAATGGTGTTTGAAAAAATTTTGATTAGGTACTTTATTGCTCCGTGTTTCCCTCAAACAAATTAGGAAGCAAGAATTCGAATCATGTTTCTTTTATTTTAAGATAAGCAACATCCTACAGTTTGAAGACAAGAAATTCAAGATATAGTTTTAATTTTAATCAAAAAAAGTGAATGTGAAATATATTGTAATTCTCTTTTTTTCACAGTGAAAATAACGAAAAATACAGCTATAAATGCTGTTATAAAATACAGATTAATTCTTCGAATACTACTTTATTCCAGTAATTTTTGAATCAACAAAACACGATTAATAACTAAGTATTTATACCCCTGACTATACAACGACAGAAGCGATGTCCTCTAAAAACAAAATATTTAACCAATATTTTGAAGCAGTCTTTTTAGTTTCTTAAATGCTCTGCACTCCCAAATACTTATACTCCCAAGCACCTAATAAAATATTTTTCAAGAAACACGAGTGCAATGGCCGTTTACCCATTCATTATCTTACCCAAATAGATTCTGACGATTCAGCCTGCACCAGGCATTAAGAAAGGAGGGGAGTTGGTGTTGGAGACTGTCATTTATCGAACAGGCAAGACTTCTTCCGCAGATGACAATTTTTGTTGACAATAACTCTCGCTGTTTTGAAAAACTTTCAGACTTTATTGTTTACGTGCGAAGTTAAGCATTCAGAAACCAAATGAACAAGCGGAACAGTTGGGTCTAGTAACGTTTTTTAGCTATGTGGTAAGCAGCATTCGATAAAACGGTCAGAGTTTACGACTGCAACTTGGATTCCACAATATCCTTACTGAAACGTTTCAAACATCGTGGGAGAAAATCATAAAGATGAATCCCCCATGACTCATTTGTTTCCGTCTCTAGATACAAATACAAAGGGGTGGTGCTCAAAACAACGGCTATCTAAACATTTGCGGTTTTCTTTTCATTTGATTTACAACAGGCCTTTCTAGCTGTCTTTACTAGGTCGCTCATACATTGTCTGTTTCTATACAAAAACAAAATGGCGTGAAAAAAACCGTTCAATGGCAAAGTAATCATTGAAAAATAAAGTAAATAAACTGCCCAAAGTCTTGTGTCAAGTTTCAAAGATGAGTTTCTTCCAAAGCTCCCCTCCGCAGTTAGACTAAGCAGGGTTCTAGTGTTCGTAATTTCTGCAGTGGCAAATAATATGTTGCCAATTGCTGCACAAGCCAGGAAATATTTTGTGATATTGATTGACTGATACTCATGGTGTCTGGTTTTACTTTGTCTATTTTGTAAATACGTAAAGTAATCCGTCTGGTCTGCTTCCGGGCGAAGTCTCATGAAACCTGTAAGCAGCCTAGTTGCACAAATGAATATAACGAGTGATAGAATAGCATTGATAAAAGCATGCTTGCCATAGCATGTAGCAATAACATATGCAAAGCTCAGTACATGAGTAGCTACAGCCATAGATATCAATAACGCCAATGCTCTGCCTCTTGTTAATGCGTACTTATACCAGATTAGATTTTTATGCTGGATCAACAGATCAACTCCTATTACTAAGAAGATGAACGATGATGTATTGGAAAACAAAAAGTAGCTGTAGTGCGTTACCATCTCTAGTAAGCAGCTTGGCTCAGTATGATTATCTGTGAATAATATTGTAACGAACGGCTGCACAAGCAACGCTGCAAGTGTATACGATAACGATAAACCGAAAAATAACCTGTTTATTCGCATTTCCCATTGTCTCCTTCTGTACAAAGTAGTGATGATAAGGACGTTGGCTGATAAGTTTAATGGCAGCAATGTAGAGTTTAGTCCCGCAATAACATCAGCATCATGTTTAGGCAGTAGCATTCGTAAACTGAATATATTTACACACGTATTGTACGACATTTCATCGAACAGATCCCCGATTCTTCCGCCTCCGAGGCCCAAAGTGACAACAAACGGTATCAAGCAAAAATATTTCCCAACGCCTAATATGTTAAGATACTTGTTTCTAGCCTCGTTCACAGCCGACTGGAAAACCGACAATCATTTAATTTTCCACCAGCTGATTTTTAACAATAGTTGCTGGGCTTGCCAGACGCCACAATGGCCACAACATTATTGTTTGGTTTATATTCATACTTGTTCCTATTGAATGCTGCAGCAAACTCAATTGTTTCGATTAAACCTTTTTTCATGTTGCAATCATAAACTGTTATGCGGCTATTGCCGGTGGAAATTAAATTTATTAGTCGTCGTCGTTTTCACTGCAACGCCTATAACGTGCTAAAACGCCCGCAGCTTTGAGTAACCTTCCTCGCCGTTGCCATTTTTTGTCTGTATCCTGGCAGTCGACTTGGGCGTGATTTTCTCGTTTTAGGACTTTCATATACGGGGGTCACATCACAGTTTGACCCTGTGTGTTTTGATAAACAGTGACTCTTACAAAAGAAAGCCAAGCCACACGTAAACGTCAATGTTATCTGAAATGGTGACTCAGTTAAATGAACACCAGTTAAAAAAAGGCACTGTTTTTTATTCAAAACTCTCACCTATTTCACGGTTATTTAGTTATTGATAAGAATGTCGGGTTTGAGACAGGCGTGTCTCAACTGTTCTTTTGCTTTGATTTGCATCTTACTGATAACTCTATTCAGGGCCGGGTCCAGGTGGTCTCATCAACTAATATCAAATTTTTTATTTATAGCGTAAGAGTGCCTCCAGATTCAGTTCCCCAGATTCCCTTGCTTTCTGCCCCTATTACTCGCTTCGATCACAGAGGCCTCGAAAGCCTCTCGGCGTACCTGACTCTTTGACTCATTCTGACCTCCCCTCAATGATTTTGAAACCCTTCGCCTACATTATCAGTTCCAGATTTCAATAAAGAATTACAAAAACTACAGTTTTTTCAGGCTGCAAATACTCCATAGGTACAAATAAGCTTCGCGTGACATCATTTGCTGACAATGGGGTCGCAATGCAACTTTTTACAACATAAATCGATTGTCCATTTGGGCTTAAATTGCTTTCCCAGTGCCAAATCAACCAGAATATCCGAAAAATTGCAAATATATCATGTCCAATGAATACGAAGAGAAGTTTTTTGTATTTTTCAGTGACTTCCCCGCCAGTTGTTGCTTGTCATTTGTGATATTTTCGAAAATGCTTTTGAAGTCGGGAATTATTCTACCAAAGCTTTTTGAAGTCGGGAAATCGAAAGCGTAATCATCAGTTTTAATTGTTCCAATTCAGGTATTAGACAAAATATCACTCTGTTCAATGCGTTTTTGCAAATATTTTTCTGAGCTTCTCATGTGTCCCATTTATGAATTCTCACATATTTCAGACAAAAACTGATTCATTGTTTTCCCTTTTTTCTATAGATTCGGATGGGAGATTTGTGATTTCCCTTGGAACTGGTGATTTGTTTACTGGAATTGTTGGGGTTTCAACTATAACAAAGGTTCTTGTCGCTATTTCTTTTTTTACTGATTTAGGCAATACTAATCCATTTGATTCATCTAATTTAGTTTAAAATGCTTTCTTCACATGTTAAGCAGGGATGGGGTGATTGCTTTCTTGCTACAGCTTTTTGCTGCCAAGGGATGTTTTGAAGCCATCCGTGAAATGCCATCAACCTTTTATATACTTCCTTACAAATTTCATGTGCACGTGCAAGTTTAATATATTCACATCCGTCAAAAAGACTTAACATGTGAAGTTTTGATGTAGATTTGATGTAGATAAGGTAACATATTGATGCGTGGCGAACTACTTGCCAAAAATCGTTATCAAGGTGTCTTTGCTGTCAGTTTTTGTTGATGTGTTTAGCTTTCTTTAACGCTATCCACCAAAAGAGGTTATTCTTTCACCCAAAACCCTGTTGCATTCCATTGCCAACGATTGTCATCCAGGATTGTGATGAGCTTGCAGATGTCACACTGGCGGGTTTTCCAGGTAATTACTTGTGAAAGATTTACAGGAGTGTCATGGAATTCACCTAGGCCCAAGGAAAATTTCTTTATCAATCTATTGTTGATTTGTTTTCAGATATCATCAATCAATCCCAATTTTGTGCTGGCTTTTGATACGCTTGGTTACTTAGTTGCTTTCGACACAATCACGTATGTTAATCATATTATAAGATTCATTTTTCGTTTCGGTTAGACTAATACAATTGGTAGCTGGGGTGACAACTTGGGTGCCGGAGTCCGATAATGCTTTGTTACTGCAAAAGTATGCCTAGAGTTTATTTAGCAATTAACCAAACTAAATATGCCATGCTTCTGCATTTCTAACGGAGACAAATCTTTTACATTATTAGATAAATCATAAGCAACTATAGACAAGAGCTGCTTGTCATAGATGTCAGTGTTACTGTTAATCATCTTGTTACTATATAACGAAGATAGGTCACTGTCAGTTATCAATTAGAGAGAGGCAAGAAGAGGTAGCTCAAAATAATCAGATAATCGCCTGTCTATCAACTTTGTAAACATGTGATTGGGATGCTCGAAATCAAAAATTTTAATCAAATTCAAACGTACTATCTCATTAAATAGGGGTTCGAACTCATTTCATCGTTCTGTATACCCTCTACATGTGGAAATTGATTCAGCAGCATACACAGAGTCATGTGAGGTAAGTTTATCAATTATAAGCTTAAAAATTGAATTAATTTGTTAATACAAATTGAATAAAAAACGGTTTTAATGGCAAAATGCAACAGATCTATAGCAAAATGGGTGCCATTGACTGATCGAGCTTTATCTGATTTTTTTACTTCTTGACTGAAGTTCTTCTCTCAAACCTACGTTATTTTTCTGTTTAATAGAGGGTCCGCTGAATTCTACAATCTAAATGCGTCTGGATATTATCCATTCTTCGTGACATACACTCAGCATTTGCTGTTGCAACTTTGCTGTTACAACTGCTGTACAACTTAAATTTCCATTAAATAATTATAGGATCATTCTCTGCTGCATACAGTATTCGAATACATCACCTTAAGGAGTTTTTTGAGTAACTTGGTGTACTCTTGAGCAATTTTGCTATAAAGCCTTCTATAGATCCTTCAAAGACATGGGTCACTGAAAAGCTACAAATTGTGATAACTTAATTGTTGGTCAGTTAGTCAGTCTCGTTATGCCAATCAGCGATACTTTGAGTTGTTTCATTCTCCGTCGAATTAAATTTGCTTTAAACGTTTAAGCGTCGTTTTGAGCAGTGCGATTCACTAAGACAATCTTTAGATCAATTTTGCCATAAAGCTTCTTGTGTTTAATTTCAAGGTTGTATCATTCGAACACAATGGTGAGAGCGGCTGGTATCAAGTAGACCTTGGAGACAGCATTGAAGTAAGTTCTTAGTCCGATGTAATGATTGAGAAATATTATTATTCATGAATCTTTTCAATATAAAATTTACCCTATAGCCACCATCTGGGCTTTGACGAGACCTATGGTAGATGATTGGTATACCATTTTTCTGTGATAAATCAAACCTGGATGGAATCCTGCAAGTTGCAGAATATTGTCATGGTTGTTCTTTTTATGAAATTTGTTTCATAAATTACTTTTCTTTGATTTATGAGTTCTCGACAATTATTTAAAGTATTTACAAGCACTTAAGATACGAGCAAGAATTCTCATTACACGCTATTATTCTATTTTCCTCTAATTGAATTTATCTATTGCTCAAAGGTAAATAGGCATCCTTGCCTGTAGTCACTGTCAGCATGTGATTACCGCTTATGGCGCACAGGTGAAACGATATCTATTTTTACCTTTTAGATCAATGTGGTATTAATATCATACAACAACAATACCGAGATAAAGGTTTGCTTGACATCATTTGATCTTTGTTGCAGCATTGCATATTACATGTAGAAGATTTCTTTCTTGAATTTCTACATGGTGTCAGGATTGAATTTCAACACATAAAAATGAAGGAGGATGGATGTAAATAGATAACAAAGCTCCTTGAAACGGTTGTTGTCCTAGTCCCTCGTTTCGTACTCTGTCGATCATTTACTTTCATGGCATGAAGCAACGTTAAATAAAAGTATTTTGATCAGGCCATATAAAAAGTATAACTAAGGCAAAACTATGAGCAAATACTTTCAAATTAAGTATGTCAAAGGTTCTAACTTCCATTACGGCGTGGCAACTTTAAGAAAGTTATTGGAATCGTTTGGCAGAAAACATTTACACTAAGAAACACAAGAGAACAGACGTCAAAAGGCGAAAAGATTTAACAACATATTGTAAACTTGCATTACCAACTGCTGTTCTGAGCTGGGTTTTCCCTATTATAAATATTTATTCTTCATCTTAAAGAGCACTTTCAGTTCACTTGTTGCGTTTCTTCTAGATTATTCTTTCTGATTTTCACAGAATATGTTACCGCATTTTAGATTTTGAAGCCACCGCATTCTGAGTTCGAGATGTCTACCCATCTGACTTCAACATCCTTGGGCAGATACTATGAAAAGGTCTGTGCTATTCATCTCTACTATTAGCATCATAATATACTGTGAATAACATTATTATTTTCAATGCATTAGTTAGACCTCGGGATATATTCGCAAAAAAAGATGTTTTGGTTCTTTGAGGAATGGGTTATTCGCAGCAAGT
The DNA here is from genome assembly GCA_964019065.1 of Catostylus mosaicus. NCBI lineage: Eukaryota > Metazoa > Cnidaria > Scyphozoa > Rhizostomeae > Catostylidae > Catostylus > Catostylus mosaicus. Next base: position 3,691,645 of record OZ025187.1, read on the forward strand.
GGCTCGTTTAATTATACAAGTTACAGGAGACTTATAGCCACCCATCGCGTACCATTTTTTCCAGTGATTTTATGCATTTCTATTGGTTTAGAAAAAAACTTTTGAATGATAAGAAAAAGCACAAAACGTCCAAGGTGTAATATCATGAAATCAAGAAAGCCATTCGAAGGAAACTGCCTTCGATTGCAATTGAAAAATCATCACATTGAAGTAGAGATCTTTTTGTAAACTATCTTCTTCGGTTATCATGGTGACCCAGGTAAATGTTGCATTTCTGACCTTCATTTTATCAAAAAACGTGTTCATCCCATCATTGGTAAAGGTTTCTTGCACAGGGACCGTGCACCTAAGCTGCAAAGCTCAGTTTAATTTTTAACTTTTGTAGACTTATTTCTTATCTATCCTTGGTATTTGAGACCATGCCTTTCACCTTGCTGCAATGTAGAATGTGTATGTAGCTTTGCTAGATGGTATCATAATTCTCTTATTTCACAACTGCACATTGCAATCAGAATTAACACTATTCTGAAGTATTTGCTCCTGTCTGGTGTGAAAAATTTAGCATATAAAATTTGCTTTATAAACGTACCGTATTTCAGTTAAATTCTAATTTTCATTCATTCAAACAAACAGGTTAAAGTTTAAGATATAAAATATGTGTTAAAGATAAGTAACAATAACATTTTTCACAATCTATCAGATAACAGTAACTTCTAAAAAATCCAACGTAGCTTGACATTAAAATTTTACTTGTTGTTTAGGACCCTAAGAAAAAGTCAAAGAAGAGCTACCGAGTAAAGGGCCCCACCGTAATCTATATTAAGTAAAGCGATGTCTTTTTGGTAGTGATATATAGCACACGTAATTACGTTCTTCTGGCAACAGTCAACTCATGGCTGGTCCAAGTTTTTCTCTTCTCTATGACGAACGAGCTTCTTTCATTTCAGAAAATGAAGATCAATGTATTTATTGTGAAGAATGCAACATCGCCTCAAAGGTACTGCAAAGTAACTGCGAATGATTCAATTTTCTATAAGATTTGAGTGCACTGGTGGTGATCAAGTGTTCTTGCATTCTAGCTCACTGCTCACAGAGCAACTGTCTTACAACACATGTGTTGAAAACCGTTAAAACCAACCACCTTAGATCCTTGTAAGGACCCCAGCCCTGTACGGAGAATATACCGTCCCCGACCAATAATTTGTTAATATTTGAGAGAAGGAGAAGATTTAGAAGGATTAGTTTCTATCAACAATATTTTATATGCGAAAGTAAGTTGCTTTGTTACGTGGCACTGCGATTAAAAAATCAATAAACAACCCCCCTTATGCGACAAAACACAACAATTTAAGTCTTTTAGTATGGGTCAACGTGGATTTTTTCACTCTTTATTTTTAGGTTTGATTTGGAAGCCCCTTTCTTGTGGCTGTTACCTCTTAAACAATTGCTCTTCTATATTGTCAATGGTAATCCATTATAATATATCCCGTGAAAAAGGTACTGAACTTAACTTGCTATGCTGCAAAATCATTCAACTGCCTTACCAAAAGCTTACTACATTTCATTGTAGCGTAAAAGACGTCTTTTCATCTTTGGTTGTATATCCATCTAATATATCAAGTTCCTGTAAAAAGTCCTACCACAAGGTTTGCAGTTTTTTACATCTTGATTCGGTAGTTGAGTAAATCTTTATCAATCCAGTAATTCCCCTGTGCTTGCTGATCGCTATTGCTGAATATTATTTATATCAATGATGGTGACCCAAGCTGTCCGTGCTGCCTAACGAACTAAACTAAAACTAACTGCTCTATTAATTATATTGTAAGGTTTGCATGGATGGAGAGCATCAAATTGGCAATACCACAGGATTGATGCCCTGATATATCTGACACAGCATCCCTTTGCTCACAACTTTTCTCTGGTTGCAGTAATCAGATATTTCCATGCAGATATTTTATTACTCAATGCTATGTTAAAACGTGGCACAATAATATTAGACCATTATTTTTTCTCTCATAGACTGCCTTTATTCATCTTGGTTGCCCTTCTTTACGATATCTGAATATAAACCAGTAAGTTTATGCCAAATTGCATTACGTAAGTCAACATCTTTCCATTACGCTTGGATACAATGTAATACTCCTGTTTCTATAGTGCTTGCCAGTTAAGGAAGACAGCAATGTTTCATTTAATTAGGTCCTCAGTTATTTATTCAATGAACCAATCAACAAATGAATCAATGAATCAATCAATCAACCAATCTATCAATCAAATCAATCCAATCAATTGACAAGTACGTAATCAATTGCTAAGTTTGACTTTCCTAAGAAGCAAATTGAACATGTCAATGAAAATGCATTACTCTAACCATCGAAGATATTGGACCTAAACATTTCAACATACAAATCTGAAGTTTGTACTGCATATGCAATTATGCTCAATACTCATATTCAAAAGGTGAAAGAATAAAAAGGCAAAAGAGCATTAAAATGCTGCTGCATAATGATTTTTTCAGGTTGCAAGCTTGTGAGTTGGTTCTGGTCCCGTAAGTAATATTTTTCCTATAATTTAAGGTTTATTTAATTAAAAGGAGAACAAACAGTATACACACAACATTATGTTGGCAGTTATATTCATGAAATGAATAATAGGTCTAGAAAGCACCACATTCATTTATAGATTCTTACAAAAGCAGATGCTTATACTAATTTATTTGGGAAATTCATTAACACTTTTTGCACCTGAATAAAATATAGATCTACCTATTGCCGTACTTTGATACATTTCATTGCTCAGCAAAACTATCTTTATGCCAGGTGTAAAAAGCCTTCAGAATTCAAAAAATTAAGTTTCATTTTAAAATTCATGAAGCTATTAATCAGTGCTTACTTAAATTTCAGGGGTAATAAATCCAGCAGTGTGGATATTTTTCACAAATCAGAGTTACCTTCAAACGCAAGTATCGTAAGTGGTGATTTCAATTTGGTCTCAATATTATGATTTGATGTCATTACCATCAGGAAAATCTGTTTGTGTGATCTTGGGCTGCACGGTGATTTGACTCATCTTGCATACTTCCAGCGATAATATTCATCAAAGATGAATATTGGCAACTTTGTTTCATACACGGCCCTGGCTCTTTGCTAACTAGATAATGCTACTAAACATAAATACAATATCTATTTAGTATCTATGAAGATGAAATTGAAGTTATAATGACAATCTACTGCGCAGAATCAAAAATCTTGCAATGGTCTTTGTAGTTGATGATGACAATTTAGTCAGTGGTTACCCTCATAAATTACTTCATTTTTGCCTTTGATTTGATACGTAATTATTCACTTGCGTGAGGTATTTAGTATTACTTTCGTTAACAAGCCCTTCAAAATATGTTTTCCTAATCTGTTGATCGATTTTCTAGTTAAATGCTCCAACTTATTGTGCAACTGTGAGCTACCATAGCAATTTTCAGATGCAAGCCTTGTTGTAAGTTTGAATCTATAATTACTAAATAGTGTTTCGATGTATCCTTGAAATGATAACTATTAACGTTGTGTGTCTTTAAAGCTCGTTGATAACATCTTTGATGAAGTTGATTATTGAGTTATTTTTATTCGATTCTTTACTGCAGCTCTTCGTTAAGCGACTGTGTGTCCTCTCACCGTGACAATCAATCTGTTATTAAATTAAGCGAGAAGTCTTTCGATTTTAATATGGAATCATAGTGATAGCTGTTAGATATTTGCTTTTGTTGCCATGTATCATTGATATTAGATATTTGAATTCTGTATTTTCATACCAAGATAAAGTTATAAAAAACCAGCTTACCACTGCCAAAGTAGTTATAATTTTTTGTGTGAATTACAAAAAACCTTTAATTTATCACTTTTTTGTTAGTAGATTATCTAGATTATCTATTTTGAACTGGCCATCATATACTATATGGCTTACCATGGTACTGTTCAACAAATCCTTCAGTCGTTTTGACAGTTAAATGTTATTGCTTCTTATCTAAAGATGGAGACAGAAATAATTGGTTCCTGTTAGGACCCATCGAATAGAAACATACATCCATTCAATAAAATGATACATTTTACCAATGTTCACCCTTTTACGATCATAGCTTCCTTTCCTGTTATCTTTTGATGTTTAGTGCGCGCACAGGAAACATATTACGGCCAGTCCAAGGAGACCTGCAGTTCACAGAGCTTAATGGTAGACGGGACTTCTTTTTACACAAACAAGAGGTATTGACATGTTTTCACCTTCCTTATATTAAATGGTTATCGAATCATCCGAAGAATTTCAATCAAACTGAGTCTAGATTAGTATACTGACTTGTTAGCAAATTTGCACATAGTTTAATGATCACCCTTTTAAAGCTCTGTGACAAATTAATGTCTTTTTCTTGTCAATGGCATTCTAAGTCCCTGTGTATCACCAAGCATGTGCATGCTCCCTTTCCTTCCCTTATGTTTGCTACTCGCTACTTTGGATTGGCCAGCCACTAACTTACGTTTCAGCATGCTCGATCGATTACTTAAGTTGCATCAAATGATTCAAGTACATTCACTATCCTCTTTATATGATGCATCATAAAAGATTGAGGTTCATAGCAGCGTTGTTTCATTTAATTGATTGCCTACTGTTTGACAATTTATATATCTTTTATACGAGACCCGTACTCTGGAACTAGTGGTTGCCTCTACTGAATATCCTTCACCTTTAAATACTAAAAATAAAAGATTCAATATTTAACACAAGTAACTTTCCCCTTTTCTAGGTGCTGGGACTTCCAAACTACAGCTTGGAATTTGGAAATGAAGGCATCTTTATTTTTAACATTACACTAGACAACGAAGAAAGGTAGGTATTGCCACTCTTTAGCAATGAAGCCTAGACGGTTTGATGTCCGTTCTTTAGCTGATTAGAATGAGCAACTGGCAAATGCAATTCCTTTCGTTAACTACTTATTTGGCTTGCAAATGACTGGTCACCTTTTGCGATACTATAAATCAAGTTTTCTCTCCTTTATGATCATTGATGAGATATCTCAGGATTTAAAGTTTACTTTTGTCTTCAGCTGTTTTATGTGCCAACGTTAATGAATCATAGTCATCAGCATCTTTGCGTATAGACATTGCAAGAATTCATTAAAAATGGTTGCCAGGGCACAAAGTGATTTTCCTTGCTTGGATACACTCGAACATTGAAAGCATAACTTACTGCTGATTTTAAAAATATATTCTCTCTTGCTAGTGCAGCATTTAAGAAAACAGCATGTTGCAAGTAAGTTATAATATAATACTCTTTCTCTCTTATTCCAGCTATTGCCGTTTGAATACATACCTGATAGTGACACATGAATCTCTACCAGAAGCAAAAACATCATTGCCTGTCATCATATCAGTCATTTTAGGAATTTCAATGTCTCTTGTATTCTTGGTCATCAGTTTTCTCCGCTATCGCCATCGCACAATGTTGGAGCACGAAAGAGAGGCAGAAATAGTCAAGCGACAACAGGAACTAAGGTACCAAATGTTTAAAATTTGCGTGCTGTCATGGCACCATGTTTCTGTTTTCGATTCATTCAAACCGAAATTTCAGTGCACAAAACAGAAAGATTCCCATCAACTTTAACGAAGAAGTACGAATTTTACTCTTTTCTTCTATTCCTAACAATGAAAATGTATCAGTTATTAGCGCAAAAAAAAAGAAAACCAAGGATTCAGTAAAGCATCTCATACGCCAAGGTAAAAATTAGAGATCAAAAACTCTTTTTTGCAGACACACTCCGACTTAGGCTACTGCTTCTTCTTACCCCAATACAGTAATACTTAATCGTTCCTATCCTTTGTGAGTTAATGTTAATCTTTTCTAGATACCTGACCAACCTCCATGAGTATGGTGCAACTGTTGGTATGGGATCAAGAGGAAGGCAATCGATAAAGGAAAGCATTCAAAACAGAAAGATTTCTTTATCAGCCATTTCAGAGATGAATGTTGAAATTTGAAGGATCTGTTGCATTCAAAAACTTAATTTTGGTGGCTCATTTCTTTGGGCACGTGTTTCAGATTGCAGCATTAATGTTTAAGCATTACGGTCTCATGCCACCATTTCCTCTGGTCTGGTGCACAGACGGCAACCAGCCTCGCTCGGGCCTGGATATTAAATTTGGCCAACAAAAATGAATCATGGCGTTACCTGCATTTCCATTGCTTCACTAGTCCTAACATTAGTGATAACTGTGGTTTGTTTCATTTATATCTCATTAAGAATCTCTCCCCCAGGTTCCGTCGAGTTGGCATCGTCTCATGGTGGTATCACTCCCAGACAGTCTCCACTAATTGTAAATTTTCAAATCATAATTCAGCACCGCCATAATTTGCATGTCTCCCCCCTTAATTAAATCGATCCATCTGTGCACTCGTCTTTCTCTTCTTCTCCTCCCTTCGCACTTAGGCAGCAAAAGATTCTTTAGAAGCTGCCCATTTTCCCCATCGCATGACCGAAGTATGCCAAGTTATACTTCATTGGGATAAGCGCAGTCCTGGAATCGAATATAATCAATGGCATAATATGATCTGCTAGCTACTTTATGCAATGTTTCATATACGCTTCTGGTTAATTGCTGTTGACAATTCGGGCAGCAACTGGGTGCATATGCAAAATTAATTTGTTATTTGAGAAGACAATATAGCAAAACGAAATGAATGAACTAAACTTGACGATTTGATCAACAGTTAATTAATCAATTGCTTGTCACATTAGCATTGCAAGTTCAATGCTTTGTTAACCTTTCACTTGTTCTTATTCTGGTTGAAAAGTAAAAAAGTAAATTATTGTAGTTGATTAGCGATTGTTCACTTCGATAAACACAGTGTTTAAGCTATAGTATCAACAAGTCCAGTTTTTTGACATAACTGATTGAGGTCATTTAACAAAGTTGTCACCAAAGCATGCATTGTGGGCCCCTTTGCAATGCGTTTTAACACACACGGGTTTGTTCGAACTGATATTGGTGGGTTTAGATGAGTTAAAAAAAATTCAAACTCATTTTGTTCTTTAATTACCAACTTGTACTCTGTGCTGTGTGAGAGGAAAAAGTGCTTTTACCATAGAAAGGAAATTTCATTTCGCAGTTACAAAACTCTTGCTTTTTCTTCCAAATTTGAAGTCGTTACAAAGCAAATGAAACGTTGCGCTAGAAATCAGAATGTACAATTTTCTATTCAAAACATTGGCATATCAGACATTCTGTCCGATTCCACGCATGCAAACGCACGCAAGGTGTTGCAACGCGGAATTGCCCAAAAAATTCCCCCATTTGCCATGCCTATAACTGTCCGTCAAAAAATTGGTAAACGCTTATCGCCAGGAAGCGTTCGAATCGTTCTAGAAATCGTTCAAATGTTCCCTTCTACAGTCACTTGTCAAAATGAATTAACATATCTGAACAGGACAGTCGGAAAGCCAGTGATTTACCAAGAACCAACAACATAACCTGTGCAGCCGACTGCAAACTCATTTGTGTAAAGTATGCTGCGCAGGCAAGCAACAACAACAACCCCTGTCCTGCAGCCTCGTTTCAATGAATTGCACTTTGTTTTTGGTAAGTTTGGCCAGCAGGAACTTAGCGAACTTTAGCCTTTCAACTTTGTTCAAGTACTTGCAATGCGAGAATGTAGGAAGAGGATGTCATTGATTGCTAAAGAGCTGCCATTCATCTGCAGAACTGGGTGATTTTCTAGTTTTCAGACAAAAAGCTGGGCGATTTTCCTGTTTGAAGACAAAAGAGTCTGAGTCACTTGATCAGAGGAAAAAAGTTCAATATATCACCACAGGGTTAGCTTGTTCGAGCAAGGCCAATCAAGCACTTAAATATTGATTTTTAAGAAGGGAAAGCACAGGAAATAAGATATAAGCATAATATTATAATGGCTTTCTGTCTCATTGCATCAATACTCCTTCCAGTTGCTACATCAACTGTTTGCGTTTTGTTGGTATATGCACTGTTCATTGCCAAAAAGGTATTATCACCCTTGCTGTTTGATATTTGTAATGTCGAACAAGTATGTACCTTGCAGCTTAGCCTAGGGTAGAAAACAGATTTTCATAATTTTAAGTAAAAAAGAATGGGTGTGTTAAATATGAAACATCAGCTGATAGTGTCATTTATCAAGAATGCACATATGGTATATGGGTGAGAAACAAATGCACAAGGGGTTAATCCCTGCACTTACCAAATTGTCAAATCTGGCTTTATCCTGTTCCCTTGTTCTATGCTATTGATCCCACACCTAAAAATTGAGTGTAACAAATGTAGGTATTTTGGCTTCAGGTTGTGTAAGCCCATATTGTATTCTTGTAAATGTCTAAAGATTGAAACAATTTTGTCTCTACTAGATTTTAGCATTATCAGGGGAAAAGAACAAGGCACTACCAAATGTGGAAAGATTAAAGCAGGTTGGTTGTTAAGAATTTGCAAAAGTTTCGTGGGTTAATTTTAAAAAATTGTCAAAGACATACTTATATTTATTGTTTTAAGAAATTGTATTTCTTTCATTTGTGTGTAATTGAGAAAGAAAACAGATGTTTGTTTTTGTATTAATTGGGAGACAGTTGATGTCTTCACAAATGCATTAAATCTTTCTTAAACAAGTTTAGTTATTACTAGAGAAAAGAATCATCAGAAAGACCCAGTTCAATAAGAACCTGTTGATTTTTGCTACATTTTGTTTGCCAAGCATTGTAATCCAGTTGATGTTAACTTTATCAATCTTACTGGGCATCATGGTCTTTGTTGTTATTTTTGACAAGGTCTACCTTTGCTTACCACCCTAGAGCTTGCCACTAACCTTATCACCAAGCTGGAAGTTAGGAGAACCAGTGAATGGTGTGCCAACTTGGCAAAATCAAATGTTTTCATCTGAAACTGAGAATGGTGTTGTTGCATGTCAAGGTCTTCTCCAAGCACCTGCAGAGGTTTATAAAGTTTCAACTTTCTATTAAAATTTTTAAATTTTTGTGAAAATTTAATTGATGTGCATTCTTGATTGCCTATTGAAAGGAAATGCCACAAAGGTGTATAGAGGAACTATAAGAGGAACTATGGAAGGAGTAACCACCTTTTCCCAGATAGTCAGAAAAATTTGAAAAAGTAAACCAGTTTGTAGAAGCATTTCCTTAAAGCACTTTTGGTTTCATGCTTGTTAATCAAGATTTTCATGAAGAAGTGCTGATCCAAGGCTCTAGAGATGAGGTATTAGCCAAATGTGGGCTGCTTTTGAAAAACATTAGGGGAATATATATCATAGAAAAATCAGGGTCCTTATGGAAACTTAAGGTTTATATATACCTGTTGACTGGGGAATAATAATCTGGATAAGTATGATTAAAACACCATATTGCTTATAGAATAATATGAAACAAACACCTTTATTTTAGGCAGTTATTAAAGAGTTGTCACAGTCAAGAATTTTACAGATTATCCATCCTTGGATTTGTGATATAAGTATTGCACCAGATAGTAATATCAACATTAAGCAAACTGAAGAGGCAGAGATTGCTTCTGATGTTGTTGCTGTAGAAATCAAAGTACCAAATTCCATTGATGCAACTCACCTTTATTTGAACTGGAAGAATAGCTTGTGTTTAAAAAGGTAGGTTTGTTTGGATCAATTAAATTCATGCTTTTTTATAGTAAGTTGCTTATTGTCAAAATGGTTAAAAATGGAAATATTTATCTTTCAAATCTCTTGAGAGCCCTGTCTTGTTTTTTAAAAATAGTGTAGTAAGTGTTTAATGTAGCTGCACTAAACTACTTCTTCCATCTGTTGTGAGAAATTTAAGCATTTTTCCAAATTGTTTTTGGTTGTTTGATTTTCTAATAACATTTTTAATAAGTTTTTTCTATGTTTTTAAACATTTTCATCTTTAAACATTTTGAACCGTCAATTGGATGAATCTACTTGTCTTATAGTTTACCATATTTGAGTCAACATATTTAACAATAATTATAGAACCATTTTTGTCTAAAAAGAACACCTCTCACTGTATCTCAAGTTTTCAGCTTTTGTTTGCTATATTTGTCGTATTGTGTGTCACATGCCAGGCTTAATGACTAAAGAAAACCTGCTTTGTGTGGTTTTGTTGGTTGAATGTTTGTGGAGCTTAAGTTTGACCAAAGGGCCCAACCCAATCAAGTTGGTCTCTTGCAATATACCTCAAATTGTATTCCTGTTTATTCAAAATGGCTCAAAATGATCCTATAACCTCATTACTGTATTTATAAACATTATTTTTCCAAGTGAAATCTTTAGAATCTCTACTATCGATGAAAGAGTTGGGTTTTATTTTCTTAAGCTATCAGTGGGGTAGAATTGCTTATGCCTTTAAGTCCAAAACGCTTTGCAGTGTGACAATATGACAGGAATTTTGGTTCAATTTGCAAAGAATGATAAATTTGATGAAAGCACAAGTTGAAAGAATTGTGTGGTCTCACAAAGACTCTGGTCATTTTAGTATCAAATTAGTCCCAACTTAATCATGTTGTGGCACATTAACTAAAATGAGCATTTCTTGTTTTCCCAAGGCGATGGAAATGCAGTAAAGATTCTCCATCTTGGCTAGTTATAGCTCCTGAGTATAAACTACATGAAGCTTGTTTTGGAGTTTGGCAATGTTTTATGGCCATCGATATTCCAGCTGAAGGTATTTGTTTGCCACATTGAAAATATTTTTATTATGCTGCCTTCCAGCAATAGAATTAAAAGGGGCTTACCATAATGCAGAAAATTTATGCCAGTTGGTAATTAAAGCGCTTTGGAAGGTTTTATTCAACTGAAACTGCATTTTTACTGGGCTCAGCTTTACTGGATATTGACTGGATACTGGATATTCAAGTTGAGCGCAGTTTTAGTTCACACAAAAGTTGAGTCTATCTGTGCATTATTTGTTGATGTCTTATTTGAGAAAATCTGTGATGACACAGAAGCAGTGAGTAAAAGTTCACATTGAACAGTCTGCAGATATTTCCTCCTGTGTAAATGTTAACACTAGCATTTAACTTTTTGTTTTTAATTTGGACAAAAGCTTGGTTTGCTTCCCGTGTTGATTTCTGGTCGCGTAAAATGGATGCATACATTAATCACATTTAACAGCCTTTTCGCCATGACTTTCCAAATCACAGTATTTCTATGGCGTTTAATCGCTCTATTTAGGAATAAGTAACTCTAACTAGCAACAAGTATCAAGATTAAAGCATTACACTATTGCTATTACCAGACTTGAAGTTAAGACATCCATGGCATGACTCACCGGAACAATGGAAAGTTTATTCTGAGCATTCAAGTGAACACGACCGTTAGCGACGGCCTTGCTTAAGTGACGTTACCTGATGATTTGTTTGATCAAGTCAGACTATTTGGTTATATTTCTTCATTTCAGTGAAAGGTAGCAGCTCCAGCATGTGCCTCTTATCCATATTTGCTGCTCCAATAAGCAACGAGAGAATGCCTTTTCTCAAGCAGACAATAGCAAGCCAAGTCATTTGTGCTAGAGAGCATATTGATTCGCTTTATTTGAAGAAGATGTTTAGGAAAGAAATGAATACACCAAAACGTCGTTCAACCGCACGTACTCCGGAAGACAAAACCAATGGCAGCGCAGTTAAGAACAGCACATTAAAAACTGCAACAATAGATAATGTTAAGAGTCCAAAAAAGAGTTTTGCAGGGAAGGAAGGTATTGAAATTTCCAGCACTTTTGTCATGTCTAAGGAAATCAATTAGAAGAGGGGCCCTTTTGACACTGTGAGAGGATTGGTGTTTCAAAGAGGTCGCCAGATTGAAATAGGGTCGACGGGAGACATTCCATAGTAACTCTCGTGTTTTTGATTTTTTTTAGAACGAGGTTTTGTGGAAGCACCAGCTGAAATAAATACCATTCCAAAAACAGCGATTTCCAAGGAAGAACAGGTAATATCTTGTTTTTTCAACAAGTATTTTTGATCGACTTCTTACTTTTATTTAATTCTAATGTTTTTACAAATCGTAGCCATCTGTCTCCCTTTTGGCTGATTCTTGGATCAAAATCTTAGAATTTGTGAAGGATAATGAGTCTAAAGCACCCTATTTTGTTTGAATTTCGGCTGGAACTCAATATCCATTTGTGCATTCAGTTACATTAAACATTTTTCATGCTGCTAAGATTGAAGAACTTTTGTAATAATTAGGAAAATGTCTTTCTTTGTAGAGCCCAGATGATGGCATTCAGTATATCAATGAGAGGGTGTAAGTATATTCTCTGCAAAATATTATGTGAAATATCAAGAAAAGATAATTCTCGAAGCTTTTCAGGATTTAATACATAAAGAGAAAATCTGACCACCCCTTTCAAAAGGTGCTCAGTCTTACTGTCAATCACGCAGAAAGTTTGTGAGAAATGCGTTTGTTTTTTTCATGTATATATTTACTCTCTAAAAAGATTTGCGTCATTGAGTAAATTTTCTAGTGTGATCTAGTGTGATCTCTTGCAGCCAACATAGATCATGACAATGTAAAGACTAACATATAACTATCAAAAGTGCCGTTCCTATTCCAATAGGGGTCATACACTGAAGAAACTCATTAAAATGCATCTTGTATGCTTTTCACGAGATTAACGAATACATTATTTGAAGTCATAACCTCAGCTCTCCTTTACTGGAGAGTACTGCTCAGACTTTGTTCATAAGTAATAGTTGGAATTTACAAGCTTGAAGCCGGAGCTGCTATGTGCCCTTTCAGCTAATTGTTTGAATGTAAAACGTTTATTTTCTATTTGTTTTAGTGAGGTCTATAAAGAAATTATCAACGAAGCCTTTGATTCTCTCCTGAAAGTTTATGAAGCTGATGAGAAGACTCCCGGCTGGAACTACCTAGGCAATCGGAAGTAAGACCCTTTCAGAATACTGTATGTAGTTGTAATAGAGGAAGGACGTTGATCAGAGATACCATTGCTACCTTTTACCAGTTACTACGACCTTCACATTGCAACCATAATACTTGTTGCATTGCAACCATAATGCTGTAAAGTGCATAGGCGCCTCTCAAATGTTCTCGATTTTTTTCGGAGATTACAACAGTAATTGGTGGGCACATATCTGTCAAGTTGCATACAAATTTGCATCAATGTTTAATTGCCTTGCTCATGTTTGGGTTTGTGCTGGGTTGCTAGATCGTACTGAAATGAGAGATTGATTTGTGCCAGACATTTTTCAAAATATTCTTCAGATTTTAAGCCCGTAATTGTCAATCTAAATATTCTTCAGATTTTAAGCCCGTAATTGTCAATCTAAATTTATACAACTAATTTATCGTTGGTAATGAAAAATGATATCGGCGATTGCAAAAAAATTTACAGCAGACCTCTGAGTGAACCGGAATTTAAGACAATTGCACAGTGTTCCATACACTAGACAAAGTGAAAACATGTGAGGCTTTTGCTCTTATTGCTTTAGAACACGTTCGGAATATTCAGTAATTCAATTAAAATAATCGAGATAATTCTTCCATAGTGGCGTTGAAATATACAGAATGCCTGGTGATGCCTCATGTCCATCAGACTGTTTCAAAGGAACTGCTCAAGCTAAAGTTCCAATTTCTTATGCATTGCAATACTGCACTGATCTGGAATTCAAAAAAGAGTGGGATGATGTTTTCAATGAAGGTGACCTCAACCTTTTTTGCATTGCTAATTTTTCATCAACTGTGATTTATGTGTCGCTCAGGAGTCTCAGGAGGTTTAACACAAAAAAAATATTGGTAGGGTTGAGGTTAGGTGTCATTCACACAATTTTTTATTGTGAACAGAATATTTGCCGTCCTGCAAAGTTAAGACAGTAGGTTTGGATCTTAAATTTTTTTTGGGCAGTATAAAATTATTGAGCAATTAATGTCTCAAGAGAAAAATTAGTCCTTTTTAATGTTTCTCTTTTAATTCTTTTTAAAAGATTCCGTTCTAAAGATAAAAAAGGTTATATTTACCTATTGTAAATCATTAAAAAAAGCTGTTTGCCAAATATTTAATGTAGGCTACTGTGGTTTATTAGTATCTTATGCTGCACTGCGTTCTTGTCTAGCTAAGTGACATCCAATTGAATTGGATCCTATAATGTATTCACCTCAAGGCGGATGACATTTTCTCTGCGTCACATCGTAATCAGTTCTTCTACACTAATGCAGTAGCCAAATTTCTTGAAATCGCTGTAATAACACTAACGACAATTACACTAACCTAGAGCTCTTCTCTTCATGATAAGACATGAAACCTGGTCAATGCTTGACATCATGCTTTGCTTTTGTGCTTTTTTTGGTGAAAGGAATTGATTGAAAACCACTTGAGCGTCTTAATAATTCTTGGTGATCCCTGGGATGGTTTATGGATGTCCTGTTAGCTCATTTCATTGTTATTGTAACTTTTTGATTTATACAGTATTAGAGCTAAACTAAAAGGTCTGTGCTTTGACGCATTGTTGTTCTTTAGGACGTGTGGTCGAAAATTTGGATGAAGTCACGAAGGTAATTTACATCATACTAAGAAAGTTAAACCCTTGAGAAATGTATACTAGAGTATAATTCATGATTGCCAATCTGGGTATCTATGTTACTCGCCATGGCTTCGTTATGGTATGCCTGTAACATTTCTCTTGTCGAAATGCTTTGTGTATAAACTCTAAAGGATACATGTCTACGAAACAGAAGGTAAAAGTTTTCCAACAGTTACTTATTAGCCACTGCGATGCTAATCAAAGGGCTGCTTGTTAATAGTACTTCTCTATTTTTTTGTTGTTTTGTATGTCTTCTTAGGTAGCACATATGGAGTATAAACCAGTGTGGCCGACCACAGCTCGAGATTTCTGTTCCATTACTGCTACGCGTCATATTAAAGATAGCATGTATGCCATGGCTGCGAAAGCGGTAAGTAGCATTATCACCATCAGTATATCATCGTCACCATCTTTAATTCATCACAATCAAAGGGGTAGTTAGGGTCGGTACAACGTTTTTCAGCCAATATTGAGTTTCTGCTTACACCCTATGGCCTCCAAAAATACTAATCTATTCTTCATTATCTTCTTTTAGTCATAGTGTTGTTTTATCATTTATGTGCATTGATGTGTTGACCTTTATTGGCACTATCGATTTTTTAAAGAGCTTTTAAAGACCTGGTAATATTTCCTTGTAATGAGGAATACATTTAAATTTGTCTCTCTATATTCTGAATATTCTTGCATGCTTTGAATCTTGAACTCGATAATGAAATAATTCGTTCTAGGTTACTCATTCCTCTTGCCCTCCAAATAAAGGAAAGCAAAGGTAAAGAGCTTTTTAGACAGTTTTTTAAAAATGTTTTGGAGTAGAAGATAGTGAATATACAGTCAAAACAGTGTTCAACTTCGATAAAATGCTCCAATGAGGAGAGGCACTTAACAAGGAAGGGTGCTGAAAAGAGGGAGGACTATTCGATTGTTTAAACTATTGATACATTAGCTTTTCGTGGGTAAGGTTTTATGCATGGGTTAGCTTTTATGCATTAAAGAGACGACGTGTGTAGTGAATACTCTATGTCCCGCAGATATTGCCAGTTTGGGAGAAAATGTCTGACGTGCTTTATGCTACGTCTTACTCTTTCCTTTTGGCTCAGTAATTACTTCTATAATTCTATTTACCTTCACCACAACTCCCTGTGCGCTTAATAGAGGGAGCATTAAAAGAGGAGACCTTCATTTCACTTAGCTGATACAAGAAGGGAGGAGGAGCATTCATAAAATGGTTTTACCAAAGCCGAGGTGCTTTTTGTCTAAACATTAAGCACAAAACGCGATGAGTATTGTTCAAGGTAAAACGCTCTTCTACCATAAGTTATACCACAAATATACCAGTTGCGTTGACCACTTTGATGAAGTTGTTTTAATTTTATCTTTAGGGCAGAAATTTTAGTCGGAGGGTTTGTAATTGAGGGTATCAGCGAAGATCCTCCATTGTGCAACATCACGTATATTACCAGAGCAGACTTAAAGGGTGAGTCAATAAATTTTGCTTTTCTAGCCAGAAAATTTTGCTTCGAACGATTGCTCAGATATGCGATAAAGTAGAATATATTGGGTAAGAATAACATTTAGAAGCCCTCAAACCATGGGATTATAACTGAAGCATTGCTGGCCAGAGCGTTACGCTTTCTGGAAATTTTCGGGATTGGGTCACAGTTTTTCTTGAGCATAGAATCTCTTGCACTTGCTCTGATAGCAAAATACTAAACATGACAATAAATTAGAGAAACTAGCATGTGATTGAGAAAAGCAAATTTATGAAGTGCAATGGTGGCTTGACAGCAAAAGCTATCATGCGTGCATGTAAGTAACTAATTTTGCACGGTCTTTTACTTCGTCCTGGGTCTTATCATTCCCTAGATATACACACCCTTGGTTGACTGCATATGATATAATTCTGGAGACTCCATACCGCCGATACAATCCTTTGCTAATATGATTTCCTCAACCATGTGGAGATTGCAGAATTAATAAATGTTTTCTTTTACTTTTGATGCATTGGTTCAGAACTTTTTTCTCCAATTTTGTGATGCTATCCCAGCTTGAAACCGAAGATTGTATAGGGTTGCCATGTGTATAATCGTTCAAGGGAAATTGAATATAATATTCCTTAACAAGAATTTTCTGTTTTTGATTAAACATGGTTAACTTAATTTTTTATACAGGAAGGATTCCTGCTAGCATGGTTAATAAAGTTAATGAGAAGCAGCCAATGTATGCTGGTGTTATCAGAGATAAAATTGAAGAAAGATACATGTATCAAGATCCTCCAGATGAAGGAGATGTAAAGATAATTGCTACAAGAAAATACCCAAGCATCATTGAGAAATCATCTTCAGTTTATAAATCTGATATTGATATTTCAGATGTGAAACCCAAGAGTGATTCTCCTGTGGTCAGTTACTTTGATAAGTCATAATCAGGGATGCCGGTAGCAATGAAGAGCGCAGGGGGGCAGACATTCTTTGAAGGGTACTTGACCACAAAATACATCCTATAAAATTGTAGAAAATCAAACAAAACTTGCGTCTTGTTTAAGTAATGTGATAGTAGACACGCTTTCAATACCCACACAGACATGAGTTGGCAGGTAAATTTTCTGAAATTTACGAAATGTTGCTAAGGCGCAATTTTTAATGGAAAAAATCCTCTCTGTCCGTTCAAATGTCCATTCCAAGACGATTTTTGCTTTTGATTGATTGTCGAAAATAATTTATAGAATTGAGCGGGGCCTTCTTGCCCCCCTCTGCCCCCCTTGGAAAAGGGCAAGGAGAACCGCTGCCTCTTCCCCCCCCCCGCTTTCTCTTTCGGCATCGCTGGTCATAATTCATTTATATTTGATCGACATTTATCATGATAGTAAGCCACGTAACACAAGATTCAAACAATGTTTGTTCCAAATTTTGCAGCAAATGAATCCAAATGACAAATTCTTTGGAACGGATGAAACGAAAGATGAAACTGGCGATTCAGTTGAAAATAAAACGGCAGCTGTGAGTGAATATAGAGAATTATCAAAGGAAGAAATTGACGCATTGTCTCCCGAAAATGAAGTGCCATGGGATACTATGTCTGAGTCATCAGTCACCAGCTATGATCAGAATGAGGTAATGTTTTATACCATATCTTATCATAATGTTCCCAAAGTTATACATGAAGATGTGGGCAAGTCTAACTAATTAGAAAGGCGGCTTGCACAAAAGCTCTGCATGAGCATTTATCTCACAAGTTTTACTTTAATATGTGCAATTAATATGACTCATTTTCTTGTGGATTTAGACTACGGCTGCACAATATATCCATAATTCTACACCATTCCCTTCCGTTCAAAAGCTGAACGGCCTATTTATTTCTAGGGAATCTCTATTATTAATGTGAGGCGTATATACATATGTCTATTAAGGAAATGTCTCACAGAATATTTCCAATAGTTTCAGGAACCTGAAGGGGAAGTTAAGTCTCTTGCTGAACTTAATCTGGAACTTCCAAGAGGTGAGCTCATTGATAGGCCTTGTCGAAAACAGCTTTTTCAGCAAACATCAGGAACAATTATATCATTCATACTTAAAAAGCACAGGCAGGTTTTAGATATTACAAGTGGTTTTAGATTTAGATTAGATTGAACCAATGGACGATCCATCAGAGGACAGACCTTCATGCAGATGGACCTAAATTAGAATTGCAATTAGATTTTACAGGACTGCTCTGGTTGAAATGCGATGCGATATTTGGATTGATGATGTTTGATGTTAATGTGGTGGATGGCAATTAAACCTGGTTGTTAGATGAGCGTTGAGATGGATAGATTTGATTACGAATCTTCTGCATATTAGATTAAGTGCATCTTGCATAGACAGATTTTTTGGGTGAATTACATAGATTGCTTAATTAAATAGATGCTTTTGAGATGAGGTAGGCTGCGTGTTAGATATCTCTTGGTGATGAAACTGGATGCATCAGCAATTAAATTTAGCTTAAGATGAGATTACATAGATTAATAGCTAAGATACAGTTGGTATAGATTTGAAGTTTTATTGATACTTATTGAAAAACTCTTTGATGTTAGCTTGTGGGAGTAATTTTATAGATATGCAGGTTAGTAGGTACAATGTATGATAATTACAATAGTCGATCATTTGGATGATATGTGCAGCGAATATCAAATAGCATTGAATTGGAGTAAAGCCCATGCCATGTCGATTGATGCATAAAATGACACCTGGCCCTTTTTTGGCTGCCTGTGCATATACAGTCTGTGATCAAGTGTTTGGCTGGCCTTCTCGTAACAGATAGTTTTCATTTAGTTTGAACGCTATAAAGATTGGTCTGTTAGTGCTGTTTAATTAGCTATATAATACGTGAAATTTTAATCGATTGATTAGATGGTTATTTGTAGGTTATTTCATCACAATCGGTGTTATGAAAGCTACTGGTAATACGCACATTAGGTGGCTGATCGATTTGATAGATGACGTTTAGCATTTTTGATCAAACAGATGTTATTTAGATTAATTGGCTAGATTGATTGTAGTGCGATTGGTTGTTGATCGATTAGATTTCTTATTGAGACCAATATAAAACTTGATAGCCTTTTCTATTTTTGATTAATGACGGTGAATTGCTTGATCAGATGGATGCCATATAGTTTAATTAGTATCGAGTTTATTTAATTTATCAGCTCCCTGTAATCTTAGTGAGCAGCCATAGCTCAAATCCTTATTCTAGAATCTTAATCTAGATTCTTAATCTAGGACTTTTGAATGCTTTTCTTCTTTTAGATCATGTTGGAAATGTTGATTATAGGGTACTTGGCAATCAAACTGCAGCAAAACTTTTGGAAGAGGTGAAACTTCCTTTATTCGGAAATTCCTTTCTTTAATTTGCTCCCTTAAAAATCTTTGTTATTTGGTCTATAATTCAATCACTTTCATTGGTATCCTTGAAAAAAGTATTAAGCGTTTTAATGTCATTTGTCCACTAATTGTTTCACTAATGGTTTCAACGACAGAATCTCCTTTTTTATTATTGTTATCTCATAAAATTTATTCTAATTCTGTTTAGAAATATAAAGTTAATCGTCTTTTAGTAAAACTCACGTTTAGTTTTATGTTTAATAACGCTTGAAAGATTTAAATTCAATATTGGTGGTAGATTTGTTGGAACACGTATGATTTTACATTCACTTCAATTTGAAATTCCACGATTGATTAAATTTTGCAAAGCAACAATCGAATGAAACTTGACTTGTTTTGCCATGACAAGTAAATGGAAGCAGTTATGTTATTTTAAGTACTTGAAAAGCTTTTGGCTCAGCTATCTGTCCTATTCTCATTTACCTTCTTACATTTCTATAAATCAAGATATTATATGCAATACATAGTTTTTCGTATCTAAAAATCAACTAACAAAGTCGTCTTGGATGTTTTGGTAATGAAACGAAAAATTGCTTTCCTCCTAGAAATAATGATAGCTAGGTTTGCAAGTACTTAAAGGTATTAGTGGGTAAAAACAACCTCTTGGGTAACAGATGTTGGAGGCTTCTTTTTTTCAAATAGCTCCGAGGAATGTTTAATTGAGGAATTCATTATGCTCTCTTCTAGGTTCTCCTTGCATCGAAGATTGACAGCAATACCAAGCCACCTGATTACGCAGATCAAATAGAAGAATGGACGTATGTTGCCCTATAATTTTTTATCTATCTTTTCGTAATTTCCTGTTAATCTACGTTTTCATTAAGGGTGCTTCAACATAAAAGGTAAATCACTCTTTGTAATAATGTCAAATGCTGGAAGTGTCCAACTACCCATATTTCAAAATACGTAACTAGCCTTCTCATATCAAAATGCTAAATGTGTTGAGTCAACCTTTCATTTAAACACTTTCTCAGTCTGTAAAAGGTTCTGCAGATTTGCCTTCTGAATCTTATTGTTAAATCATGTTAGATTTTGATTGGAGGGACTCAGTCATGCATGCCATAAACTCTTTAAGCAGCATTGTGATTAAGTTATGACTGAAAGTAGATATAGATGGATTCAAAGGGAAAAGCGTCGCATTGTATTATAAAGCTCATGAAGAAATTGTAAATGATCGCTTATTTTAAATGATGTAAATGTTTGTTACTTTTAGATATCAAGGCACTATGAAAAACGTTGTTGTTTTGAGAAAGATACACAGTGATAGTAATTTCTACAGGTAGTATTGCAGGCGTTGCTTAAAAGCTGTCCGCATTAATTTTATCATAATGTAAGAGAGTCTATGAAAAGATGTTAATGAAACCAGTGGAGGTGCCTGCTTTCAAGAATGGCAAGGGGCCAGACGTAAAGGAAAACAGCCGAACCTACAGTTGCTAGGGGACAACCGCTCCTACTGCCTATATCTTTGCATGCGTATTTTCAACCATGATGTCGATGGGCATCATGCTGCTTTTTTGGAGAATTTCATGGTGCTATGAATTGTCTAGTTTGATGATCAACAATATTCAGCTCTTCTGCTTTGTGTGATATTGCTCAAAACACTCATAACAACTTACCAGGTGCCAGTCATGTACTCTTAGATGGGAGGAACCATAATTTCTCCCAACACCTCACCCAATTTTGCTGTCTTCAGCAGCGGTTCAGAGGGATTCCAAATCCATGACTGTAAGATCTACTGCCCTGCACTTCAGTCACTAATCCATAAGTTGTTGTATTTTTATCTGAATCAGTTTATGCTTCTTTCGAAAAGAAGCGGATGACCGTTGTAAGGTTAAATAGGTCTTGATCTGTTACAAAAGCACTGTGCTTTAAACAAAAAATAAACAAAATTGATCGATTATGAATGTCGTTTCTCTTCGTAGCTTCCTTGGGCGTGGTATTATGAATGTTTTGCCTGTGACTGTTTGGGAAGCTGTGAAAAATCCTTCCACTCGATTTGTATATGACAATATGTTGAAGGTATGTAATCTTTTTCTAAATAGGTGGTCTTTCATATTGCATCTTTAAATTGCAGCAACTTCTTTATTTAGCAGGCTCTGAATGAATTGTAAAATGGGACATTCAGTTCTCTATCAAGGACCACATGATAAATGATATCAGCCGTAATCGCAATAGTAAAGCAATTATATCTAGCAAATAGCTCGTTTTAGAACAACGGAAAAGCATGATTGGGATTTCAATAAGATTCTCAATTTGGCCATAGTTGTATCCTGAGGCTCTTGTCTTACTGTAGTTTGATTTGTACTAAATTTTTTTGTATTGTTATAGAAAACAAAAGTTATTAAAGAGGTTGATAATGGTGTCAAAATCAGTAAGTAAAACAAAATCTTTCTATTGCAGAATCCTTTGTTATGAGACATTGATCTCATTTTTTCAGTGGTTTCAAAATGTCCTTCTGGTACATTTTGTTAGAATAGTCAGTTTGAAGAGTAACCTTAACATTTACGTGAAAGAATTGTTATAACAAAAATTTAAGCTGCATGCAATTCTTTGTTAATTATATAAATCGCATTAGGATTCTATTCAGCCAAAGTCATCCCAACCGCATTCTGTATTTGCCTGAAACGAAGTTATTATTTCTCAATCTTATGAGTTCATTGAGTTCATTGAGTTCATTGTGTTTGTAGTGCATAGTGCATGCTTATCATACTGCAAAGCATTACATGTGATGTTCAAGTAGCATTTAGATTAATTCACTTGCTCGCTTCCACGGTTTGAGTACTGCTTCATTAAGAGTTCCTTACACCATGTGGCCCTGAGTCCTGTTTTGTTGGGTACCTTGATTTTTATACCATAGTCTTTGCCTTTTATAGTTCACATGAGACATGAAACAACTGCCTGTTTTGTAAAGCAAGCAAGAGAGTTTTTAATTCTCACTAAAGAGAGAGCCGACGTGAGTTTAGTTTACATATAGTCTAATGCAGATGCTCTACCGTTTGTAGATTATAATAGATCTTTGAGTTGTATGTATCAAACTGTGCCATCTATGGTTGTTTCACTGTTAAACTGGTTCATGGTGTTATGTCGCACAACCTACCGTTTTGCATTTATACGTAGGCCTCAAAAAGCCTTAGAGAAAAAGCTATTCCTTTTTTTATTTGCATTAAGATAAAATTCATCGGAGAATATCTGAAAAAATTGCATCCTTTCTTCAGATTATATTATGCAAAGCTAATCAAATAAATTTCAATTTTATGCGTGAAATATAAGAATTAATTATCATTTGAAGAATCAAAGCTTTAGCGGAAGTTGAAGTAAACGATAAGCAATGTCTGCTGCTGATTAAATAGTTAAGTCCTCTCCATCTTCTTACCGCTTTATAACATGCAACCATTGATTAGGTGACTGTGCTTGCTAACCTAACAATTTGATTTCAGTCAGATAAATATGTCCTTGCTGGGGTATCAGTAAATCTTCCTGAATGCCCAATTGAAAAGAATTGTATCCGTGGCAAGGTAATATTCTAATTTCGCTTTTGCATTCATTTTCATATAATAATTTAGAGAAAGGCTTTAGTATGAATTTTTGTCTCCTCAACCTCTATTTCAAATTACTGTTATTCGTCGCCCTGATAATGTCTCCTGCTATTTAAAATACATGCTTGATGCTCAAATATAGCTAGTTTAAGGACCATGGACACCGCTGCAATCTCAATGTTATTGCATCGTTTTGACAATGGAACCTTTTGAAATGCCTACTATATCAAGTGAAAGTCTCATAAATGCTTCTCTGATTTAGGTCACTCTTAGACCCATAAAGGTTGACTCCTGACAGTTTTTAAGCATGGGCCTTATCAAGAGTAAATTTTTCCAATGACTGTCGATTTCTATCCATGCCAGTGTACTTAATTGAATTATTAAACTGCATGGAGGTCTCCTTTATTAAAAGCATGGATAAGAAGTTGTTTCTGTTTTCAGAGTTTTTCATTTTTCACTGAAAACCTTTGTAAGAAAAGAAATACCCTCACTTCACAACACATCGCATTTCTACGTCCAAGATTCCGGATTTCAGATAAGCAGTGCCGCAAAGGATCGTAGGAGGGGGGTTGACGTCATAGTTATTTATTTCAAACTTTCCTCTTCAAGGTATTAGCGAGTGGTTGGGTTATTGAGCCTGTTTTGATCAAAGGACGACCATGCTCTCTCGTCACATATATATCACAGGTTTGGTATATTATGTTTCAACATTTTTTAGCATGTAGTAAGTCGCTAAATATATGAAAAGGTGTATGTAAGGATTGTGTTAAATATACGAAAATATAGACATACAACCACAGAATATGCCATAGGCTTGGCTGGAATCGATAAAAAGAACTTATTCGAAAATTAACGAGTAAGCAAATGTGAAACAATTATTAGACTCTGTTTTGCCAGAAGCTTCGTGCCAATTTTTGACGAAACCTTGAACATGATTTATGAGTTTTTCATGGACATATAGATCTACTAATTCCGACTAGAAACAGTCAAATTCATTCCAATCCACTTCAGAGCTGTAAGGAAATTTATGTTTTTCTCTTACCCGGCATCAATTTTTTTACTTTTTAGGTAGATTTTGGAGGAAAACTTCCGATACGGCTGATTAATCTCATTGCAAAGCGGCAGCCAATGAGCATAGCTTATTTGAGAACGTATCTAGAATCAGCCGAAAAGAGGTTTTAATTTTGCAGTTCTACAAATTAACCACGCAAAGACTTCACTTCAGATTAATTTGGTTTCTTGTAATTTTTGCAATGGTATTCAATGTTTTCATAGAATATGTTTATAATTAATCAATTTGCTAACGAATTTTTATTCATCATTCAAAAAGAAACAAGCTATAGACTATCTTTTTCCCCTAATCACCCTCATTTGCAACTTGCTTTGTCATATAGCCCTTTGTTTTAACCCCTTAGTTTGTCTAAAACTATTTATACACATAGCTTTTATATTTTTTTTTAATTAGAACAACGTCCTTTTTGCCAACACATTGAGATAGCGATATTTAAGCACTTCATTTTTTCAACAATGGTAACACATTCCCAGCTTAAAAGATTCAAGAAAATATCATTGATACATGAATTATCCTGGTAGCTTATGACGTAAGAATAACTGGGGAAACATCTGGACACAGGCTGTCACCTTGTTATGAAACCCAAACTTATAGTTGCTAGCACATTAATCGTTGGCTGTTGGCATCTTTTTTATCAATAGATAAAATTGCACGAAAAAGCATTTGAGTGAACGCAGCTTGGTCAATACAATGTTGCTTGCTGTTTTTTTTTATCTCACTTGGGTTTATGACCGCTATTGGTTTATTTCCCTTCAATTTTCCCTATCAATGCAACAACTTCTAATTTTGCTTTCTTATTGAGACATGGCCTAGAAATTTCAACTGCCGCCGTCGTTTTGCTTCAGTTACTTTCCTTGTCTGCCTTGGCTTGCATCTCCGAATTTGATACGTAGAAATACAAAACATTTTTCTAAAGAACCACATGACTCGCATGTATCACAAGCCTAAGCCAGTGGATGGGAACGAATGAGAGGGATATTGCTATTTAATGCGAATTATGAAAGACCGTGGCCACCAACGTTCTGGTCGAACATAGTACCTATGGAGAGAGAGAGAGAGAGAGAGAGAGAGAGAGAGAGAGAGAGAGAGAGAGAGAGACAGACAGACAGACAGAGAGAGAGATTGGATAATTTTTTCTGTTGGATTTTCGTTAATTATGCGACCCTTTCGTATTCTGAAGAATGCCGGAAAAACAGCTCTCTATTATCCTAAATCATGCTTTTGCTTTTTCGTGCAATTTAAAACCTTTCCATTTTGAAACATTTACTCTATAAATTATTACCTCGATTGTTGTATTGATTAGACATAGTCATTATGTTGTTAATTCGATTTTGCAAAGTTCGCAGCTAGATTTGATTTTGAATTTGAAATTGCTATTGAAATCAAATGTAGACAAGAGCCAGAATTTGATAACAATTTAATGATAATTTTTAATGCTGTTTTTTCATATTCTTTCGAATTCTGCACTCTTGTTTAAAGTAATGACCTTTTCTTGGCCAAGTCAAGATCAGTTTTTTGACTCGCGGAGTCTTCGAAGCGATCCAGTACCCAGTTGCAGGTTTTATCCAGGAAACAAGGCAAGATTATTCTGCCATAATAATTTCTCATTTCAGCATTTTTTGAGTCTTTCTTGAGCCTTGAGGGCATTTAGGGCCATTAAGGTTTTGGGTTACCTTCCTGTTTTTGGGTGGTTCGATAGAAAAATATTAAACATTCTGACAGTCCTTGCGAGAAGTTTTTCTAAAATAATCAGGAGGAAAATTGAATTTTTTTTCCAGGGGACAAATGAGCAAAAAACAATTAAGCGAGAAGAGAAGAAAAGTATACAAGCATCTTATATAGCTGCATGTCAGATAAGATTCGCATTCTGATACACTTGTCCAAGTTTGAAAGATTTTTGTATGTAGTGGAATTTTAAAATAAAATGAACTGAACTGAACTGAAGTTAAAAAAAGGTTAGAATGATCCCAGTACTCGCACTTCAGCTTTTTTAATAAAAACTATTTTCAACCTTGCTACTTTTTTGCATTATAAAGCACTGCGCATTTGTTGTAAGAGTATAATTGTCGAAAATACTGCCTTGTTTTAAGGTAGGTCACCTGTCGAAAAACTGGAATTTTTGATCAAAATCACCAAAATGAGATTCTTTAATGGAAAGGTACTTTAATTATTGGAGAAATAGAATATTTACACGAGTTGACCATCTGAACCCTCTAAAGTCGAAATATTTTAGGTTTCCATGATGCAGTTCATCTGGAATCTTCAAAATTTTTGCAATACAGATCAAAAAGTATCTTAATTTTACTAGCTATTCCTGAACCCTTCCTAGCCTCGAAAGTTAAAAACCAACACATCATTTGATAGCCCTGCGTCTGCTCTATCTGATTATGCGGCTACTTCTAGCGTTTGGGCAGCCTGTGTCAATGGAAATGACGTTTTTGATGACTCTCGAACAAAAGACTTCCGTTGCGTAGATACAAAGAAAAAGATGCCGCAAGATGATTGGCTAGGAAACGCCATTCTACTATCTGATTGGTTTATTGTATCACGTGCCTAAGGAAAATGGCGTCCATGTTGTCAGAAAAAGCAATCGTTCTCATTTATCTTTTCGAAATTATCACTGATCTCTCTCGAAGTATTCTCGTTACATTTGTATCTTGAACATCATGGCAAGAACGAAACAAAGATCAAAGAAACCATTCCTCGGTCGCAGGAAAATTCACAGGAGAAGAAAAGAAAAGACCGATTTACTCGCAACGGCTGTGGCAGACGATGTTGTGAAGCTTGTGGAGGCAAGGCCCCGATCAGCCAGTGAGAGAAAACTGGCTTGTTTTGGGGTGACACTCGAAAGTACCCAAATAAAAAAAGAAAGGGAAGCAGATGATCAATTTATGTTTGTGCAGAAGTCTTCACTCGCAAGCCTCTTGAGCAAGCTGTTGTGTCCTAATTGCAACAGCCCTGGGATAAGTTTACGAACTGCCGAAGACAAGATGTCTGGTTTTGCTGCCATGGGATCGTTGTTTTGTACTTTATGTGAGGAGGTTATTCAAGAAAACTACCTTTGTCAAAGAGTTGGAAACTCAAGATCAACGAACGTCCCATTTGAAATTAACACCAGGGCAACGCTTGCTTTCAGAGGAATAGGCTGTGGATTTTCCTCAATGAAAGAATGGTGTGGCATGATGAATCTTCCTTGTTCCATGAGCCAAAGTGTATATAAAGTTCACAACAAGAAGATTCATGATGCCAGTATTTCAAATTTTAGTGAGGTGCAACAGCAATCAGTAAAGGCTATTTTTGAAGCATACAGAGACCTTGGAGAGACCACAGACAAGAATGGAATATTGGACATTGCTGTTTCTTTTGATGGTGCTTGGCAGCGAAGAGGTCATTCATCACACAATGGTGTTGCAGCTGTCATAGATCTTCTGACTGGCCTGCCAGTTGACTATGAAGTTTTGTCCAATTTCTGCTTAAAGTGTAAGATTGCTGCCAGCAGCCCAGGTAGCACAGAAGTCTTGGACAATAAACATACTGAAAATTGCCCAAAAAATTTTGAGGGCTCAGCAAATTCCATGGAAGTTGAATGTGCCCTCAGAATTTGGAGACGATCAGAACAGAAACATAATCTTCGCTACACTGTTATGCTAAGTGATGGAGACAGCAAAGCTTATGATTCAGTTGTAAGTGACAAGCCCTATGGTCAGGACATTGCTATTGAGAAGGAAGATTGCGTGAATCATATCTCAAAAAGGATGGGGACAGCTCTTAGGAATCTTGTGGCAACATCAAAGGCCCAGAGGCAGTCAATAGCAGGAAAAGGGAAGCTCACTCAAGAAAGAATTACAAAAGTACAAAATTATTATGGCAGAGCTATCAAAGACAATGCAAATGATGTTGAATTGATGAAGAAAAGAATCTTTGCCATTCTTTTTCACCTCTCATCTTCTAATGAGCACCCAAAGCACATTCACTGTCCACCAGGTGCTAAGTCATGGTGTTTCTGGCAAAGAGCTGTAGCACAGGGAGAGGTCCCAGGATCACATAAAGAGCACGAGACGTTACCAGCAGACATCGGTAAAAAGCTTGTGCCGATATTTCAAAGGCTTTCTGAGGAAAATCTACTTAAAAGGTGTGCAAGAAATAAGACACAGAATCCAAATGAATCCTTGCACAATGTCATTTGGAAATATTGTCCAAAAGCAACATTTGTTGGCAGAAAAACAATGGAGACTGCAGTTTCACTTGCAGTCTGCCAGTTTTCAGTTGGTTCAACATGCCGAACTATGCTCTGTAAACTGTTGGGAATCGTGCCAGGATTTTATTTGGAAAAAGCATCAAATGAAAAGGATCATAAAAGGCTGAAGAAGTCACTCAAGGCCAGCACAGACGTTGCAAAAAAAAAGAAGAAAGCAGCTTAAATACAATAAGGTGTCACTAGAGCAAAAGAAAAAAGGGACGGAAGGGATTATGTACTCTGCTGGTTCATTTGATGTCCCAAAATAATTTTAAGAAATTGAAAATGGACAAAAAAGTAAATGGAAATGATATTCTGACTAAGAAGATTAGCAATCAGAACACAATGATTAAATTTCTTTGCCTTGTAATAAATCCATTTGATCCTGTGAATAAGAAATACTAAAGCTTAGACTTTAAATGCATTTTTCTCAAAACTAGGTTTTTGCGACCGTTGCTACGCTTAGTAAACATAGATTTTGGTTAGGAAAGTAGTTCAACCTAATGTCTATATATCATTTGAATGCTTATAGAATGGTGAGTGATATGGACTTGTTTGTTTTTCAATTAAGGCAACCTATAATGAGCATGCACCACTTGTTTCAGATT
The DNA here is from genome assembly GCA_964019065.1 of Catostylus mosaicus. Lineage (NCBI taxonomy): Eukaryota > Metazoa > Cnidaria > Scyphozoa > Rhizostomeae > Catostylidae > Catostylus > Catostylus mosaicus. Next base: position 3,720,605 of record OZ025187.1, read on the forward strand.
AAAAGTCCTTGCGATTGCTTGATTTTGGAATTTTGACTCATATTTTTCTTCCCATGCTAAATTGAACAAAATTAGTGACCCTATATCACTCCCAAGGATCTAACCTTTCACTTGATGCAAAGGTTTTGCATCCTGATGCACTGGCAAAAAATATCTATGAATACTTAGCAGTACTAGTAAACGTCTTTTGTTTGCAGGTTTCCATGGAAACCAATAATTGTATCTAAAAATAAACATCATATTTGAAATAAGCATTTGCTTTTTGATATGTAGTATGAATTTCATTTGCCTATCTCCAACAACTAAGATTTTAACTTTTCGACAGGTGACCTACCTTAACAGTATAGCAATAAAAATTTTCAATATAGTGTTCCTGTTCCTAAGGCCTGGAGTGGTTTTGGAAATAAAGCATCATTGCATACTGTTTTGGGTTGGAAAACTTTAGTATGAGAAGTTAGGAAAATTTTCCGACAACTAACCCTTCATGGCCAAAACCACATTTAGTTTTCACCAATAGCATTCTGTTCTGTTTGCTGGTCTTATTTTATGTTCTTTTGCGCATGGTTCAGAGAATTTTGAATTGACCCCCCACTGCGAAAATCAAAAGTCGGCACCTACGCTAACTACTTTATTTTGTTATAAAACACGTTTTTAAAAAGGGGCTTAAGAATTTTGAGCATAATGAATTCAGTGTTAATGACAAGTTGTACAGGTAACACTTTTCAGACGGCAAGAAGCGCTGAGCACCTGGTTGTAAGGACACGTCACACAAGGCCGAGATTACTTCCTGTATTGCGCTTGCGCGAAGTTGGCCAACTCAGAGAAACATAATCAAAGATGGCGGAAGAGGACAACATGGGTCGAATGCTCTTCTGTTTTATTTTTATTGTCTATGCTAACTCGGTCTCATCAAGATTTTGCTTGAATCCGAAATGTTCAGGTCTGTAGTTAAATTCAATTTCTTGTAATTATTTTCTAGCTGATGTGCTGTAGTACAATATTACAATATTTTTATTTTTATGGCCTAAAGGCACCATTTTTTCCTTGAGCAAGTAAAAAATGCGTTACACAATATTGTTCATATTGCTTTTAACTGCAAATTGACTGAACAGATATGGCAGTTCCTTGCAATTTTTTCATAATCGAGATTGCAGATCTAGATTTGCATCAGTGTCGAGTTTAGAATCTGCAAGTTTCAACCTGCAGGCAAATCCTAATGTAACCGTTTATTGTTACTCAAATTTTATTTTTACATTAGAGGAAAACAAAATGATTGAATCAAATTTTTACCAAGGGAAATTCAATTGATCTTCTTTACCTATAAAATAGTATGCTTAATCATGCTAGTAAACATAGTCGATTGTTTGAGTTTACTTAATTGAGCGAATGGCTTATGGTTTTGTAGGCATTTTTTCCTGTTTTGTTTCACGTCACGTCACGTTTGTAGGCATTTTTTCCTGTCACGATTTGCAATGCAGCAGATCATAGTTTCAGAGTATCGAGTGAATATGTCACATTTAAGCACTGAGCTTTCATCTCATTCCCTGATGTACCCTGATATCTTCAAAGTTCAGTTTTTTTATGAAAATTATCAAGTGGGTTAAGGTCCACTTTTCAAAGTGCCTCATATGTTTGGTATATATTCTAGTATATTACTCTGTCTTTTTAGAAAAATCCATAAAGTTATTTAACTAAAGTTCCTTAAATGCTATGCTATTGATAATATGTGGTGAAGGCAGTTACATTTTATGGCTGACTTTGAGCTAGTAATTATTATTAGGTTTAAGTATTAATCTTATATGCTAAAAATAGGAATGTCAGAGGTTCTGTATGTTTGCCATATATTATTTTAAAATCTGAGCTTAATAATTGTTCAATGGCATTATCCTGATTCCCAAAGGTTCAATCTGTACTTTAGGGGCCTGTTATGTATGTTGGTCAATTGTGGACAAGGAAGGCCACTTATACAGCAGTCCTATTACATGCATCATCAACAATTCTGATACAAATTCCTTTCCCTCGTTACTTTCAATATTATTTTCACTTTTGATTGGATGAGATTTCATTTGCATAAGGTTTCCTTAATATGGGAGAAGGTGTCCATAGTTTCATTTTTTATTAAAATCAAAAATTAGGTTTTGTCCTAAAAACCAGTTTATCACGGATTTGGGCTGCACCCCCCCCCCTCATCACAGCTAAAGGCCATGTTGAAAGACAAAACCCAAATTTCAACTTCCCTTATATTTGTTGTTTAAATTGAATTTGGTTCTTGCTAGTGTTAAATCCATGATTCTTTTGTACCTTTGTAGAGCCAATAGCAAGTGCTAGAGTGAAGATGCTTTTTCAGAACAAAGATGTTCATCTTTATCCTGGGGATGAAGTAGATATTCTTAGTAAAAGTGATGATGGCAGCCATCTTGAATTTGAGGTGAGATATGCTTTTATTAATGTTTGTGTTGAATTTAAGAAAGGTGTTAAAATCCATTCAAGATATTAATAAGCTGTTAACTCAACATTTATCTCAGAGAGAGCTAATTCTGACACTTTTTATCATGGATCTGTGTTGTGAGATAATGTTGTCAACATAGAAAAAATAATTGTTATAAATTTTGGAGAGGGGCATTGTAAAGAGATTGGAATCATAATGTATTTCATGAAACTCCACATCATTTCTAGACAGATACAAGGGGCATAATAAGCTATATAGTGACTGAAATTAGAAACCCACAAAAGGTAAAACTGGTGCAGCCTACACCATTTGCAAAGTTTTGTCTCAATTTTACTGTTGGTATAACTGTTGTCAAATTAATTCCTAAAAATAATGATGCTGTATTGTTGTAATGGTAACTTACTTTTTTTTCTAGATTGGGGGTGTTAAAGGTATAATTCCAATAGAAAATCTAAAAGAATCATCATTGAAGATGGATTCAGATAGCCTTATTCATGTTCCAGAGGTGAGATGGTTTGGAGATCTTTCAGTATAACAAATTATTTACATAAAAAAAATTGTAAACCCCTATTATCAAATACAAAATTCATCTGCAGAAGTTAGTTAACACAGTAGTCAAATAAATAAATAAATAAAATCATTGAAGACTGTTTTACATAAAATGTAAATTCTGTCATTGAGATGCTTTGATTGCTTTAGCTGACCATAATTCAGTTATTGTGTTGCAATTGGTGTTGCAAAAACAGGCTTACATTTTGCTTGATATTTATTCAAGATTTTGTAGCATGACTATGCAGTGATTATGATCTTTATCCATTTTCCCCTGAAATGTTTGAGTGGTGATGATGTTGATCTTTGGATATATAATGAATCTTGTAGCTCATTCATGAAACAATCACTTCAAATTTTTCATTTAGTTTGATCATGGGGAAGATGATGAAACTGATCCCAGTGATGAGATGGCAGAGGAAGAGCCTGATGATTATGAAGGTCTTCATCCTGAGTTGGAAGAAATGCCAGATGATTATATCCCACAAGAAACAAAAATACTAAAAAAGCCTAAAAAGAAGACCAAAAATCTTGGAAAAAAGCTAAAAGTTAAGGATGCTTCTCCTAAAAAGGATGCAAGTACTGAAATTGATGGGGATGGCAAGAAAATGGATAAGACATTGGGCAATAACGAAGGGAAAGTGCCAAATGAGACAACTAGAGTTGCCGAAGATAAACAGCAAACAGATTCAAAAGAAGATGCTAATGTTGCTCAGCAGCTTGGAGAAGCATTGGCTCCAGGAAGTAAAGCTAATGATGAGACTTTGGAAAATGGAAAGACATTAGGTAGTGTTGCTAACAGTGAGGCTGGTAACGTTGAACATGTTGTTGGAGGACTAACCACAAATCCAGTGATAGGGAGTCATAGTTCTGCACACTTACATGCAGAAATTTTGAAACTTGAGAATTATAAAATTATGAAAAAGCGTTATGTACAAGATTACTTGGACACAAATCATGCTGGTCAAAATATTGATGAAAATATGCGAAGACAAGTTGAAGAGTTTATTGAAGGTGATATGTTGGAGCAGATAAAGGAGCCAGAGAGTGACCTGCTTCAAATGTTATTGCATTATAATCCAAAGGATTTGCCTGGTGGCAGTGGTGGAGAGGAAGAAGCCAAGAAAGAAAATGCGAGTGAGGGTCAGGAAGAAACAAAATTGAAATCTGAGCAGAAGAAAGATGATGATAAAAAGGAAGGCAAAGTTGAAGAGGTGAATCAGCCAGTTGATGATGCATCAGAAGCATTGAAATTAGCTAATGACATTAAAGATGAAGGAAAAGTGAATGAAGGCCAGAAGGAAAACGTTTTATCAAGCATCATAAAAACTGTTGATGCTGAAAGTAATAGTGATGCTAGCACCCAAAAAGAAGCAAAGATGCTAACTGAAGAAGCTGTGAAATCGGAAGAAAAGCAACCTAATGCAGTAGAGAGCTCTGTTGAGGAATCATCTGCAAAAAAGGAAAGTTCAGAAGAACAAAAGCAAGATTTCATGCAGCACCCAAATTTTCCTGCTTTAAAGAAGAGATATGTGGAGAATTATTTAAAGACACATTATAACAATGAAGAAGTTAGTCCTCATATCATCTTGATGGTGGAAAATTTAGTAAGCAATGATTTAGTCCAACAATTAAACAATGCTGATAGAGATACTACAGAAGAATTAATGCGACTTGCACCAGAGGTTAGGGATGAAGATGCTGTTAAGGTAGAAAAAGTTAAAACAGAAGAAGCAAAGGATGAAACGCAGACAACCCGATCTGAGTCTGAACTGATGGATAGTCCTGTGAATGAGCCCACTAATGTGCCTTTGCAAACTGATAACATTGTTGACAATGTAATCCGTAGCAGTGTAGTTACCAGTGCTGCACCGGAAGATCTGTCTACAACTAAGCATGAGTCAGAAAATAGCAGCAAAGATGCTGAACAGAGAGGTCATATAATAGATGCCCCCCGAAGTACAACAGAAGCAGGATCGGAGCCTATACCTCCTGCTGGAGGTAAAGATAATCACAAGCATATGGAAGTCGAAGCGTCAGAGAAATCGGATGTTATTGCGGAAGAAAGTTTGTCAATCAAAGAAAAGGATGATCCTAGAGGTTCAGAGGAAGAAAAATCCATCACAGAAGAACAAAATGCTAGCAAAGAAGGCCGAAGTAACTCTGCAACAGAAGGTATTGAAGAAATGAAAGAAGAGGACTTGGATGTTGATAAAGATACTCTAAAAGATACAGATAAAGGTGAGAGCACACGTGAAGAATCTAGCATGTTCTCACTTCGAAAACTCGGTAACGTTTTAAAAGATCGCTTCAAAGCATTTGCCAGTAAGGTGGCTGCCAATCAAGAAGATGCTTCCGATAAACAGGAACATGCCAAAGACAGTGGGGATGAAACTTCTACTGATCAGGAACAGAGCAAAGAGCAGGAAGATCAAGATTCTACTAAAAAAGAAGAAAATGAATCGAAAAGCTCTGAAGATAAAGATGTTAAAAGTAAAATTGAAAATCTAGACAGCAATCCAGAATCAAACCCACCCTCAACAGAGGAGCCTAAGGAAAATAGTGAGATGGGAGGCGATGTTTCTTTAGCTGATTTGCTGAGAGAGGAATCATTGAAGGCAGAGGAAAAGAGTGCAGAGGAAATTCAGAAACAAGAGGCTCCTTCAACTCTGTCCAATGATGCTGAGAAGGAGAGTGTTAAAGATGATAGTCAGCCAGGTAAGACGGAGCACGCTGAAAGTGAAATGAAAGATCATGATGTCTTAAAAAATGTTGCAAGTGAAGAAGCGAGCCAACAAATTGATCGCGAAATCGATCTTGTAAGTCAAAATCCAAGCATGTCTACTTCTGGTTCTGAAGAACAATCCACTAAAACATCTGGTAGGTAGAAGAAAATTTTCACGTTGAACGTATCTGTATTATCGATAAGTTTATCAATACTTACATGAATGCTAAATGATCTTCTAAATGCTTGTGTAAATACTCAACACGTTGAACTTTGCACAAAAATATTCACTGTGGTATGCTATATTGTATAATGTGAGGATTTTACATTAATTTTCACTCGATTGGTTTATACCCGAATGACACTGGAAATTGCAGACTCTCAAGGCATTTCTGTAAAACTTTTATAATTTATTATCTTAGCGTCAAAATAGACTATGCGATGGGAACCTTTTTAAGTGTATTTTCTGTTCGCAGTTGACGGTGAGAATGTCAGCACTGATGCTAGTAAGGTTCATAAGAATGCTGAAGAGGAGGAGGTAGAAAGTCAGGAACCAGACGATGCATCAGATAATCATGAACCAGCATCAACAGAGAAGAATATGAATACTGATAATCATCCTGAGGATCTGAGCGCAGAGAAATTATCAGAAAATGTCTCAGAAAAACCGCTTATTGAAGCTACAGAAATCCGCCAAAGAACGGACGAAATTTCAAGTGGAGATCCAGAAAGGCAAAGCTCATCTGACCCAGCAACAGGAACGCCATTTGAAAATGAAACAACTAGGCCACCGCATTCAGAAGAACCTGCAAGGAAAGTTGAAGAAACAGTGAATCAAGATAATGGGGAAGAACAAGTTGACAGCCGGCACCATTCTGAAGAAAAATCAAATGAAGTTAACAACGGAGAGCATCTAGACCCAAAACAGGAGTCAAATACGGGCACAGGCTCTTCCGACGCTGATGCGAGTGTAAATGTTGTCCCAGAAATGGAAGCCAGTGAAACATGGTTGAATGACCCTTACGTACAACAACATACAATAGCAGAAGGCGGGCGAGATTGGAGAGAGTCAAAGAGGAGAAAAGAAGAGGCAGAACAGTTGTCAAGGGACATCCTTTTAGAAATGTGTCACAAACAACCGAGTTTACCAGAATGTGAGCGGTTGCAAACAACTAAGATATACCGGCGTAAGATTCATAGTGACGATAAGATGGAGAAATCTGACCCAGATGAGGATGTTGGGAGGCTTGGTCGAGCTTGGAGAAATTTGATGAAAATCATGAAGCGCATTAAGCTGATGAAACTTGGATTTGTAAAACTGTTTCATGGACCTCTTAGCGTCATGGGGCTTGAGGATGTAAGTATGCACTCATTTTGTTATTATCTCTTTGGTAGTGTTTAATGTAGGATGACAGAACGGTTTATATCATGTTTTTTTATCGCTTATGAACAAAATTTAAGACAGGTTAGCGAATTAAACTGTTGCTATCGGCCCAACATACGCATGTGCTCGTATTAACATAAAGTCTCAAAACCGGATTTTTTCTTGAAACTGCAGCCGCTGAGTTCCGCATGATGCATCTAGGGATCATGAATTTTTAAAAAGTGTTATTCCTTTTAATATCTTATGGTCGCCAATTAAGATTTAGTAAAAACGCAGTGTAGCATTGCCAGTCAGTCTCTTGAGAAAGTGACTCAACCTTTGCCTGGTAGCATAGTTTTGGATCGTGTTTTGGTGGAATGTCTCAGAAATCAAAATGGATCACCATTTTGTTTGTAGCTGTGGCCCAAAAATAATTAAAAGATAAGGCTCCTTTTCAGAGATCGTGCACGCATATTATGATTTATGACCTAAATTGTCTTGCCTTGTCTTGTTTTTCATTGCCTTGCTAAAGTGTCAGAGTGCTTATTATTCGTTATTAATTACATCGACAGGTTATGAAATAGCAGCTTGTCTGATATACGTTCTTTGATTATACGCGATAGATTTGGTCTATAGACAAGTCACAGGTGCAAGTGTGGGCAGAAAAGGAAACATGTGAACATCCTTGATGTTAAGAGAGCCTACAAAAGTCTTTGAGGACACAACATCTGCAATACAATGCTCCACACGACATCATGCTTTTTAAATATAATGAACGCATGCTTAAATATGAGCTGTTTTATAACTAGAGTGGCTATTTATTTGGAAGTTAAAGTGTCACTTGTTCGTGTATTAATTGAGAGAGTGAAGAGTTCTTTCTTAAAGGACGGGCTAGAAGATTTACTAAAAGATCACTTTTGGCTGTTCATTGCAGAAATGCGATATTTACTGGAAACAATACCGGAGGCCCTACTCTTTAAGTCAATTATTTGCCCTGGATTAAAGTATTTTTGAAAGGTCTGATCGTAGTTTTTAACTGTATGCCACGTCAGGTTGGCTAAAGTCTTTTATGATTTTCATACCCCTTGCAGGCACATTACGGCGTGAGTTGCTGCCATTAAATGCCTACAATTTTCTTGCATTTTTTAATTTTTTTCTCAGATATCTCATTGGATTCATGACTCAGTTGAACATGCATCACCCGAAGTCATCACAATCACTGTTTGTTGCTTGCTTCTTGTTTTCGCCCTGATCATGAAATCATGCTTCGTAAGTTCAACAATTGAAAGTTAATACTTGAGCATCATTGTTCGTTACGTTTTGTACGATGTCCGACACTCGGTCTGATTTGTTTGTTTAGCCGGCTTGAAATTTAGCAATGTCGGGCACTTTACCTTGCATTTCCATGGCAGATTCATACTCTCAGGATTTATCGGTGAGGCTTTTATGTTGCCACCACCTCAGCAGTTTTACATGGTTCCTTAAGGCTGACACAACATGTCACATACATATATTTTACAACCTGAGAAAAAATCTGTCTCCATGGAAATGTCGGATCGGCTTAAAATTTCAGTGCCGTCCGTAGAGACGGAATTGAACTCAGACCGACACGGGTTTGATTTCACCTTTGTCCGATGTTATCAAGGACACTGAGCAGACACGTCTGCTGCGAGTAGCACAACTTTCATTATCGAGACAATCGCAATTCAGTATTTATTTTATTTTTTAGACTACAAAGCATGTTAAAGCTGGAGCAAGTGCTTATGGTATGGCATTTTCTTTACATTTTTCTACGTTTTCATGCAAAGCGTAGCTATTAGATATTGTTTGCTTTTTAGCAACTTCACAGACTTATAAAGGAGAGTGTTTTGACACTACATGTTGAAGTTTTCAAACTGTTTAAAGCCTGCTTTCTGATTCAATTTATGCTAAAAGGCCTCAATCAAAAATAATTACCGTCTTCACATTGCACGAAGATGCCTGTACTTGTAGCCAAAGTATTGTTAAAAATTGGTAGGCTTAACCTTATAATTTGCTACCAAAGACAGATGCTAGGGATGCTTTCTGTTTTCACGTAGCTTGGCGTTCTCTAATGTCCTGAACAGGAAATGTCTCTCCTTTTGAATTATGCCCATACCTAAGGTAGTACATTCTTTTTGTAACTATCAATATTGTTTTACTTATGAATTTTGCCCATGTCAGAGTAGCGCATACCTTCTTTCCATTAGCACCAGATGCCTTTGATTCTATCATATACTATCTGCCCTTACAATCACTGTTCTATTATAGCAACACCAACTATTTGATAAAAGAAGACCCTGTTTTTCAGTCCACCTTTTCTACTAACCCTTCCTACTGATAAATTTGTCACTTCATAGATGTTTAGTGGCCAGAGCTGTAATAACGGTGGCTAGATAACCACATTTGGAAGAAGGATCTCTCTGCTTAATTTTCCTAACTATAGTTATGTGCTTACCCTACCCTGCTCACAGACACAGGCTATTATGTACACCGTATTTATCGCCTTCAGCAGATATACATTAGAAAGATACACAAACCACCAACTGTAATGTCAATACCATTTATCTGTCTCTAGATGTTCATAAAATGCGTCAAAGTAGGCAAAGAATTTTACAAGAAAATACAGAGGACATGGCAAGTGAGATACGAAGACTTGAAGAGATCATCCTTTCTAAAGAATCTGAGGTATTTATTGACATACCATTGTATTTTATCCATTACAAAGATTTACGAGTTACGTTTACGAAATTTACGTATGCTGGGAACGTTATCATTCTGCTTTACGTTTTTTAACAAATAAATCAACTCCCAATTTTGATTATTTTTGTATTGCGGTGTTTGATTACTATTTTGTTCGCTTTCACTTTTCTAGCTCAGTTCTGGTGGCAAAATTTCCCAAGAGCTTGAAAAAAAATTGGAATCATTGCAAGCAAAATTTGATGAGCAAGAGGTAAGTTACCATGCAGTGCTTCCTGCATTTTTTACAGTTGTTTTTACAATTCATCGCTGTATCGATTAACTCTTTGACACCCGGTGATAATACAATTTTACAGTAACAACTAATGCGTTGTGTCAGATCGCAAGGGGGTACTGTAATTAATGATACTGGAAGAGCCTACAAATATTCAACTACTGTTAAATCTATCTATTGAAGCATAAGCCCCTGCTTGTAAGAGTAACTAATTATCGTTGATGATCAAAGGGTAATTTGGCTCCTCTAGGGATGAAGGGTTAAGGGGAACAGGTTATGCATGAAATGCGGGCAGTGCCATTTTTTACCGATACTAAGTCTTATTCCTTGTGGATTTTTCATATACAAATGCTTACCTTTTTTCTTTCCCTTTTTTTTTTGCTTGTGGAAACCGTGGGTTATCAGCCTTAAAACGCCTCTATTTAGAAGGCTTGCCTACGTCATCTAAACGCAGGTTCTACTTTGTTAGAAACTCTTGTTATTTGCATGTATCCTAACCTTCAAGCTTTTTGTTGTGGCAATGAACGAAGCTACGGTAACCAATGAAAACAAATCATATATGGCCTTAACCTGCCTCCCATAGCATATACTAAGGTCCTATTAGAAATGTATCTCAAAAAAACGTTCAAGTACATATTTATTAAGTTTAGATATAGTCATTCTTCATACATTTTTATGCAACGTTTTTTGCGTGTTGTCACCTTAGAATCCATCCAACACGGCACGTTTAGAAAGTCTCTTATCACTTCTAAAGAATCCAAGGACCACATGCAAACATCAGCAAACCCAATCATCACAATCATCTGCAGCAACCAGACAAAGACATACCAGAGTAACCACCAATTTGCCATTATTCATTCCACTTATTATCACTTTCATTTCAAAATAATTTATACTTAATCACATGTTTATCATTCCGCAATCCACTTGTTGTTTCTTTTTTCAGAAGAAAACACGATCACAGCATAACCGCAACATGATCACAATAAATTCTTACATTATCAACTCTTAGCCAGTGAAACATGAGACATAACATCGTTTATCATGGACTTTTATTGTCTATTTTACCCCTTTTATTGTACCCATGCAGACCACCATTTGACTTCAAATTTGGAGGACCATAGCCGCCAGGTCCTCCTCATCCTTTAAGGCCATGGGGCAGTTATTGTTATTTACAGCAATCAAAAAGTAAAGTAGGACATAATACATTTATAGAGTCTTTTGGAGACAATTCGTAAAGAACTAGACAGTGGCAAAAGTCAGCAGAAGAAACTACATGAAATGATTGAAGAAAAGGAACAAGAAATCCAAGAGGCGGATAATATGGTATGAATAATGTATGGTGTTTGCAGGGATGAGAAATCTAATTTAGCCATGAGTGTGGATCTTGCTGGCAGGTAGAGGATTCCCATTAGATGGTCAATAAATTAATCCTTTATAGAATTGAAAATGAAACCCTACTATACCAAACGTTTTAATACAGGATATCATATCAATGTTACGTATTTTGCTATTTATGTACAGAGTCGTTAAATGGACAGGAACGAAACCTTTTTGATTTTGACGCGCCAGATTTGGATCAATGTCTTTTTACGGTGTTATAACCGACAAAAGTCACTTATGAAGATAGTTTTGGCAGTGATGTTATATAATCTCTTTAATACTTCGTTCTGTGACCACGCCAAGAAATAATGACGGGATTTTTAGGGTCTTGGATTGGTTCCTTATTTCCTCTCTATCTTACAATGTAGTTTTATCTACTTTGTTTTGCATTTATGATTTTGATTTTATTGACTCACTTATTTTGAAGGCATTGCGTCATCAGAATGAGATTGACCGACAGAAGGAAATAAGTGGCAGTCTCAATGACCGGCTAGAAAAGGTGAGAGGCTTTACAATGTTAACACATTGGTGTTATTTTGCACCTGGAGTCATTTGCTTTGTTGATCGTACTCGTGTTTATAAATGGCAATGAATTGCAACATGCATATCGGTCACCATGAAACGTTATTTAGATGTTACAGTCAATGTGTTTGTTTTTCATTTTGTGCATCTGATCTCATTATAGGTGGTTGATGAGCTCGATTTGAAGGATGGGATTGTTTTGGAGCTTCAAGAGAAAAATGGTGCCCTTCGTATCGAATTGGAGAATTTAGAGATGGAAAGGAGACAGGTAACAGCTCTTTGATTTTAAGATTTAAGAGTAGTGTTCAATAATTGCACGGAAATCTGGAATCAAAATTTACCTTTCTTGTTGCATATCTCACTGAGTGCAAAACGATCCATTCCATCAAAGTGTTGGATGAAAAATACTCTCAGTATGCTAAATTTTATCTTCCTTTTCATCTCTCTCAGTTGGAAGAAGAAAGTGAAAAAGTAGCCGAAAGGTATGAAATGATTTCTTATTGTAAAGGAATTTTTTTATTATTTGTTGATTGACAGTTTTGTAGCCTCTTTCGCTAGCTTGAAATCGAAAATATGAGCCCATAATTCCATCCTAGAGAAATCTTTCACTGCACATTGATCCTGCATGTGCCTCTTTGCCTCTTTTGGTAGCTGGGCCAGGGGTCCAGAGTTTGTTCAACGTTTAGTGAAAAATCTGTTTTGTGGTTAACCAGCAATGTTGCCAATAAAGAAACTGAATTTTCACCTTTGCTGCATACTAGTGCAGCAGTGGTCGGTGAAGCAATGCTCGATTTAGACGCAAAAGGTGGTCGGTTTTTGCGTTTCTATTGGTTCGTGGCAAAATTATAATAAGTTGTTGAAAACCTGTCAGTGAGAGATCAATTCTACCGTTTGTTAGCACGCCATACTTTGTTTTCCACAATATCAAGCATTTTTGGCCTAAAATGTAAATTATCGAGACCAATACCCTTCTTCAAATCCACACAAAATGGTAGGGAACCGATTAAGTAACTTTTTTATGTTCTAGGTGCAAAGAGCTAGAAGAGCAACTTAAAGTAAAAGAAGAAGAAAATGGAAAATTGCAAGATGACATTGATGAGAAAGAAAATGAAGTGGAGGTATGAACTTTTATTCTGTGAATATACACTGAAAATGTTTTTGTCTGTTTCTTTCCGTTTTAATCAGTTGATTACCTCTCGATTCATCTCCAAAACTTGCCAATGTACTCCTAAACCAAGTATCCTATACAATACGGTCTCTTTCATCGCTATATTTTCTTCCTATTCATAAGACAAGACAGCACCCCAACTCAAACCCTTTTACTCGATAAAGCCCCCCTCTAATCTAAGTCACTTCTCTTACCCTAAGCCAGAGACTGTGAAAGTAGCAAAATTTAGTTTTTACTACGAAATTTGAAGAAGCTGAAGAAGACTCTCACTTCAAAACCCCTTCTCGTAACTTCCCAGGTAAAGATAAGGAATTAAGTAGCCCTTTCTATTATCTGTTAGAAATTGAATAGAATCAGAACTGTCTCAATATTATCATCATTAATGGCTAGGTACTTCGAGAATGTATGGCTCAAATAAATAATGGAAAGCTAGATGGTGAAGCAGTTGAGGACTTTGAAACACCCGAAGAAGATCCAGACATTAAAGGTAATATTTTTAGTATAAGGTAATATATCAAGTTTATGTGACCAGTATTTGTAAATGTTGCCTGGATGCTAGTTTAAACTAAGGGTGTAGTTAGTACGAGATAAGGAACTCCAGATAACTGTAATTGGTTGAAATCTACGTTAGGCACTTGTGAACAACAAAAATTTAAATTTGAACCCCATTGCGGAAATCTTTCTTCATTTGTTCATAATATTGGCATTTGTGCCTGAAAGTAGCTATATGTACGAAAAAACTCACGATCTGATCATTAAATTTTAGAGCAACTAAAGACGGAGAGGCTAAAGCAAATTGTGGAATCAACACAGGTTATTTTCTATCTTATCATGTTATCTTTTCCTTGCCTCTCAGTACATTCCAAAAAGTTGCAATTATCAGGTGTGGAGCTCTATTTGGAATGCAAATTTCCTATCGTTGGATAATGTGGCGTAATCAACGCCGTGTTCATTTCTTCAAGGGATAAATCAATTTCATTTCTTGGAAATTTTATTACGGAGTTTTGCAGCAGGACCATTTGGGCAATATATTCACATCGTATCCAAATTACACTGTAGAATTTCTCCCACTCTAGATCAGTGGCTAGATATAATCGATGGCTGCATATGTATGCTTCGTTCACAATAGGAGTAAGTGCTGTGATGAAAATCAAGGCACCTATGTAAACACTGATTTGCTTCCTCTTTTGAAACCATGGCCATTTATAATTGAGTTCCCACCATATATTCATTATTTGATTCAGACTTTAGCTAATCTTAAGAAGAGTGAAAAAGAAAAAGAATTCTTTCAAGAAGGTTATTTAGAAGAATTAGAGAAAAGAGAAAAGGCTGAAGGTAAAATACTTATTTGTACACTTTGTAAATCTTTCAGTTGTGCTTAGAATTTGAAAGAAATTGCGATCTTCAAAGTGTATGTATTTTATCTATTGTGTATCAAGCGATCGTAAATGTTATTAAACCTCAAAGTCATATCTTTGAAAATCTCCACTAAGTATCTGTTGACATAGATGCGTGAACTTAATTCTAGCTAATTCTGCGAACCTACGAGCCGAGAGGCACTGGGTTCGGGACCACTGCCGGACTCTCTCTCTCTACAAAGCTGTTCATCCCCTCGAGGTCGGTGAATAGTTACTTAGCACAAACCCTGCGGCCCAGGCCCGCATCAGCTAACACGAAGCTGCCAGAACCCTAGCCTGGGTAAACAAATAAAAATTGTTTGCTTGTTTGCTTGCTTGCTTGTTGCTTGCTTGCTCTCCTAATAGTTTATTGGTATTCATAATATGTTGTTAAGTAAAATTTAATGGCCATGTTATAAATCAATTATATATTTATACAGCCTTCAGCAGCTCCAGAAATTTTTTCGTTTTTTAATGTATAAAGGAATGGTTATTATACTTGAAGTCGTAGTTGCTGATGCATTTTTTACATCTATATTTTCAGAGGAAGTCAAGACACTGAAAACAGAGGTTGAAAAGCTCAGCAAAGATGTCAATACATATAAAACTAGTTCGACAGAATATCATATTAAATTGGAGACACTACAACAATATTTCAAACAGCAGGAATCAGAGCTACATAGGTATTACCTTTATTAAGAGCATGCAGCTTCTGCAGTTAAGGCACTAGAGCTTAAATTTGCGTTTGTCCTTAGCGGATCAGGAAGCACCCGCTCTCCGATTCCGCCTCTCGTTAATAAACGCCCCTTTATCTAACAATAGATGAAAAGGGGTTGAGGTACGTGACGTCATTCAGTGTGTAAAAGAGCGTTGCGATATTGCTTGAAATTTTATGTTCATACCATTTATACAAGTGTTTGACACAGCAAGGTGGTAGTTAAAGACATTTTTAAGTAGACTGGCAATCATAAATGAATTAAGCCGAAGTATATTTATTCTAACATTTCGAATCAAAATGGTTATGTACAAACGATAATTTACACCCAGAAAGAATCCTCGTATCCGTTAGAAATTAGATCATGCCTTTTGACTTCCTTTCTAATTTTTTTGTGATTGCACCGAGTTGCACAAGGATTGCCATACCCTGATTGTAGTTAAACTTCATGACTTTATCGGGATTTGATCTATATATTCCTTGCCTGCTTTCTCGTAGAAAATTATCAGTTGAGGAGCAGAGCCGACTTGAATTCCAAAGAAAGTACGAAAGTGTTATTGGACAATCCAATTCAGCAGTGGAAGAAACGACTACTGTAAAGTAAGTGCTTATTTCGTTATGAATTTGACTTTTACTCTTTGGAACTTCTGCTTTTGATAAACATTCGATAGCTTATGAACTCTGACCTGTTTATTAAAGAGCAGTGTCAATCATTCCCACTAATAATGTTTCTGCTTACCATTTTAGGTCACAAAATGAAGATCTTAAAAATGAGATAAAAGAAATGGAACGAAGTGTAAAAGATATTGTAAGAACTTAAAACAGATTTCAATCACAGATAAAATTTTGCAACAGCTGCTATTTGCTTTCGGTTGGCGTCGAATTAGTGTGTATTCTTCCCCTTTTGCCTTTTGCCACGTTTTGTTTCGAACTCAAAACGATCTAATGTTAAAGCGCATTAAAAGCCATCAAGCGGCACTAACAGAACCCTCCACAGAGTTACCGTTTCAACCGTTTTTGAGACAGCTGCATTAAGCTAGTATGTAGGTATATTGTCTTTGCTTGGCAAGATACACAGCTCTTACCAGGAAAAGAAGAGCCTAGGAATGCCTTCTTTTTATCAAAGAAATAAAAAGCTGAATTACCGCTAGGAGGAAACCAACGGAAAAAGTGTTTTGAGGTGGGCATTTCCAATGCTTCCACGATTAACAATTTAGATTGTCAAGAATACAGAAAGTGGTGTTTTCTCAAGATACCGTGCTGAAAACGACAATTATTTCACGTGCGTAAACTAATAAAATCTGCCTGTAAGACGCGATTACCTATTTAACAATGTCATCTGAAGCCACCAGCAACCTTGCTAAAAAGACAGCATTAAGAATTCTATCGGCAAGATTTTTTCTGTTTATCAAAGGAGTTAAGCATGTACTTTGGATCATTATAAGGAGTCATTATCAGCTAATCTCTTTTATAACTTCCTTTTATTATTATTTAGAAAATAGCAGCTGAAAAGGATAATCATGAATTATGGGTGAGTGTATTTATACTGTTTCGACTACACCCTTTTGTGTTTTTAAGAGACTATAAACGCTTTCTGTATAATTCTGTTTTAACTCCTTTTAGCAAATCACTCATGACAATTTTCTTTTCGATTTAGATCAAAAATAGGCAAATCAATAGAGATCTAGAAGAAATGAAAAGGGAGCGTGATATTTACAGGAAAAGGTGCGTATCTCCTTCAGAGCTGTTGTAATTTACATCCAAAGAAACTGCCTTGGATATTATAAAAGAATATTTTGCAAAACCGTGCCAAAATGCCTTAGTGTGTCTTTGGGAACAGTTTCTTGGCGATAATGTTTTTCCCATTCGACTCATTTGTTTGAATCGCAATTTCCTTTTTTCAACTAAGTTGAACCTCCAGCTGTATCTTACACACTTTGATTCACAAGCTTTTATGAAAGTAAGGATAATCTAAGGTAAAAATTGTTGTTTAAATATCCTGGCTGAATTGCTTTCTTTTACAGAACTTTTTGATAGTTTGTTTTCCTTGTTTGAATCTGAATATTTGATACTTTGGCATTGAATTTAAAGACTTTCAGGTAAAAAAGACAATTTCTTGCATTGAAAATAATCTATCTTCTATAGGCTTCTTGAGGCGGAGACTGCGAAGAAAAGAGCTGCCTCACCTCAGGTTGCTAATGCTGAGAAGTCACGAGACAGCCCTGCTGGTAGTGGTAAGTCCTATGCACAAATCTTTAGGGATTGCACTTGTTTCTTTATTTTTCCAGGGTAACACGTCGTCTACGTAGCAAAAATAACGGCATAATTATAAAACCTCAAGACAATGGACATTTCATAGGGCCAGCTTCTTCATTTCAAGCAGATGGCTACTCGAAAGCTTTCGTCTTTTGCTACATTATGGTCAGCTAAATCTGTAAAGTAACTGTAAATATTTTCTGTAATGTAACTTTTCCATTTAAAAAATTTGAGAATTTGTATTGAACTTTTAGTGTAATTTTTTTATGAAATACTTGAAGCTAAACCAAATGCTTTAGTTTCATTTTCTAAAATATGACCCAATTATTCGCTTGGTTCACTTTACACATGAGATATAACCAGTGCTATGCATTCAAATGCATCTAGCCTGCGTCACAAACGTATCTTGTGCAACGACGGAGCACTGCAGCACACGTAAAGTCTGCGGTGTAGACAAGAAAGTAATTAGTTAAGCTTTATGTCGGGGTATTTGCATAAGTGAATATTCATCATGCCATGATTTAATTTTGCTAACTGCATTTTTTTATTAAATCCAGATGACGGCAGACCTGCATCTCCTGGATCCCAAAAAAGCGGTGCATCTGGAGTGCCAAACTTTATGATGTATGCTGAGCTTTTTTCTCTTCTCATAAATTTCACTATAATATTTTAATTTGTTACATCGCTATTATTACACGGGTAGTGTAAACACCGATAGGAAAGGAGTTAATTTAACCAAAGTCGACTGAGTCCTTCAAAGCAGTGAGTGGGTATGAAAAAAAGGACAGGGAGATGGCGAAAGTGCAATTGATTTAAGGAAAGCAGAGTGGATAGGGACATCTCAAAATTATCTATCCTCTGTGCACTATTTCGGTAAAATGGTGGAATATTTCAAGGTCATATTTTTCCATTTAAAGGTTAACATTATGTTCAGAGTATTGGTTTTCGATATTGCTAATTTATGCACCATAAGATGGATTTGGCTAGTATAACATTTGTCTCATGTTTTTATTCATTGTGATTGTTTTTTTATTTGTTCTTTGATTAACTGTATTCACTTGTTCTTACTTGGGCACTTCTTTTTTTAGGAGGCCAATGTTTCCTCCTCCACCGCCCCCACCAATGTTCCCGCCAATGCGAATGCCGATGGGTAAGACTAGATCTTTTTGTCTCCGCTTGCAATCTGCTGTTTCATAAATAATTAATACCTATAACCTATGGCCTATAGCCTCAGCTGATAACCGGTAGCCTTAGCTTATAGCCTATAGCCTATAGCCGATAGCCTTAGCCGATAGCTTTAGCAAATAGCCTATAGCCTATAGTCTTTAGCCTATAGACGATAGCCGATAGCCGATAGCCTTAGCCTATAACCTATAGACTCAGCCGATAGCCTATAGCCTATAGCCTATAGCCTATAGCCTATAGCCTATAGCCTAAAGCCTATAGCCTATAGCCTATACCCTTATTTATGTTGCAGCATGTTGTTAAGCCTGAGATGATTCACAATATTGTCTTATAGTTCTCCGTTGTTAAAACATGTCACTGTATCTTTAACAAGGCTATTGTAACAAGGCGCCATGTTTGAACCTTGAATTTCTCTTTGAAAAGATGAATGGGTTGGCGCAAATTCATTGCTACTATTGCTCTGCTATTCTCAACATTATAGCTATCTCACATTTCCTTGGACAGAATATCGTTGATATCAATTCACTTTATTTGCCCGAGTCATGTGCCATGACACATTTCTCAATTATGATTCATCTAAATCTCTGTTCTAGGTCCTATGCCACCACAACCTGGTCCATACGGCCCAATGCCACCAATG
Organism: Catostylus mosaicus; assembly: GCA_964019065.1. Taxonomy (NCBI): domain Eukaryota; kingdom Metazoa; phylum Cnidaria; class Scyphozoa; order Rhizostomeae; family Catostylidae; genus Catostylus; species Catostylus mosaicus. The sequence continues at coordinate 3,739,949 of OZ025187.1, forward strand.
ATGGGTAGACCCCAGATTCCCATGTCTGGACCTCCAAGTGCTGCAGGTGGACCTCTCATGTCTTTATCTGGTCAGCCAACTGGCCCAGGTACTGGACCACAAGCTCGACCGATTACTGGACCACCTGGTGGACCACCATCTGGGATGCAACTGCGACCACAAAATATCCCATCTAGTCAATTTAATGCCATGACCCAGCCAGATCAGTATGTTACACCTGCAACAACTGGCTTTCAAACCAATCCTGCAATATCTCAACATTATATGGAGGCTCCTTCATCGAATCCAAACATGAGTGGTGGTCAGAATAATCAGTTCCTGGGGCAGCAAACAATGAATGCTGTTTCGCAAAGCCCGGTAAGTAAAGAACTGAAAAGTTGTGTTAATTTGGCTATTATCTTTTATTTGCCGCTGATCTGATGTGGTTTTTATATCTAGAATGGATTAACATGCGATTCGCAGAGATGTAGGAATCTGCCTGAAATAAAGGATAAAGGACTGTAGGAATAAAGAACTGCATGCCATGTACTAGCGCTTTTTGCAACAATCATATATTTTATTTTTTTTCCAGAATCAACGTCCACCTCTAGCAAGAAAAGATTCACAAAAAAGTTTATCAAGTAGCAGTGGTCGTATGGTAGGTATATCATCAGATTTTTCTTTAATGTTAAATCGTGGCAGATCTGGACGCCTTCACCTCTCAGATCTTCAGTAAAAGTTGTATTTTCAAGGCAACATATACGAAGAAGGGGCAGTTTTTGCAGATATTGGTTTATTTATGTACAATCTGAAAGTCTTTCACTATAAATCTGAATCAAACTGGCAATTGATCCCAAATTTAGGAAAATTTGAAGACGTTTATAGGTTCAATTCACTACATATTTTCTTCAAAAGTTCTACTTAACCAAAGGCGTAAGCTAAATATATATACCACTCATAAATAAATAAGAAACTTGTGACTGCGCATTGAATATGGTGCTTAAGAGGATTATTTGTACTTCGAAGAGTCTTATGATCCTATCATGAGTATCGAAAACTGTGGACTAAATGATCTGAAAGTGTTTGAGTCTGACAGATTAATTTCGTTCAACTTTGAGGACGAGATTAAGCATGAAATGTTTAGTTTACGTTTTCGCTGCTTGTTATGCGATATGCCCTGGCAATCTCCTATTTATGTAATAGTTGAAATACTAATGATAGAATACAAAACTTATAGCCTACAACTATTATGACAGCAACCTACAACTATCATCCGATTTTATTAGAGAGAATAACACAAATATTTTCCATCAGTAACAAGCTGAAATGCATCTTTTTTCAAACTCGGTTGGTATCCGCAGACTATTTCTGCAAAAACCATTATGAAGAATTTTTTCATGCAACAGAAAATTCTGTCCGATATCTTTGGCACCTTACTAGGACAACAATTTTGTCTCTATCTTGACTCAGATTGGTGAAAGGAGTTAGCAATCAAATTCATGTTCACCTTAATGTTTTTCTATAGCCACAAGGCCAAACAACTCCAAACATGCAACGTCGTTTTCAGCCTCAGCCCTCTTCGACAGCGCAAGGTCCATTCCAGTCTACTCCAATCAATTCACCGAACATGCCCCAGACATCACACCTGCCTCCATCGCATCCAAGTCTAATGGGAGCTCAAGGTAAGTTACCCTTGGATGTAAATACTACCGTTCTGAATCGATATTTCTTATAACATACCAAACTAGGCTTTTCGAAGCCACAACAGCTTCTGTTGAATGTCACATATTCCAAGGGTTGAATGTCACTAGGAACCAATGATATCTACTTTAATTCTATTGTGACTATCCTATTGGTTAGCCCACTAGTTGGGCCAATTTCTATGGAACTCTGCCACTTTGCAGCATCATTTTGCAGTTTCACTCGTGAATGAATACATATCTGGTTGTGCCGAGCTTTTAATTGCACAAAAAGTGTAAGCCTAGCTTGGCATAATACGTTACAAGTAAATTTTCTTGCGGTACCCCTCAGAGAATTGGGTATTTGACATTGGTCAAAAGGTGAATAGAATAGCCAGTTGTGAATCGAAAGCCATGCAGAAACTAGAGTAATGTGCGTATTGCATTCTTGCTTTGATTTACGCGTGCCAGCTTCAATTCACTGGAATCCGCATCTGCATGCATGGTTCCATTCGTTTTCTGTTATTTTCTGCATTTGGTTCTTTGAGGAGTTTAGAGCGATATTTATTTAGACTTCGTAACGTTATGTCTGCCTATTTGGTTCTGTCTAGAAATACAATGACATGAAGTTTTAGGGCAAATTGAATTCCTTATCGATTTCTAATGTGGGCAATTGTTTGACAATAAGCTTTGTATCGACCCTTTTTATTGCTGACGATCATGAAGAGATGGATTATGATAAGCCACTTTCCTCTATCAATTCTATTGCATAATGTCAATATTTATTCTTAGGTCAATTTGGACGCCCCCAGCTTCAACAGCGGACAACAGGTAGTGATCTAGCGTAGTTAGATGTCATATATAGTAGAATTTTAAAATTTTATAGAGATAATTATTTATAAGTGACCAACTAAGGCAGTAAAATCTGCCACTTTGCGAAAAGGGCAGATACAAATAGGAAGAGAGTTTTAAATTTTGAGCGAGTAAAGTGTGCAGCATTTAGCTGGAAGAACCAAGGAAACTGCTACTGAGTTTCGGAATCTTTTGCATCCAAATTTAAAAAATATTTCAAGTTGATTTGAAAGTTATAACACCCGATTTTTTGTAATTCATTTATTCGTCGTTTAATGAAATCCTGGTGGATGTGAATATTTCATGGCACTTACAAATTTTAGATCTTAGCTGTAATATAACGGGATAGAATAGGTAGAAAATATTACAGCATATTACTTTTTTGCTACCATATAATCACTTCATTGAATACAATCCGTGCATAACAACATCATACAATACATGGTCATATACCAAATTTTTAGTATTCAACCTATTTCTAGTATTCAACAGATTTATCTACAGCAACATCTTATTGTGCTGTTAAGACTATGCAAATGTTTGATATGTGAAAGTTTTGAATCTAGATTTTAAGATTTTGTGTCGCTATAATTTAACCTTTAAAAACTCTGTTGATGATGTGATGGTTAATTACTGCCTAAAGGCTTCTCTTAATAAATTAGAATCTACAGAACATGAAAATTCAATTTGTCTCCCAAAAGTGCTTATAGATTATAAGTAGAAATTTGGAATACTCATAAAGTCTCTACAAAATCGGTACCAAATCGAAAATCGCCAAGTAAACTACAGGTTTTGAGAACTTGCAAGAAGGTAGGGCAAGCTGCAAAACCCAAGACCCTAAAGCCAACTAGTCTCAAACATGCTGTCTTTTCTAACTCAATTTTTGGACCATACCATAACAGATGCTTTCGAGGTCCTATGTTACGAGCTGATTTTGAAAATTTGAAGGAAGGAAGGCCAAATCGCCATACCCAAACTCTAGAGTCCCCTAAACTCAAACATGCGGTCTTCTCTAATGTAATGGTGGTTTGGATGAGAAACGGTGCTACATCTAAAATTATCCAAAACATTTCAATCTTCAAGCTATTATATCAATTAACATAAAATCATTTTCTCTTTACAAATTTAGAATTTGAAGTAAAAGAGCTTATATTCTTAAATTCTGAATATTAAATTGTGTTTGTACAAATAAAATGGCAAAGATAGTAACAATGATGAACAGAATATGGATCATTTGACTTTTCTCTTGTTACTGAACAATATATTTTTGGTTCCGTGCATGTCCCTTTGATTAAACGGCTGCAGAAAGGGTGCTTCAGAGAACTAAAACCCCCAGAGTTAAATAACAATCACTTATAAGAATCAGAAATAGAGGTATTAAAATTCCTTCCAATGAAAAAGCTGGACACTAAAAATATCTTTAGATATTTTGAGTGAGTTTAATTTTAGGTGACTTTTGTTTTCCTTTTTTGCAAGGTTTTTGCACGTGGGACCTGTACATTAATAACTTTGCCTCTTCCTCACGGAAAATTTCATTCTCAGAGTTATCCATGCTATTTAAACATGAAATTAGTGTACGCTGTTTGCTTTCTACAAGTTCGTTTCATGTGAGTCGTTCTGCTCCTTCACAATGTCGTCCTGACAAGTGGCCTTCACCCAAGGAAGAATTCAAAACGAAGACATTCATCTGGTCAATGTATTCCATTATAAATGTAGATGCAAATCTTTAAACCAATGTAAGGTGCATTTGTGTCACCCAAACCTTACCCAGTCCGATGTTTTGCCAAGAGCAGGAAATGGTAGTGCCCCAATTGATTTAACAAACAATTCATAAATCTATTTTACAACTTTTGGGTGATTTAAACTATCATATTTGCCGGAAAAGGCGAAACAGATTTTAGTCAACATTGAAGCCAGTTAATCAACTGTGAAGTGTTTAACACAATTATTGTATGCAAATTTCAGCAGCGGTAATCTTTAAACTTAAAATAAAAACTAAAAAATCTTTAGCGAACAGATAGAAATATTTAGCGGCAGCCTTCACCACACTTTCATTTGTTCAGCCCAGCATCATAGCCATGATAATAAATCCACCTTTTTTTGACCAAATTCTTAATTGGTGTTCGCCAGGTCCTATGTTGCGAGCTGGAACGGTCTCGACCGTTCCTAAGTTGGAATACTTACTTGTTTGCAGCGGAATTGCTGGTCTGCTATCTAACTGAGATACGGCTTCACCTGTCTTTGCAAATGATAATATAGTCAATCTCTTGAATGGTAGAATCCCGGCATATGATGGGACAACAAACCGAAATGTGATCATCTCGTTCTCTGATTTAGTTTGCAGCCCTTGAAGTTTATCTCCACGATGAACGAAAGACCTATAAGTACTAAACGCGTATTTAGGACTGGACACGACTTCTACCTGCAAAGTATTTAGAGGATTTGCGTCATCGACTTTCAAAAGGCTATAGCAAAGTGGTGAGCCCAAATAAGTCTGATCAAACATCGGCTTGGGTAGCGCATCTTTTATATTTAAGGTTTTCTGCAAGCTTCTATTTGTTATAGCCTTCACGAATTGATCTCGTATGTGTTCTATGAGTATATACGCCATCTGTGCATGCGATGCTATACTAGGATGATAATGATCATTTGAGAACAGATACTCAAACGCCATTCCGCTTTGGTCCCGTATCAAGTACGGACAGATCGACTTCGTCCAGCTTAGCTCTGTGATGTCATAATACTGAGCAACTGGCGTTTCTCCTTCCATATCAAGGTCCCGACAGCCTCGCTTTGACAGGAAGTCGTTGCCATTGAAAAAGTTTAACAGCAATATTTCAGGTCGCGATCTGTACCGTAGAGTGTTTCTGAGGAATTGTTCCAAAGGTTGAGAAATGTTTGCAACTAGACCTCGGTATCTAGCAACATCATTACCCGACAGCTCCCAAAGAATCAAATTAGTATTAGCTTCTTTTGCTAAATGAACAGGTAAACAATTAGCGAAATAACCGCTACCCACGCCTCCAATAGAGAGGTCTCTTGTTGTCATTTTTGAGCCTGTTATTGGCTGAACAACTTTGTTCCACCAGTCTTCAAGGGCATGATAATACACGCGCTTTCCTTGGCCCTTTTGCACAAATGGTTGTCCACGTGAGATCGATCCACCTACGACTGATACGTCAATTTTGAAGCCTTGTTCTGCAAGATTGAACAACCTTTTCAGTCTGTTTCCTTTCGAAAGATGCCTTTTTGACCTATCAATTAGGCCCTGATCTAGCATCAATTCTTTCCTATTCCGAAATGCATCTTTATAGGCCCATAACGACGTGATGTCTTGCTGCAGTGCTGTTAAAAGTCTCTGCTCAACGTCTTTCATCGTCACAGGCATTTTGCCACATTTTATATTGTTGATTACCAAAAATATTGTAAAAAGTTTAGCGATAACGCGTAATAATGCTGTATATATGCTAATTCCGACTGCCATTTCTTCAAACGGAAGCGAAGTGGGTGATGTTACAGTTCTTTTTACAGCTGCGCGTCAGTTTAAAGGCTAGAACTACCTCTTAGTGTGATGTTCAAGAAAAACGTTCCATCTCAAGAAGCTTCGGCAGCTTAAGAAAAATGTTGCATCAACGCCCAGGTCAAAGAAATATAATCGAGATCATTCCATCTTGTTACCTTTGGCCAAATTTGTAATAACATATAATTTAATTTTGATGTTTTTGAACAATGTTCATGGGCATATAAGCATGACAGCTATTAAAACACCATATATCGCCATGTAGTCCAATCATTCCATTCAAACACAATTTGTCTTTCAACACATCTGAATTGATCCTGCTGCCAACTTTTCGAATACCAATAAAACAGGCAACATGTTTACAATCATATCGCAGTTTATAGTAGTCACATTTAGTGTTTAATTAAGGAAATTTGTTACTTTTATTGTATTATTTATCTTATTCTTTATTTTCTTCGTGATCTCAAATTGACCTTCTGCAACAAAGGCAGCTGGTACCTGCTGGCATTTACAATCTTCAATAGCACTTTGATGCGTTTTCTTTTGGGAAATCAAAGTACAACGCATTAACGAAAACATTGTTGCCGAATAATTTTCATAGCTTCGAACTTTTGCTTGAAAAAGGGTTTATGCTATTTTCCCTTATTGAGCTTGTTAATATTCCTGTTTTTTTTCAACAAACTTTCATAAATCATCAAATCATCAAATATTCAAATACTGTTTTATAGGCCTTCGTTTGTTTTGCCAAAGTACGCAACGCATAAGGTGCAAAAGTGCAGGTAGATCAACTCAACTAGTTTTATTTCAACCTTCGAAAATTGTAGCAACGAAAAACAAAATTTCGGTGAAGCATGATTCGGACATTTTGATTGGGTTGTGGCTGTAAAAAACCGCTACTGTTTTGAGTGTACACGTAAAAGCATGGGATGCATGTTACAATTTGAAGCTTATTTTCACTGATAATGCAAATGTAATGAAATAGCAGAGCTTACGGCTGTTACACATACTTATATGTTACACATAGTTACAGCAACTATAAGATGGTTTTTAGCCTTGTTTGGGAAAAGCGTTACATTTCTAAACTGCACGATAAGCACAGGCATCACATTCCATGATGGACGTAATTTTTTGTCCGATTAAACTAGTATGTAAATTCAATTTCAGTTTCAGATTCAGTTTTCATATTTGCTCCCAGAAAATGACCCAAGGTGAAGTAAAATCTACACCCAGATGAGTAAGAAAAGTCACGTGAGAGGAGAAATAGTGCACCGGATTGGCTACTTGTTTTGACCTAGCAGTCAGATGCTCTTCCAGCATCTGATATGGTCAAAAGCGTGTGGTAACAAGAAGTGACAAAAGAGTGCTTTTGTGCATTGCCTATCAGGATGCAGTATAACACCATGATGTGACAGGGTTACACTGTTAATAGCTGTGAAGATCATTGATAATCGCAAAAACCATACAGTACCAAATCCACACTGCCAACTTTATCCCATGTTTGAGGAAAGCTGGGCACTTTTTAAACACTGGTTTGATACTGAGACAGTGTGCAAATTTCATGAAGAAAGAAAATTTTATGGATGGGATATGTGAGGTTGATGTCTTCTTGCAAGCAACTTCTAATCTACAGTTATAAAGAATGCTGGGTTATTCAAGAATTGGACCTATTTGTTCAAAATGTTTAGCCGAATGCCCTTAAAATGAAAAAAAAATTCTCTTCAATACAGCAGCATCCCTCAATTTTTCAACAGCTATGGCCTTGCTATAACAAGTGCATGGGCAGAATGAAATTGCAAGCCAAAATGATTGTGAAAAGTTCTAAAAAATTATTGCATTTGGCAAAATCAGAACTAACTATCTTAAGCAAGTTTTCATGTTGAGTTCAATATTATCAGCTTTCATGTGTTTATTTTCTGAAATCAAAGAGAATATGCAACAAAGACAAACAACAAAATCTTTTTTTTCCGAATAGTCCTATGATATTATTAACCACAACAACAGCAATATAAATAGTCTGTCTCTAAAATCAAAATCTTTCTGCACTTCTAGATGCAACAGCTCGCATATTTCCATATACTTTTGATGGTGGACTACCTGTTGAGTAAATAATGGGAAATGCAAATCAAAGGAAATATTGATATTCTGTTTAGAGCAAAGAAATCAAATTCTGATTGCCACAGTTGGCTGCAAAAATTGTGCCTTAGAAACATGTATAATTCAGTGGGAGAAAAGCAAAAGAAAAAAACATTTCTGGCAAACAGACATCAAGTTTACATATTTGTGCATATTGTTTTAGCATTTTAAGGTATTTAGGTCTTTGCTTATGATAAATCAGCTCCTTGTCAATCATTAAATTTTTCTCAACAAATTTCCACTATAAAATACTATGCATACATCCATAATAAATTTCACAGTGAGCAATAACCATGGAAAAAAGGAAAATTTTTCTTCTATCACATTTTATAATATAAGATAATCACATTTTCAAATCTCAGTTTGGGAGAACATTAATTTAATAAAAATATAAATTAAGTATGTACTTACCAAGAATGAGATTACAAATTGCAGTTCTTGCTATTTTTATGTTTTGAAATGAACCAAGGATATGAATTTTTCTGCAATCAAATGAGGCTTTTGAAATATTGATAAATAAAGGAATGCTGCTTTATTTGGCCAATGGCCAGATTTTCAAATTCTTGCAATGAGAGATGATGAATCAGATAATAGGAGAATGATGCAAAAAGGTAACCAAGATGATGAAACTTGGTAACAGATAAAATGTACCAAGTCAATATAATTAAAATCTCTTTCCAGCATCACAACAATCCATATTATAATTAGACTGAAGCAGACCTATGTGCAAATGAATTATCTTAGGATACTCCTTTTTGAAATATTTCATAATTACAAACAAATATAATCTTGTTTACACGTCATCATTTTGAACTGTTCCTGTATTTGTTCATTTTTTAAATATTCACTAAATATAGGGGGTAAGAGGAGGGAAAAAGCAATAAAGCACCAAGAGAAAACGTTTGCAATATTATTACTCATCATAGGTAGGGGAGGAGGTAGGGGCTGCAAGCAGGCTTGAGAGATACTCAACAAAATGCCAAAGAATAACTCTTTGTATGAAAAGAATTAAAGAAATCAAAAGTAGAGCTTACGAATCAGCTAAGACTATTCGCGTTTTTGTGACATTTTCAATCGTAAATTTTGTCTTTCCTCCCTTTCCAGCAATTCTTCCAATTGCTCGTGAAAGATGATCACCTTTTAGTGGTTTCACTATAAATCAATTAATAGAATTCATATTTTGGAGTGCTGCGCATACACAATAGCGATAACTTTCAAAATTGAATATTAGACTACATGACTTTTAGAACTGAATATCAAATGCTGTATAATAAATGTAGGAAGATGAGATTAGTCAACAATAAAGATTCTAAATGATGTTTCACACATGTGTCATTTGAGTCTTTGTTTACATTGCACAACAGGCAGGGCGGTTAAGGGGGTGTCTATGTTGGATTGACCGACTGAATGGGCGGGCGCTTAATCCTTTATTTGCTGACAAGATAGCAAAAATTGCAGACAAAATACTCCTACATGGTCAAAATTGCCTTTCATTTGAAACAATTGTTTTCTATTTTTGAGACAACAGTTTTCTTCTCACCCCACTGTAACTACAGCCTTGACAACAGTGGAAGTGGTTGATTAACATAATTGTCACTAAAACAACAGTTGACAGCAAGCTAACGGCACTATCAACAACAGCATAAAATGAAAAATGTTTGAAATCATACCGTCATTCACTTCAAATGACTCAATGTATAAATCATCTAATCGTAGAAGAGCCAATCCATCCTGTGATGAATAAATTTGTTTTGACGAAAAATTTCTAATTTAATAAAGAAATCAAACATCATTGTTAAGAGTAATATGGATTCTCATTATCTGATGTATTCTGATGATCATATCTGATGAATGTCAGACATAAGCATATATTAAGTTTAAATTATGTTATGTCTGCTATATATCTCATAAAGAGATATTGTTATCAACATATATTCCCATCTGCTTCACTTTGATTTTAAACTAAACAATGAGGCTTAAAAAGAAAAAATAGAGCAACAACAATATTAATCAACCTCTATTTCAAATCCAAGTGCAAATGACTTCACAAAATCTTCTGCTTTCTGCAAAGCTCCTGGATCAGTTGTTTCCTTGCATGTCTGAAAAAATGTTTAGAGGAATATGAGTTGTGTATTTTTATCAAGGCTACAGGAATACACACAAGGTGTGTGTGCACCTCAACACATGCTTTGATGAGGTATGTGTCTTTGCACATGCTTTGTGCTTGAAAAGCAACCAATTCAGAACAAGTGAATCCTCTTGATGATGAAAAATTGATGAAGAATTGCAAGTAAATGAAAAAACCCTTGTTTTATATTTGACCAGTAAGTGCACAGTAATCTTCATTAAAATTAAAGTTTAAAGCTGTTGTTCTTTCGTCACCACTGAAATAATCTACAAGTGCACAATGAATGATAAACTAATGAGGAAAAGTTTTTGTCATCAGTTTCCTTGAAAACAAATGCCATGACAAGACTATGCTACAATTGCAGCTAACAGTAATTTGAACAGTAGGTAGTTGCATTACAGCATTGCATAGGGGGGAGGGCAGGAGAGAGTGCATCAACAAAAGAGCATGGTGTTCAAAGACTTTTGATAGACAGTATAGAATGATTATTCACAAGTTAATCATTTTCCTATTCATATAAGACAATTGAATACCCGTATCTCAACATTTCTTGTCTTCAAGTTAAACCTGGTCTGCAAATGAAGTTGTTCGACCACTGGTGTGAAAATTTTCATCCAACTATTCTTAAGAGGTGTATATCTGTGTTGTGGAATTGGAACCTTTCTAAATTCTATTCGACCATCCTGAAAAAAGAATGATTAAAAAGAAATTTGAACATGTATATATTAGAGTCTAAAATTCTATAAGGCCTACTATTTGCTGCAGTATAGAAGGGTTTTATGGTAAACTAACAGTGATGCCTGGAAATTGTTTAAAATTTGTAGCAATTGATACATAGAGACTTCACATACCAAGGATTAATGTACCAATCAAATGGACACAGGCAAATTGTAAGAGATGTTACTTAAGTTCTTAGGAGCAAGTATAAGATTGCAATTGTATCATTTCATGTTGATCCTGAGAGGGATTCCAGAATAATGCCCATCAGTAATGTTGGGCCAGTCTGCAAAGTGTGGCAACTGCACGCACAAGAAACATTGCAGCAAATTAGAGTGCACCCCAAAGCTTAGGCCATGCACGTGGGCATTTTATGCATAATAGGATCAATATAGGTTCACCTGGACTTTGATACCACCTTAAGTGGCTTGGTGCACCCAAGAGAATCAGATGTGCATGCCATGCACCCCCTATTTTTACCTTGCATGCACGAGATCTCATCGAGTTCTGCCATGCTCTGCAGACTGGATGTTGGGTAGGGTTAAAGAGTCATCAAAAAAATTTTCCTTTCAAGTTGGCATATTTATTCCACTCATTCTGGGAGAAGTCAAATTGTCATAGACATGTGTGACCTATGCCCCCCTACATCAATTTCTATCAAATATTTCAAATAGGTTTTTTATTGTTAGAGGTTTGCCTGCTTTTTAGTATCAACAGTTTCTTGTTACAAAATTGATTCATGAATTGAAGATGAAATTAATAGAACTGAGAGCTTGGAAATTTTTATGAAAGGGCCCTTGAAAATAAGCTCTTAAGCCTAAGCATAATTTGTGCAAATATCGGTTACCCCAATAATCTGTAGGTATTTACCGTTAATTTGTCAGCAGAAATTGGTGGGAAACTAGGCCGTTTTACATTATCTTCCGTATCCATCTTTTCTGATTTTCTTTTTCTAGTTATAGCCACTTCGGTGGGTGCCTCTGCTGCCCCTGTATGCCTTTCTGTTACTTTTTCTGTCATATCGTTTGATGTCTCACTCGAACTGATGGCAAAACTACTCAATACTGATTCTGAAGATTCGGCCATCTTGGTCAGGCATGGAAAGAAAGTTGTTCTGCTGCGTAGCCTGCTTCGCAGTAAAAACCAAAACAAAAGAACCGAGAAATCAGTCTTGTGTGACACCGGAAGCTTGAAAACTATGCAATCCAAAGGACAGAAAACTCAACTATTTTCCATGACAACATTTTTATAAAAATTTTTATTTACGAAGATTCAGGAACGAGTTACGATAGATAGGATAAAGTGATACAGCCCCTTGTGAAAAAGTTACAAGTAGACAGCATAGAACGGAACCCAGCCGTTCTATTGCATTCAAATATGGTAAGATTATCTATTTCTGTTCAGAAACTTAGTCAATTGATGTTGATAAAATATAAGCAACTGAGTTATGAAAGTGCAATGCCGTCTCTAAGATATCTATGAAAATTAAGAATCGTTTCCAAAAAGGAAATAATGCAATGTCTTTTTCTAAACTACAGCATTTCAAGTCCCTTTAATGAAATAAATACCATGCTGCTTTAATATAACTCTACTTTTGTATTATTACGTTCTTTTTCATTGCCTGCGTTTGTTAATTATAAATACAATTCAATCGAAATAAAAGGTCGTTAATTTTTATTTCCATCGAAATACAGTGTGAACGTGATTTGGTATATTTTCAAACCTCGTGAAATTTTACCATTTCTGGAAAGGGTCATGTGCCACTTCATTGACTTGCCCCCCCCCCGTGATTTCAATATGCTTCCTAATTTCCAAGGTCCCTAACATCATGAAGACCTATGCAAAAAATCTTAAACACAGAAAGAGTATAATAAATATAAAAAAGTATTATTGTTTGAATTAAGTTAATAATATCATTGCTTCCTCAGTTTACCAAAGAGACTTTTCTTGCCCTAAAAACAAATTTGAATATCATATTAATGCTAACTAACAGAAAAAATTTAATCATAATTCTTTACCAAGTGCATACTGTTTTGATTGAAAAGGACGGCGTTATCAAATATTCTGTTGAATATAAGATGCTACTTATAGCATTATCTAATTACCGTAAAAATTAATTAAGTCCATCAAGTAACTATGTTAAGTACTATCCAATTCGGCAATTAACATGAAGAAGATAAATTTTTATTATAAAGGAAGGTTTACCCCAATGGATTCCCAACCTCTCTATCAGCCTTCCTTACAGTGCCATAATTGCTTAATCTCATGGTGTACCATACACTACACAACATCATTGGCAGACGCAGCAACATAGGTGTTTAAGCCACAAATGATGCTAAATACATTCAAGGGACCCTTCATCTTATTTGCTGCATAAAATGAAAGCAAATTATGATCATTGGTAACGTTAATCAATATTTTTATTGTAAAATAACTTTGTTCTATCGTTTATTTCGTGATTTATTTTCAAGTCTAAGGTCATGCACACACAGATAAATTCGATACAGATGATTTTCAAAACATACCAGTTTCTTTTTTATGAAGTTGATTTCTTCAGCAGCCATTTCTAGCTAAGAACCGAGCAAATAGTGTTAAGCACAATCCAAGAAGCAATATGCTTCAAAATAGGAATTGGACATTATCGATAATGATAATAGGGACAACGTTGCAAATTTAAATCTTTTTTAATGGGTATGCTTTCAAAAAACGGAATTTTTGTCATAAAGGACCTAATATTTCGAAATAGCAGATGCTGCCATTGACAGAAAGATAAACTTTTCTCAATTAATTGGAGCAGAATCTACTCTTCGCACTTGTAGCACAATTTTGTAGCTCTTGCTAGGACTGCAAAGCAGAAATAAGTCAAGTTAAGAGCCAGATTTGGACATGATTCACTGAACGATTCCATTTAATAAGCAGAAAAAGTAGATTTTCTGATTTTACATCAGGAGGTTAGGATTAGGATTAGCATTAGATAATCATTTTAAAGGAGAATTCTCAATGCATTCATCGTTTACTTACTAATTCGTCACTGGCTTTAAAAACATGTGTAGCAAGTGTTTTTCCATTTGCTTTGCTCGTTGACAAAATCATGACTTTTCCAAGTTCTTTCCCTCCATCAACGCATTTGCATTTTAAAACCTTCTTCATTCTGTACGCCTCCAATACTCTCTGCAAGAAATGTTGAAGCTAGTCTTCGAAAAGTAACTGAAAAGATATATCAACACCTAATGCTATCTACACCAGGGGATTTAAGCCGTTATACAGTGATCTTGGAGACGTTTTTCTCTAAAAGATTCAACTAATTCTATAACGAATAAACGACACCACGAAAATTTAGTCCAAGGAACATAACATTACATTGCAATCCTGCAACTATTTCAACGAATATCACATTAAATGGTAACCTTGCTCGCTCTGACAAATTTTCCAACTGGGCGACAAAGCTACAAAATGACTTCAAACATTCTGCAGGGAATAAGAAGACTGAGAATCATTTTTGATGCTTCTATTAATCAATTTTTTTGTAGCAGTCGTTTATGACTGTAAGCCCATAGCCATTGGAAAACTTTGAATGACTAGAATAATTGGCAAAAATTCCAGGCTTTAATTCACTCTACCCGAGTATACGCTTAGAGAAATCGCCAATGAAAGAATTTATAGTTTTGTCAATAAACATACATGATGCTCACCTTTGTTACTTCATCTGAAATAATTAATACATCATCTGATAAATTGACCAAAAGAGGATGTGGCAAAAGACCTTCGTCGACTTGGATTTGCTACAATCATAATTTGAATGTGTATGTCATGTTTTTCATAGATACTTCAACTCAGTTAAGTTTTGAAATTAAACTATTACAACAAAACCAAATTCATATATCGCCAACTAATTAACAATGACAAATTGAAATAAAATACAACACAAAACACAAAAGTAGAAAAGGGCGCGATGAAATCTCAAGACTAAATGTGGGAGACTAAATAGGTGAATATAAGAAGCTCTAGTGAGATCAGAGATGTTACTAAAATTAGAGGCTCCCACGATGGGCAAGCTAACCGAAGAGGGCACACCCCTTCTCTAAAAGGAACTTGATTTACGGTGTATTTCAGTCTTAAAGATTTCAAAAAGATCAAAGCATAATTTGACATGCTTAATTTTACAATTTTACAAAATTATTATTAAAATTGAACAAACCTTTGCTTAAGTTAACGATTAGTTACTAAGTTAGGAAACTGCTTTGGCCTAACGTTATAGAGGCTTGAAGAAGCTCGGACGACCTCCCTCCCTGATTTGATTCGAGCGCCAGATACAAGCATAATTTTTTTTTCACTTCCAATTTACTTTCTCTAATACTATATCCTAAATTGATATATTCCTATAGGAAATTTGAGGGATTGTGCCCCTTCCACAATGGCCTTGAATTGCCACTACTGGTCCGAGGAAAGGTTGTGGCAATAGCTTTGTATAAAACAAAAACCAATAATTATATATGCCTTACATTTACAGTTTCAACTGCTTTATCTTCTTTAAGGTTTCCAGGAAACGATGCAAGATGCTACAAAGGAAATGCATCTCAAAAGTCAAACACAGAAGATTCCGTTAACTAGGACCCTGGGTAACTCGCACATTTGTTAAGTCGTATCATAGGCGCCGACTTTTGATTTTAGCAGGAGGGGCTGAAACTAGAAATGAAAAACAATTGCATACCAATTTCTCTAAATCATCAGTTATAAAGGCGCAGTTTGGTTCTTTGATTATCGATGTATTGTATCCTATTCATTAAAAATAGATGAGGATACTATGCTTGTTCGGGAAATTAAGCTAAAAAGTGATAAAGAGCAAATTTTTGAACATTTCTCAGAGGGGGCTCAGCCCCCCCGTAGCATTTTCCAGGGGTGGCTCGAGCCCCCAAGCCCCAACGTAGTCGGCGCCTATGAGTCGTATGAATTTAATGTCCTCCTTGGATTTGACGACCCTTATCATGGCTTCGGATATCTCGGACATTTGCTAAGTCGGAAGAATTTGCTGTTCTTGTGACAATAATAAAGAAAAATATATAATAATTCAAGTGTTTGGAAAAGTGCTTACAATACAAAGCATACAGATTTCAGCATTGCACTGAACGTAATTGCTGATACATTTGATTTAACAGAATTCATTATTCGATTTGAATTATCATGATGTATTGAATAACATTCAACTTAAAAATTGCAACTTATCGAAAGGCAGAAGATAAGAAAGATTTTCATTTTATAAAAGAAACATCCACATTAAATCGAACAAGTAGATTTGACTGCTATATAAAGTGGATTTGCAGTCAAAGTAAATCTGAACAAATTTTACCTTTAAACTGAACATCTTGAAGAACCGCTGGCTAAAAAGACGAATAGAATTCACTTGTTATCTTTATCAGGTTTAGAGAGCAGGTGAAGTCTGTCCAAATAATTGGAGAAATTTCGCTTTTTCTGACCTTCTCAGACAGCATTGTTCAAGCCAGTATGTCGTGGGAATTGTAAAACGCTTACATTTGGTGACAACTTAAAACTTATATTTGCAAAACACGTCAAGTCGAAAGAATGATGTATTTAAGAGGCCCTCATAGACTGGATAAGAGAAGACGGATAACATATGTGTCCTGACAGATAATTGTGAGGCATGAGAAGTTGTGGCATGAAACAGCCCAGTGGCGTACCAAGCGTTATTTCTTTAGGGCGGGGGATAGGTCGAAAGTGTCAATTAAGTAAATGATAAGAAGGGTCCCGTGGATTACCACTTAAAAAGATTTTTTCAGACTTCGTAAACTTGTAATCTCAGTCTTAAAATTTATTTCTACACCCTCTACCCCCTTGCTATGCGAATTCGTTGAAACAGCACGATATATTTACTCCTGAGGAAAACGTCAGAAACATGAATACATTTGAGGGATGCAAAAAGTAAAGGTTTGGGAACAACTAATGTGTCACTAGCTAATCAATGTAATTTGTGCCACGAAGAAACAAATGCCTTGCCAGTTATAAAGCAGTATCATCAGGATAAATCCAAATATGATATTGAAAATAGGGATTTAGGTAAATTTCATTAATAGTTTGTAAATTTAATTTTTTAGGTTATATTAAAGTTTTTTTATCAGAGGGCCCCTTGAAAATCAACTTCTGTTGAAGGGCCACCTTTCTTAATTGAAATGAAATCAGTCCCTTGTGATCCTTGACCATCCACCACTTTCAGACTAAAAGGTTTGTTTTACAATGAACATCAACCGTTTCTTAGCTAGCTTTCGTAACATTGTATTGTGCACCCGGTGGGTCAACTCCCATTGTCAAGTGTAAGCACCCATATCTTTAAAATCTCTGAGAAAGGGGCTCAATTTCATCCCAAACCAAGGACATCGAAGTTGGAAAAAAGGGTATCTTTTTGAATAAAAAAAAAACAAAAAATGTTAGAAAAGGGATTTTTAAGGCCTAACTCATCGTATTGTTAAGACAATATGTTCCTTGGTTTCAGAGAAATAGGGGGTAAAATTTGAATTAAAAAGCAGTGAAAAGGGTCAATTTTCTAGAGTCTCAGTCGGGGGTGCTTACCCTTGACAATAAGAGTTGACCCACCGGGACTGTGCAATGGTTATGAAGAGCTATGAAATTCAGATAGTCTCGTTTTTAGGGCCATCTCGACCTCTGGATATGGTCTGAAAAAAGAGAAAACATACACCTAATCACTATAATCATAATGCCAGAGTTAGCTGGCAAAAGTTACTAATTTTTGAGGTTTGAAATTAAATAACTGTTCCGTACTGCTAAACTTTGCAGGAAAACGGGAAAGCGCGGTTTAGCACAGTAAAACATGATATTTTGTTCACTTCTTATAGAAGTTTTCATTTTGTCACTCTCTTTATTTTGCGTACTACTCTTAGCATTTAATGCAAAATGGACTTGGTGTGCTTATGATTGGTGTGCAGCAATTGCCATCTGAAGAGGAGGCTGGCAGGATGGAAACGAGGATTTTTGGCGCGCGAATGGTAACACCTAATTGCTCCCATGTGCGTTCGATAAAAACAACGAGAGATAACAAGGGTGAGTGTGACCGCGCGTACTGTTCATTGAGTAGGTTAGAATGATTAGATAAAAAAATGCAATGAATTGTATAGATAACTGTAATTTAGACCTTTGTGTCGTCTAAGCTTTTTAATCTGCAAAAGGCGAACAAGAGTGACAATCCTCTTTTCGCCTAAGAAAAGTATTTTGGTGACATTTTCTGCATTGAAATAGCTTTATCTGCTCCATTTAATTTTCAAGAAGAGGAATTACATTTTAAACGTTATAATGTTAGTCTCGGCCTACTGCACTCAAGAATGAAGGAATATCTTAAAGATTGGAAATTTTGACACTTTGGCGAGGGTCCTCATTTTATTTAATGTAGCCAGATTCAAGCAAATTTTGAAAGATACAGTCTGTAGAATTTATAGCCCATTGTGCAATTTATGTGATATAGAAACCATATTTAATGCTTGATTTCACAAATTTTAAATCCTAAATCTGACACATTTGCTTCCAAAGGAACTACACATTGCACTAAAAAGGTGAAGTTATGAAGAGATCAACTGCACCTGATGAAAAAGATTCACAAGATAACAACAATTTATCATGTAAAAAGCAAAGAAAAGATACAATTTATGATTATTTCAGCCCAGGAAAAACCAAGAATTTCGGCAAAAATAAAGAGGAAAACAGTGTTAAGAAAAATGACAAGGATGAAACTATTTCAGAAAGAACCACCACATCTAAAGATCCACTTGAGGATAAAACTGAGGTCCCAAAGAACAGTTCTGAATGGATGGGAAAATGCATAGAAAAATGGGATCTGCAACCTCCTTACATTCAATTCACTGATGAAAAATGGAAGCAGTATTTCCAGGAGAGATCATGTTTGGACTGGAGA
This sequence comes from Catostylus mosaicus, assembly GCA_964019065.1. Classification (NCBI taxonomy): domain Eukaryota; kingdom Metazoa; phylum Cnidaria; class Scyphozoa; order Rhizostomeae; family Catostylidae; genus Catostylus; species Catostylus mosaicus. The sequence continues at coordinate 3,758,893 of OZ025187.1, forward strand.
CATGAGAATGAATGGCAGAATGATGGAAGACGAATTGAAAATGAGAAGGAAGAAAATGGTCAAAGTTCATGGCATTTAAATCAAGAAAAATTGCAGGAAAAATGGACCATTGATTGGACAATGCCAAAAATGAGGCAAAGCTGCTTGGAATGCTATGCAGATGACGAAACAGAGAAAGAAGAATACATGAGATTCTGGACTAACATTCATGATAGGGTAAAAGAAACAGGAGAAACTTGTAGTAAGCTAAATGCTTCTCTCACTTTTGCATTACAAAAAAGTGCCTATATCTTGCAGTATTGGGTGAACAGAGAGGAACCCGGCAAAGATGGACAAGTGAGAACAGTTCACTTTGAAAACAGGTTTTATTCTCCAGTGGGAAATGGCAACAGCTTTGATATATACTTTAAATACCATTTTAGATCAAGATCATCTTATGAGGAGAAATCTACTTGCTTGCATGTGATAGAGAGAAGTATTGATGACTGTCACCCAGATGATCCTACCAGCTTTGGGAAATGGTCTGCTGTTACATCAAATCACTGTGACAGACTTGTGGTGAAGCTTTTAGACCAAGATGGTAAGAAAAAAGCTGTTCATGCTAAAAAGGGTGCCTTGAAAGAATTAGGAAGTAGCCTATTTCAGAAGAGTGGGGTCATGAGTGAACGTAAGATCTGGATGCTTTTTGCTAGAGCTGGGGGTCTCTGTACTACAGGAGACAAAACTGGTGTTTACTTCAATGATGCAAGAAGAAAATATGGAAAACTGCCTAAAAATGAAGACAGCGATAATGAAGAGGATGATACTGGGCCTGGTTGCATTTTGATGTGATGTATTTGAATTCTTTGATGTTAATATTCAATTTGTTTGTACTTTAGAAATTTTAGTCATAGATGATTTTTAGTTCTATCAACATCTGCAAGAGTAGTAGGGCAGAGGATGTTCCTCAAAATAAAGTGAGTCAGCCTCACAAGAGGAAGAATTTAGGTGGAGAGGAATAAATATGTACTTTGCCTTTAGTCAGTTGTTTGACCTAGATGCACCCATTATTTCATTTTCTCCACATTGTTTTCCTCTGAATCACAAGAATATTTAGCTTCTAGGATATTTGCTACCCATCCTCTCTATTGCAAAATGCAATATGAAGGTTAGATTTTTGACTGTGTTAACTCAAAGTAGGCTACTTTTTGCAACAAACGACTCTTGTCCTGAAAAAACGTTATCCTTGGATAAGTTAAAGCCTTAAAAATCTTTGCGCTAATTATCTTATTGTTAATCTTTGTACATTCTACTTTGAAATGATAGATTTTGTTTTGTAGCAGAATAAGGATTTTTATGATTTTTCTAGAGTAGATTTTTTAGCAATGTAAACTCAGAATATTCAGGAGCTCATAGCTTCCTTGAAACTGCATATTGAAATTTAATGCAAAATTGTAATTGCTTGAAAAAGAGCTGTTATAAACAATGACTTAATTGTAAACGTAACTAAAATGTGTTTTGTTACTGTTCATATAAAAATCGAAAATGCCGCACTTTTGGACTCATTAATTGCTTTTGAAATTTATCTGTTCGGCAGCATCACTGAAGTTTATTTAGAAAATAGGCAGACCCGCAAAAAATTTTTATAAAAATTTAATCCTCTGTCAATGTACCAACTCTAAGCAATCAAACAGAAAAAATTGGGCGACGTATAGTCCTTACTAATCATATGATGACAAGAAAGATAACTCTTCTTCCCTGATGAATGGATCTATTGTGCTTTTGAAATTACAAGTAATGCCCAACACGGAAAAGGACCACTGAGAGAGAGGGGGGGGGGGTAATACTGCGAATAGTCTCTAAATCTCTTCACTTTTACTCAGCCACACGTAACAAGGCACATGGTGCTCTTGGGACGCAAGCCATGTTTTATAGTTTAATGAAGTTGACAGAATGACCCGTCTGTTTCTAATGAAATGGGTTTCTAAAGGGCGAGACTTGCCTCAACTTATTTTTACGATAAAGATGTGGAGATGGATGTGGCCGATTGCCCCCATAGAGTCCCTGAGCTATTTTCTTCATATACTTTCAAGTGTAAAAAAATGTCGTGCCAATTTGCCAATTGCTAGCTACCATTGACAACAAGCTACTAGGGCTACGCAAACAATATCACTGCTTTTGTCCATTTGACATTGACATATACTTTTTATCTCAGTCATAGAAAAGAATCCTTTTAATCACAGTCAAAGATATCTATGGCAAGTTTGAATTGATTCCCGTACCGCCCCACTTATTGATATTTTGACAGGTCCCAACTACAGCCCATAAACCGTTTATCAAGATTTGCATTGATGAAGGTGTTGATTCATTTGCACAGTTCCTGGGTTTGGGCCCGGTTCCCCATGTAGACTATAACGACCCCCTGTCTATTCCAACACCCTGTCTATTAGATTATCTGCAAAGCCCTAACGTCCACCTATTCCATCCTGCAGTGAATAAGTATTGGGATGCTTGTTTAACATTTTGAAATCGATCAATCCATCAATTTTAAATATGGGAGAATGTATTAGTAGTTGATCATTTTCCGATGGGTAATTTACGCGTTTGACAAGCCATTCTTGCCCCCTCCTCCTAAGCCATCACTTCTATTTCTATCACTCCTAACTAACAACGAAGCAAATGATTATTCCATAATCTAAGTAGCACATTTACCACAGACATGTGCCATCTAAAGAGGTAGGTAGACGGAATTACAATGCCCATAAAGGGGGCAGCTAAAAAATAGTTTCTTAAGAGGAAATTTCCCCTAAAAATGGGGCAACCTCTGGATTGCATCATGTAAAAATAATAGGGACATTATTATATAGGGATTTATCGTAAAAATTGTTATACATACCTGGTGTTTCTTGATTTTTGGTTTTAAGTCCTCCTTTGTAGCTTTCACAGATGTTATGCAAAGTATTATACTGATCTGTCCCATGCGGTGTTTGAAACGCAAAATATCAAAATGATACTTAAAAAAGGATTTATTGCACTTTCATATATAATAATGACCCCATTAAAATGTAATGAGCAATTGACTGCTGTTCTTTGCTGCGAATGTAACTAAAACTCACTAATGTTTTTTCGATTTCATGCAACAATATTTTTAACGAAGATCAAAACACGCAAGCACGCACAGCATTCATGTTTTCATTTTATGACAATGGCATCAAAAGCGAAACAATTCCTATTTCACGTATCAGTTGGCCTATTGCTTCATTGTTTCTATGTGGTCACCATGTCGATTGTTAAGCGTACGTCCTTTAACAAATAGATAAACATATCTCGCATTCTTGGCTCATTGTTCCCAGTCAAAAAGAATTAAACAGTAGCTATGTCCCAGGGAGTGTACTTGAAAGAATTTTGTTAGGGAGGCTCGGCTTATTTTTTGGGTCTGAAGCTCTAATTTTCTTATTTTTTTTGGTTGAAAATTTTGTAAATAGTAATGCAAGACTTATTTGTGAGTTTGTTATTGTTAGAGATTTATTTTTTGGGTATCCGTGAAAAGGTCTGGGGCGAGCACCCCTGTCATGGTTATATTGGAGTACACTCCCTGGGAGCTGTGGTTTTTTGCTTCAACAAATGCTTGATTTTCCCAAATAAAGACGAAGGCCATGTAAGCCCTCTTTAGGTCAGTACCCTCTGCGAACCTGACAAGGGTTATTTATCATTCTAGACTTTCTTCTTATTAAAAATGAGCCTACATACCTTTTTTCATTTTGTGCAGCTTTTCATTGCTACTTTTATGCCAGTGCCTATTTAACTTATTTACCTGCATTATGAAACTGTCACGCTAAATATTTTACTACATTTGTTCAGAGAAAGTAACGTTCTTTTTTCTCCCGCACATACATTTCAATCTAAATAAATACCCAGATGTTTTACTCGGCAAAGAAGAGTAGTTTGCCTTAATCTTAGTTTGCCCATTTTTTTTGCGATGCCCCTGTATCAAGTATTTTGGGGATGTGAGAAGGTTATGATTCAATTCGCATCTTAGAAATCGTCGGATTACGCGGAAAATTGTCAATGATTTCTTTATATTTCGACCATGCCAAGTAACATCTACTACAAGTCTAATTTTCGATGCACAGAGAACAGACGCATTCAAGAGTTAACCCCCCTTTCCACTAGGCAACGAAGAAACGCCCCCCACCTTTAAAACACACGTCTTTTTGATGCCCGCTATCTTAATAATTTCATGAACGGCTGAGGTGTTAAATCTTAAGTTCAAAACAGCAGAAATACCTAAAGCACGATTTGATACTGCAAATAACGTTGCATGCAAAACGGGAAGAATACGCTTGTACGAAAAATGCAAATAAGCCTTGAGAAAGTCAGGAAATTTCCAACTTAAAAACCCACAGCATTCGTACATTTAAAAGATGCGAATTTTCGATGAGAAAAGTGTCGCAATGGATCGTAAGAAGGTTACGTCGAACAAAAATGTTGCTCGAGTCAGCATGCTACATAATGTCATATTTCCGCCTATCTATGCAAATTTAAAATGAATTAATGGTGTTAGGTATGACTATGGTAAATATCTAAGCACTTGATAATGTTGTATGGTTGTCACTTTGTTTAAGCAACAACAATAAGTCATTTACAGGTATGTCATTCAAGGAGTTGATGTAGAGTCAAACTTGAACAGGTGCTTGAACTTAGTATTGCTCACATCTCTTCATTAATTATTAGAGTTCTAACCGCTGATTTATACGCAGTATGCTTTAATCACTTTCCCGCTCGCTCCTATCATCGTAAACTGCCCGCGATAAATCGTCTATACCAGCAACATATCTGCAACGACCAGGCTCACCAGATAATACATTGACATGGTATGTAGCATCATATTTTCACATTAAGCTTTCAACACTTTGTAACAGCCGTTTCGCACTTATAATACAATGGAAAGAAGAATAAAAGAAGCTTTGTAGAATACTATTATCCGAATGGCAGCAGAAGCAACTAGCTTCTTCACCCGAGAACTGGAAAGATCCAATTACAAGCAAAAACAATGGCAGCTATAAGTTCGAATTCAAGTGGTGTTAGTGGTGATAATATGGTGATAGTTCAATGTCTTTTCTTGTGTCTAAATAGAATTTAATGGAAGGTTTTGGATGAAGTTAACTTTCCTTTCATTGATTATAGAAATTCAAAGTTGTAACATCATTTAGGCCATGGGATATTTACAATACTTTCTCTTCCAATAATTTGCAATTTGACCGTAGTTTTTGATCAACTACACTCTGAAAGATTTCGGACAAAAACTATGTTCTTTAATCCACGCCATGTCTCCGCTAATTTTGAAAATTGTTGTAATTTTTCAATGAAGCATCATACGCAGGAAAGTATAAAGGAAACGGTATGATCAACATTCTAAGATAGTAAACCATTCGTGCATTACTTAAGCATTTTCATAGAACATGCCATTATTATCAATTTGATAGTCATTAATTTGATTTGGCATTGATTTCATAGCAATGCGACACTTTCAACCAGCTTATACATAGAACTTTGAATCTCTTGAACTTTAATCGCGTAATATTTAAGCAACAACTAAGTAATGCTAATACAATTTCAAAGCAAAAAATATTAAAAACAACGCTATTGATATATGACAAATTGCATTAACTATCAACATTTTACAAAACAATTCACAAGGCGATTAAAAAGACTATACCACAAGAGGTGTGTTCAAGCACATCTCTCCTGCAGCCAACAAGCAACAATAAACAAGGAGGTCAATTTTTTATTTCAGTTGGGATCCTTGGCGCCTATTAAAGATACCCCTTTTGAAATGTTTCAAATGTTTGCTGAAGCCCTTAGGAACAACGTAGTTTTTGCGCCTCACCACTTTCCATATTATTATCTACATGAAATTTACCCAACTCAGACTTTTCAAAAAGTCGATCTGAATGGATGCAGTTAAAATAGATCGCATTCCGAATTACCTAAAATTATCTGCGGGGTCAATAAACTTTGTCACCTCAACTAGAAACGTCTAGTTTTATGAAAAGTTGTAAAAAGTTTGTTTGCTTTCTGATCTATTGGAAATCTCTTCCTGGTCGTGCAGTTTGTTTCTGGATCGTCGGAATCTGTTTCTGATGGTGCAAGAACTTTAAGGCAGTAGCATAGTCGAAATTATTTCTAATTTTGCTTCTTAACACCCCTTGATTCTTACTTTTTTCTAATTTTCGTGCTCTAAGTTTCGAGAAAATTCCATGTACCTTGATATTTCCCGTAAATTGCAGTTATAATTTTGGTAAACTGAATTCAACATTCCTAATTTTATACTGTTTGGTGCAGTCAAAAAACCAATAGAAGAACTTGAAAAATCTCGATCATAGAATTCAAGGTCTGCTTTGATGCATATGAGAAGTTATGCGAAGAGAACATGAGAACACTATTACTGATAAAATGTTATAATTCAGTTATAAATCATATTTGTTAACAAAACTGCGACTCTTTCACATCAACCAATTTTGCATTTCAACATTCATTTTTTACAGGACGCAAGTAAGAAACCAAAAGTATCTGAAGAGCAACTAAGAGGTATACCTAAGAGTTTTCTTCTTTCTAATTAATGCAAAAAAAGTTGTTAGGTAGCAATACCAAAAGACGATTTTTATTTTACTCTTTGGATACCATCTGCAGCTCATTCTTAAGGCATTGCGACAGTTTGCTGGGGTAAGTGGCTTATAGTCTGTTATAGTCAAATGTTGCTGTACGAAGTTTTACAGCTTCCCACAGTTGTTACGCTAAATTGAATAGATCAAGTTATGGCCTAAATGGCGAGCATAACTACGGACCTAATGATCCTTTTGTTGTCTTCCTTGCTCTCAGATTCATCGCACAATTTTGCTTCCCAACTAATGTCTAGATCTCCATGATGAAATCTGCGAAGAATTAATACAGGAGTAAATTCTGATGCAATTAGCAATAACTGTAAGCAATAGCTTAACTTCACTTAAAGGTCTTTTAGAAGCATTATTTGGAAGGGAAATGAAGTCAATGTTGCAATTTTATTAAAAACGAGTCTTTCATTCCCTAAAAAAAAGGCAAGTGCATGAAAGAATGAAATATTGTATGGAATGGTATACCACTGCATCTTCAACACGAGCATGATGGATTACACATTAGCAGAAGTTACTCTTGAAATGAATTTCCATACCCCGTCCATGGCTAATCTTAATGATTCATCTTTAAAGCTATGACTATCCGTAAAAGTGCACAGAGGGGCCAAAACGTAATAACGATACCAAAAAGCACTTTTTTGCCAGAGGCTCCTCAGAATACAAACGTGCAATTAAAGGACCTTAATGTCAAAGAGACGGAAAACGAAGCAATAATCCGTTAGATTTTTTCATCCCTTCTTTGTCATCTCCAAAACTAATTTCAAAATCTTCAAGTCTGTAGGTCTGTCAGCGGAAAAGCTCATGAAGTTCGACATTTTTATTTATTAAAGCCTCCTAGTAGGGGAAGGGGAGCTCCCCTCGATTAGTTTAGCCACTAAGAGAGCTCCTCCTTTAAAAAGTTTATTACCTACTAAATTCTTATTGGTTTATAAAGTAAAACCATAATACATTTGTATATCTATTGTACTTTGTTTAGTGTAGTTAATTGTATGTAATTTAGTTTAAAAATCATATCAACATAATCATGTGAACATAAATGTTAGAATACATTGTTTAATACGGTATTCACCTAGTAATCTTTACAGGGAGAAATGTGGTAGAGCTTTATATAGAATATATACGCTGACATCTGCTTGCTTGCCATTTGATTACTTTTACGCAAAAATATTAAATAAGTTTTTTTCTGAAGAATTTCACGATGCCTTCTGTGCATTTGATCGACGACAAGAAGGTTACATCATCAACAGTGATATCAAGTTGGTTATGCGTTCCCTTGGGTTCAATCCAACTGAAAGGGAAGTCGAAAATATGTGCATGAAGGTTGACATGGATGGTAAGAGCCGATTAAATGGAAATATCTTTCAAGTTTTAGCAAATCATCTTTAAAAATTGCTGTTTATAGTCATTTGACTACATTTGATTTCACTTTTTTTTCAATTGATTTTAGTTAATTCCTTTCATTTTCGTTTCATTCTTTCTATTCTATGACAATTCACTTAAGTTCAATTCATGTAATCTTATTTCATTTTAATTGTGAAGTTTTATAAGTCCTGATTTATTTAATTTTCCTGACTTATACCACTTCAAATAAGTCATTAAGAGAGATATCACTTCGTTTTGATGCCTTTCAGCGTTTTCTTTTTTGATAAACTGTTTGGATCGAGCTTAATTTGTTAATTCATAGTTTTCAGTTTCAGTTTGTATATCATTGAAATTCACCAAATACAATTTATATTCTAAAAAAGCAAACACATCACTAAACTTTAAGATTAAACATTACAGTAAAAACAATGTACAGAAAATTAATATACAGGTAAACATAGGTTAACTTATCGAGGAGAGAGTCCTCTTAATAATGTATTCTGTCGCCCCTGTGTGGTAGTGGTTAAGGTTTAGGATAAGCAACCTAGCGTCACCGATTCGAGTCCTCGACCTTACCATTGATGAGGATAGCATCCTTGGGTAAGGTATTAACACTAAATGGTGCTTCTCTCTACTAAGGAGCATCAATGGGCACCAAGTCCGTAGTTATTAGCGCCGTGATAGCTGCACTTTGATACATGTAATTAGGTACAGCGACCGGGGGAGGGCGTAAAGTAGGAAGAATAGCCCAAGCTAATAGCAGATATTCAACCACAACTTTCTAACTTTTAATCCGATTCTCTACAGCTTGCATGTGTTTGATATTCTAGGGAACGGACAAATTGACTTCAATGAATTCGTAGACCTTATGTTGGAACTGGAGAATCCTGAGCTAGATCAACAAAATTACCTGGACACTTTCCGTGCATTTGACAACACAGGTAAAGGATACATACAATCTTCGCTGATTCGAGAAATACTAAATGATGTCATGGGCGAACGTGAAAAAGACAAAGAACATGTATTCAATGTTTTTCAGCTTAACAAAGATCGCAAGGTCTACTTTGAAGGTAAAGACCACAATTACTGTCTTGTGCCACTTTGCTTTATCATTAATTTATCTGTTCAGAGGAATCAAGGCAAAGGTTATTGACTTTTTCATAGTGATTAGCTAAAAGATATTATCAACTGGAGACACTTTCTCCAAGATTTTCTTCCCTTTAGTTTTACGTACGAGACTAGTGCACAACAACTGCGGGGGGATATCAAGAATCGTCATAAGGTGAAAGATCATTATTCTTAATCACCCTTTAAGACTTTTTTCTTTCATACCAAAGAGTGTTGCTCATTTGTTCATGTTTAGTTGGCGCTATTTGGCTCTTATAACAGAATCACCTTTAATTGACGTCATTCCAGACTTCCACCTGAACAGGACTTTATCTATGTAAGATATTTGTAATCATGATCAATCAAAAGCTTCTAAAAGTCAACTGTTGCATACAATTCTTTAATAGTTAACCTACTAAATCAAAGATTTACAATCCGGTCAATTCACTGAAGTTTTTGGTCTGTGATGCGGGCTAGTCAATGACATAAGCATAGATGCTACGTTAAGGATATTAGTTTAGGAAAGTTTTGTAAAGATGATCAATCAAGTGGAGAGCTTGTAAATAAGCTCAAAATCAATCAAAAAACCAATCAAGCAATCAAGTAATCAAAAACAGACAATCATGTAATCATGCAATCAAAATACAAGCAAGCAATCGTTTTATAAAATCCACGGAGCAAGTTGACAAATAACTGAACACTATACCTCTCCCAGTCCCCGATCCAGCAACTCCCAAAACCTTTTAAGTACCTTAATCGCAGCTTTACTTCTTTCCATCAATTTGTTGTAATCCATTGTGAGAATACAAGGAAATTCTTGCAGTAAATCAACCTAATTGACGTTCAATTGGTGCAAACATTCAGTATTAGAGGTTATTTACCAAAAATTTCACCAATGAATTAAAGCTTATTTGTTCATGTTTTAGAATTCAAGCTGATGATTGCATCAACGTAGCTGTGCTACAATTCCTACTTTATAACCACCAGCTATTAACATCGACGCCAGCTTTGAAGTCTGCTGATGAAGGCAAAATTAAATTGCAGTGCAATATTACGATGCTTTACAATAATACATCTCAACTAATAAATGTATTTGATACGTAAATCAAGAGCGATGTCATTGACATTATCTTAACATAAAGACCATTTTGTAAAAAGTTAGTTTTCTTGTTTAGCACGCTAGCTCCCGACTTGAGCCTTCGTTTGCTCCGATATGAAGACAAAACCTTGAAATTATTCTGGTCTTCAGCTGAACAACGAAGTCTGCCTTCAAAACGAAGTATGGAGGTGACAAGAAGCAAAAATAGACAGATCAAAACCATCTTATCATGATAAATAGAGCAAAAATATCTAACTATATTATGGCCATTGCCTTCCTGGGATAATATTATCGGTCAATATTATTCATTGATCTTATGAATATTGTACATAGTGCCGCTTGTTCTCATTGCTAAGTTGCCTAGAAATCTAGAATGGCCTATTTAAGCAAGTTTACATCTTCGTAACATGAAACATGAGGAATTGTGAATGTGATGATAAATAGTTTGTGCTAAGAATTACTTAATAAGTACGCCTTTTTCCCATAGTTCAGGGCCTTTATGGCAAACTGAAAAGAATTGTCCCATTCATCATCGTTCATTGTCACATTTTTAATGCACAAACGGAGTTTTGAGATTATGAATTGGCCTAAAAAAGTTTGATATTCAATGATTCTGCTGGAAAATATATGACAAAATATATGACTTTGAAAAGCATTTGGTAGCTTTCATATATGTAAAAACATATAGCTGAATTTAAATAAATTATGTTACGCACATAATAAGAGAAAATTTTAATCATTTGTGTGTAACTTCTCTGAAGGAATTCACATGCTTGGAGGAACTTCTGTACTTAAAACGCAGAAGTCGGCAATTTCATTCTTTGTTTAGTGTTCTGCGTCATTCTGTTTTGTTCCTATTCATTTATTCACCGACGTGGAAATGTTAATTAGTAGGTACCCTTAGAGGGAACAAGACAATATTTAGCAGAGAACATTCATTAGAATTGTGTGTGTAGAGTCAAGGTATGGTCATTACAGCTGAACGTACTGGTCCTATTAATAATCGCACTAATACCTTGCATATGTGCAATATAGAAATTCTGTTATCTTATAATCGCACCTTTACCCGCCTTTGATATCTTGTTCTTAAATTGCTCTAAGAACTTTTCGATTTCTAATACAGACTCTTCAACAAGAAGAGATGTAAATAAGATAATGATAAACATATACGAGTAGTTACAACGATCAGCGTAATACTATAGAGGGTTGCTTTTCAGCATCAGTTCAGCCATAGAGGGTCCTGAAAAGGCATTAGATCCATGTCATTAAATCGTATCACCATTGAATTGAACTGCAAGGCCAATAGCGAAACTGAGACATAAGAAATTAGTCTAAGTAGTCACCGATGATTCGAAGAAATAGCTTAGCTCAGGTGCTATTTGATGTTTGACTTACAGAGTCTTACTAATTGAATCATTGGCGAGATATGTGAAAATATACATTTAGGGTTATTTACCACTCTGCCTTGCACCTTATCGTTTAGCTTTTTTATCTGAAGAATGGTGCAGTAAACAAAAGCAGACAAATGTACATTGTATCCGACAAAAGTATATAGTATCGATTATGTGTAAACAAAAACTGGGATTGATGGAAATAGATAGACTGCGGATACTGGTGGAAAATTTATTGCAACTGAAGAAACTGAGAAGAGTTTTTTTGAGAAGGAAAATAGGGAAGGAAAGCAGAGAACGGAAACACCTTATTGCTTTCCTCCATAGCTGCATTCCATATCGAAAAAATACTATAATTGTTTTGCAAATGATGATCATACACTACAGGCAAGAGTGTTTCTAGTTGTTCTCATCCGTGAATCAAATTTCCCATGATTTTTTGAGCTTCAACTTGTTTTCGCTAGTCATCGCCTTATTAATCATTGTTTTACACCCTAAGAAGTGTCGAACAAAAAGTACTATGAGTATTTTTAGGTTTACTTCATTTCTCGCTTGTATTTTATCTTTCTTTACAGGACAAAGAATTTCATAATAGGAAAAGAATCAGGAAATTTAGACGAAGTACTTGAATAAGCAGAAACCAACGTTTTAGCGATGGTACTAGCTATACCAAGGGAAATTAAATTTCGAAACTCCATTGCCTCCTCTGCTATCTAGCACTTTGCATTGTTGCTTTTCATCTATCATTTACAGCATCGTCGCAAGCATACCTAGAGAGTCCATTACGAAACTTGGTATGCTATTTTGTTTACTTCACTCGCTACACTGCTGTAATATACTGCCCACGTGTGCAGAAGAAATGGTAAATCTACTTCATGGTAAGAGGCACGCACATTTATCTCTCCAGTCGTTATACTATTATTCTGATATCTTAGCATTACGTACCTTTGGACATCACCTAAACGATTATATTTTCTAATCTCCTCAGAATCGTATATAAATATGATGAAAAGTCAGAAAAAACTTGAATGCTTAAATACATGCCACTAACAGTGGTAAAGAATCACATGGTCGTCTTCAGACTGAGTGACATTTACAGGTACATATTGTAAATTCACCAGGTTTAAGATTGTAAAATCGTACAACTAAATAGACGCGTCTTGTTGTTATTCTAAGTTTTAAAGCATACGCTCCTCAGTCTAAATGCATAATCAAATTTGGTATGAATGATTGATTGGTCTAAAATCATTGCTTTTTTGGTGCAAAAATCATACAAAATAATTTATTCCATTCCCATGTTCGATACAATTTCACCTAAATTCCAACAAATGTTGTTGTCATGCATTTGCTGCTCTTTTCTGGAGGCTAGCGGTAACTTTTGATTTTTCCATTTTCTATTTTCCTATTCTTTTGTATTTTCCCTATTTTCATATATTCATTATTTTCAAATTTTTCAGCCAGCCCTAAGAAAGTATATTACCGTTCAATTGCAGGGTAACTCCTTTTCATTATCCTTCCTAAGTTAACAGCAAGTTAACCTTTCTTAAATGTTAAGAGCAAGTTAACCTTTAAGTCTCTAAAACTTGCAAGATGTAACTGATTTTGATAAAGCAACAAAAATTTGAATTGTTGTGAAAGAGAAAGCGAGATTGACTGATGCTTTGATGAAATCATTTTATCTAATGTTACAAGAAGCATCGCTAATCAGAAGCATGGTGCTTATAAACGCAACAGTCTCGTGCATTTTGAACGCAAAATTATAGCATTTTAATCTCTTGAATGTAATCTTAGGCAAAACAGTACTCAAATTAATTTTATTGCTAATTTTATATGATTTCTGACGCCTTGGTTTCTCTCTACCTGCATTGTTAATGACTCCATATTGTCTGATCATGAATGTTATCTGCAAGCTCAGATAATCTAAAATAAGCAAATATTGTCGAATTAATTTTTAATTACACGATTTTGTTGATCATTTCTTCAGCCGGGCTTATCATTTTGCTTGATATTTTTGAAAAACTATGGAAGATTGTTTGCAATATTGAAAGCTTGTCACGATTGCCTCCATTTCTTAAAAACAAATTAGAAGAATCATATTAGATGCATAATCAAGCTTGAAACTTGTGAAGTCATATGAGAATTACAGTATTTATGAAAATGATCCTATGGAGTAATTTAGACGTCGAAAATGAAAGAAAAATTACAGTTTGATCACACACTTAGACCCAAGGACGCCTAACGCACAGGGGAAGCGGGGGCAGTCACCCCCTTGCCCCCAGCCAACGGGGACAGCGGGGGCATAATGTACCCTTCTAATTAAGTTTATATTTTCATTAAGAACGTCAGGAAAGTATTCAGAAATAAATTTGTCTTAGCCTAGATTACCAATTTCATTACTTCTGATTGCATCTGAACATGAAATCAACGCTCTGTTCGATGTAGTGAGCTTTTCAGGGAGTCATCAAGAGCATACTGTAAAAACCTTGATCACACTGTAAAAATACCTTGGACATACATCAAGGGCATACTGTAAAAACATACGAACTAGTTCCCTCTATTAAAAGCTGAACAGAGATCAAAATTCCCAGACACAGGCCCCCAACTCAAAGTCATAAGGTCCGGCCAGGCAAGGCCAATCTTTGGAAAACTCCAATTAACGAACATAACTTTGTGAAAAACAAATTGAATAGGACTAGCGTTCTTGAGAATGAGTAACAACATTTCGAGCGAATTTTGTAAGGACATTAGAGATTAAAGTCCTTGTTGCCTTTTTGGAAATTTGCATGATGAAAAGATGGATGGCGTCGATAGTGCCAGTTGCACGGGAATTCGTGCTAGCGAATGCAACATTTATGATATAAGTCGGAGATATTTCAATTCCGCTGGCTAGCACATTGGAACACCAAAGGGGCCAAGATCCTGTAGAATACGATGGGAAGTAATTCTTTTCAAAAATCGTTAAAAACTTTTTCAAAGACGTTAAAGAAACTCGCTGTAATCTGCTGACGTAATATTGGAAGAACCACAAGGTCTTATCAATCATTTATCTCTTTGAAAGCCTTGATTTCGGAGGTTATTTAATTGTATCAACTTCAAATGTCACAAGAACACCAGATTTTAGCAGAACGCTGCATAGCATGTGTTTCTATTGTAGCTTTTAATTATATCATACAATATTTACTCCTCAAAAACAAATAACAACGTTGCTTTCTCCACACAAATTAGTCACCAGTCTACAGTCCAGAGGCCTATACCACAAATATCAAAAAAAATCTTTTCAGTCCATCAACAATATCAGTTACTGTAAAGATCGCCAGGTCTACAGATACAGTACTGGATTTTTTTTAAAGAAAGGCTTTCGTTATGGAGTTATTAAACTATGACATAATGCAGCCGGCTTACTTCGTGAGCTGCTGAAATTTCAGAAACACATTTAAAAACGCTGTGGTCTAGGAACTTGACGTTATGGAGAACAACTGTACTTAAAACATATGTAGCTTCGGTTTTTTTGAAAAGAGTTTCTATCATTACAAATGAATGTTATTTTTTTGTGTTGTTACGAAAAAGTAATTAAGTAGACTCAAAATGAGTTGTTAACAGAAGAATAAACACGAGTCTCTATGAAGCGGTAAAGATCGTACAGCAGAAGTATGCTAAATACCCTATTATTCCCTCTTTGCTTCTTGCTGGTTTTTAGTATTCACTATTGAAAAACATATAAAGGCGTGCATGTTTTCTCACTAAATAGCTATAGCTTTAGTACCGTAAGTTGTATCTAGAATCTGGATTGCAAACCTGCAACTTCATGGAGCTGTAAAAGCCACATCTTAGCAGGGGACTTTGAATATAATACTTCATATATTGCCAATTTGAGATCCATAATATGCACCCGTGAAAAACAAATAATATTGAGATTTTCGTATGATGAATTACCAAATAGATTTCACCTTGAACCACAGTAATAGCTTTGTCTCTCATTGGCTGATATAAGCCACATCATAGCAGGACGTCGTATACAGGGGTTATGCTAAATTAAGCAACTGTCACCCGACTTATCAATAATTGGTTGTACAGCAGGTGCACTTATACATATTGGCATTGATCGCATACTGTATGTCGATGATGTTATAACCAATGAGGAATGAAGTCGGCTGCTCTATGCACATTCGTATCTGAATACTTTGCGGATTTCAATGTGTAATAAATCCGCGCAAATAGACGAATATCCTCAGTTGTTTTGCACCGTGGCTGCTGAGCTCGTCTTGCAAAGATGACGTCAACATTAAACATGGTAGGTACATCTTCTTTGCGTTTGTCAACAACAGATAACAAATTGTGAATGAATGTTACAACAGATGCTACATCTTGAAAAAGAAGAATCAATTTTTGAAATCGATAGTTGCAGGAGACGACACGAATAGCAGGTCGCCTATAGGATAATTGGAAGAATGCATGTGAATTCTTAGACAAGTAGGTGAAAATAAGAACAACCATTAGCCATGAACAAGTGCAAAAGGAGTAAAGAGTTGAGCGACGTTTGTTACCAGGTTTTTTCGTTGCAAGGGTTATATTGTGTGCAGCTTACTTCGCTGCAATATTCATACTTTAATTTGGTCTTTTGGCCGTCATGATTTCAAATCATTGGCTCCTGATCATCGTTATTTGGCTATGCAAAAAACCTTTAATTTTTACTCAAAGTTAAACATGTTAGATAAGCTGAATGCTAGTTGCTCTTACAATAGGTACATGAAAACTAAAAATCAGCTCAGCTGTTGAAGAGTCATGTCTATAATTTAGGAATATAATTTTGTATTCTTGGGCAATAGTGTATCAACAATTAACTGCAAAATTTTCATGACCTTGAAATCTTCTAGCACATTCCTTCCTGTTCAATAATATTTTTCTTTTATTTGTAAAAATACTCAAAGATTGACCAGGCACGGAATTGTTTCAGCAATTTTTAAAGAAATTAGTGCAATCTCCCATTCTGTTCTTGATTTTCTCCCCTCCCGTTCCCAACTTTGAAAATGATAATGTCATCCTTAAATGATTGCCAATAGAATTGCCTTCCTTTTTACTGTACCTTTTCAAAGCAATATTCCCATTAGAAATATATTTTGATACAGCATGTGTCTAATACATCACAAATTTGAACTAATGACACAGAAAATTATTTATGCGATTAGTGTCTCGAACGTTCTCCTGCTTAATTCAATTCTACTTTCATTATATCCTTACCCATTTGCGCGGCGCATAGTATACCCCCTTTTAAAACATTAAACTAAGCTCATAAAATCTAAAACAGGTGGGAAGGTCATCCTTAAATGATTGCCAATAGAAATGCCTTCCTTTTTACTGTACCTTTTCAAAGCAATATTCCCATTAGAAATATATTTTGATACAGCATGTGTCTAATACATCACAAATTTGAGCTAATGACACAGAAAATTATTTATGCGATTAGTGTCTCGAACGTACTCCTGCTTAATTCAATTCTACTTTCATTATATCCTTACCCATTTGCGCGGCGCATAGTATACCCCCTTTTAAAACATTAAACTAAGCTCATAAAATCTAAAACAGGTGGGAAGGTTTCTTCTGTGAAAATTGCGGTGTTCATCAAAAGAAAGATTGCAACGTCTTGACTTTATTTTCGAAAATAAAATGAAGCCGAAAAGATCCCGGCAAGGCAGGACAGTTTCTTATAAGCAAAGGGACGCTTTTGAATTAATCATGTTTTGGATGTTCAAATAAAGGTTTGTACTCACGGCCGTACGAGCTGCCGCTGATAAAAACACAAATTGGTACAAATGGCAAAAAAAGCGTTGCTATTGTTCGCAATAAAGTAATGATGCTTTACATTTCCATTGGCATCTTGAGTAAAACTGTGGAGATAAGCATAAAGATGTCTCCACGATCTTGCCTCAAACCTATTCTGATTTTGTCATTATCAACAAAATGTCATTTGGATAATTTACGTGGATGACAGTTGAACCTCATCAAATCCCATGTTGAACTCACATTATTCCATAAACACAGGTAGAAAAACAGCTTTCCTTGAACCTCATAAAAGCCTTTAAACCCAAACTTAAGAAAATATCTCGTAAGGGAGATAAACTAGAAAAAAGTACTAAGAGATAGCAGCTAGCAGTTTTGGAGATGCAAGAAGACTATTCTATTGAGTACTTGCCCCATAAACTATCGCTGTTATATGCCATTTCTCTCAGGATTTTCCGTCGAAAGTCCTTGACCATAGTTTTCATCGCCACCGGAGATATCTGCCACTAAAGGCAGTCCTGACTGTAGCAAGCATTTAAAAGGTTATACCAACGATATACTTAGAGGAAGCCAGTTAATTTTGTTATTGTATGACACTATATTAACCTTGTTTTTACGGTTTCCAGGGATCCTAAGTCACACGGCAATTTCTATGGTAGTTTGCTACTTTTGCTTACCCCACCTTCCCATATTGAAATTAGCTTAAGTATGAACGCCTAGGGAAATCCACTCTCTTCTCTGCGGAGTAAAGATCACATTACTACTACTATAGAACGGTTTTAACTACGGAGGACCAAATTATCGCTATGATAGAGGCCATTGTTTTGCTGTTTTATTAATGATAATGATAAAAACTTGTCATCAATGAAATCATCAGAAGTGATCTATATTTGGTGACCTTAATGATGACATAAGAGACGATTGAAAATCCATTCTGGCACAATATCGAATGTTATACTAGGCCACATTTAAACTTCCTTCACACATAAAGTATAGGGGCTAGCAAATGATGCGGTCAAAATTTTCGATTTTCTATCCTTTCAACTTCTTTTACTTATATTTTAATTCTTTTTTCTAGGAAGAAAAGAGAGCAAAACTCTCAGATGAACAGTTAAGAGGTGCGTATTGATAAACAAATATAAGTCATCCTAACTTTTGCATCAGCAATGACGGTTCATGTCACTTATTCATACTATTTGTTTTCATCAATCTGCGCCCACTAATCACTCGTTGGTTCTCTGTCTCCTCATACAGGTTTCGTCTACACCTGCGGAATTACTTCCTTTTCAGTTAATCCGATGTTTTATACTTCAAGCAGTGCCGGTTCAAAGTACTTGCTGTATTTAAGGGCATGTTTACAAACTTTGACTTGGACGAAAAACTGCAAGTGACATTTGCGGGTAAGGTTTAAGAGAAAGCGGTCATCGATAGTCTTCATGAAAAATCATCAATACCCATTCATACATTCAAAGTAGTTAGCGACATTTGCTTAACGCGAAACACCTTCAACTCCTGAATTTTTAATCATTTCAATGTCCTTTTTTACGCCGATTTAACGTTTCTACAGGCACTTTAACCTGGAACGTTTATTAACTTTAGTTATTGGTTTTCTTAATGAAATATGGATGGGGAATGAAATACAGATCTTTCTTCTCAATTTACGATATAATTGCACAACGGTTGCTTTTCGCCTCATTCATTTTTGCAATATAAAACGTTATAAGTAGTTGGCTCTTATAAGCTATATGGCATATATTTTTGAATATTCTAAGAAGATAGGTCTTAGGCCACTTTTGGCTCCTACTAGCTGAACTACAGTAAATGTCTTTCTGATACATCGCTAATCGCTTTCTACGAATATTTACTTCAAATATTAATGATTTCAGCACCTAGAACGAGCCACCTCTTTGCGGATAATACAAGAATATCAGATACATGATTAAGAACCAATGCCTTCCCAATAAGAGATTGAACTATTTACTTTTCTGTTGTCTTTATGAGTAGGAAACTTGCTAGCCTGTGCAGCAGACTTTACAAACACTCTACAGATTCTTAGTTATTACAAATGGGCCAGTTTTCGCTATTTATTGAACCATTTGAAAAGCAAGAGAAAAGATAATGATTGAGAAATCTTTCTTTAGGGATTGTCTTACAGGGCGCCTGTTCAGCACACCTGTTAATGGCTCCATGTAGCGATTGTCTTATTTGGTGATTTACGAAAGCAGTTCATTGATGAAACTCGTGAACGTAATCGTATTTATAAAATGTTTTGCTGCGAAATAGTTAGCTTTAGATTCGTGCTGTAAATCTCAAGTCCTGCTTTGCAGATATTACCGTTGTCTGCTCTCCTTGTTAAATCTGTCGGACCCATTTATGCTACATGGGGAAGGGGCAATTGGTCATAGGGCTTCATGATATCAAGGGAAAATATTCAACAATAATTGAGCATATTTGTCCAATAAAACACAAAATCATATTGACAGGTAAGAAAATAGGGCCTGAAAGTTCGATTTTATTGGGCTCAATCATTATGACAAGTGAAAAAAGGGGCCTGTATGTTCCATTTTTTTGGGACATCCGCTGGACATGGGCGACGTCAAAATATTCAATTCATTTTGGTAAATGGACCCTACTTACTTAAAATAAAGTTTTAAATATAATGTCGTTGCCTTAAATTTTCCAGAGTTTCATGATGCCTTTTGCGTGTTTGATAAAAAGCACAAAGGACATATTGGCAATAATGACATCAAACTGCTTATGAGGTCATTAGGCTTCAATCCCACGGAATCCGAGGTTGAAAATATGTGCATGAAGGTGGACTATGATGGTAAGTGATTCCATTTTCAAAATTAAAATCTAGCAGATTGACATGACGACGAAATAATTTTTAAGTGGAACTAGAAGCTACTTATTGTATTGATGAAATAATAGGTTGGGTAAAATGTTAGCTGATACATGTTTTAATGTGATTGATAGAATGACACAGTGACTGTGTAACCCCATCTAACATGTATGATCGCATAAGAATTACGACCAAAGAGACCTCAAAGGCCGCATCCCACTTTGATTGTCACTACGTAATAAACTAAAATTTGCACGCTCTTTGAAAGTTTACAATGTTGAGTATACCTAACGGCAACTTTTACGTTTAGGAAATGGAAAAGTTGACTTTAACGAGTTTATCGACCTTATGCTTGAGTTGGAAAACCCAGAACTGGATCAGCAGAGTTACTTGGATGCATTTCGAGCATTTGATAACACAAACAGGGGATACATCCATTCAACTCTAATAAAAGAAATACTAATCGATGTCATGGGACAACGGGAAAAAGAAATCCAAAACATTATCAAAGTATTTCATCTCGACAAAGACAGAAAGGTTGCATATGAAGGTAAGTTTATTTTAAAACTTTGATTAACAACCTTGCAGTTTAGATATGAATTTTTAATGTTGCCTCCTCTGTTATCTTTATGCTGCATTCGCTCACAGTTTATAACTTTCAAATTTCGAATCATCACAAGATTTTTGTGAAAAGAAACCATTCTCTAGTGTTATACTAACGTAAAATTTTAACGTATCTCAATGCATGGTATCCATAGATGTGTTTCCTGTGTTAATCTACGTGATAAATTCTATTTATATTATCGCTCAACAAGTATAACCTAATTTTTAAAAAGCCTACAAAATCCTGAAAGGATCACACTTTCCTGGCAAATCGCTTGAGGATGTTTCAAATCCACATTTACTTCATGAACGGGCCTGAGCGAAAATTATCAAGAAATAAGAAAATATTGGAAAGGAAAGTCTTGTACCTGGCACCTTAAAACACCTAGAACCTCATTGGATGTTTTTTTGCGAGATTTATGGTAAACTCTGTTGAGCCATGTATGATAATGTTGGTCTCTGTTTACTTTTTAGAATTTAAGTTGATGATAAGCTCCAGTCTGTGAGATTTTAAGTGGATGAAAGGATCAGTAGCATAAGAAAAACAATTTGGGGGAGCATGAAGACGTTTGAATGAATAACACATTTATATAATATTTTGTTTTGTATTAATTTTGTAGAGTACCATACTATTCATTCAATGTTATGATATATTATGAATGTGATTAAAGATTCCAATGTAAACATCATTTACATGTGAATTTCTTAAATGTAAGCTAATCAAAACTAATATGGGTAAACACAACGCTGTGTTTAATTTTTAATATATTTTGACATTCCAAAAGTTGATTTAATGGGATTTCGATTGGAGTCTATGGCCAGAGTTATAATACACAGATAATGCTAAATAAGTATGGTCTGTCATTTTCTTTATGCAGCGCTCCCACAAAGTTATGTGATATTCTTTTAGATTTAACACCAGCGCTCTCCTCGTAGCATTTTTCTTTGCAGCACTCTACTGCCTAGTATCACTCTACTTTCTAGTCAGTTTCAATTGTTAGAGTTACTCCCTGGTGGAGAGCAGCAATGTGGGATTGGGGAAAGATCCATCGTTTTAATGCTTTTAATGATGTGTCTCTATCTACAATCATGTTAACAGTTGACTTACTCTTCTCTTGCATCCTTGTGTACAAATACATCAAGAAGAAAATTCGCCCTGCTTATCTCCATCAAATGTGACTTGGAGCAAAGAAAACTCAAATACTAAGTAAATATAGCATTACTCAAACTGATTTTGTAGACAGTGATTGCGAAAATATAAGTGCGAAAATAATTTCTTTTTACTGTAAATGCATATATCAGATAAAGCCTAGTTTTGTTTTGACAATTCAACAGGTTGTGATCTCTTCCACGTGGTCAGTAGGAGGATTCTAACTTCCATTTCGAAACACTACAAAAAGTGTCATAAACCGATGTACTTAATTAACACTCAATACTAGAAATGCAGAGGAAAACTGATAGATAACAATCTAGTCCACAGTTCTATTTGCTACTGCTAGTATATGTTACTGCAAATCAACATAATTCAAGATTTCGCCTCAGGATTTCAAGGGTTAGAGTCAGGATTTATTGGTGTCTAAAAAACTTAAAATGTGAAGGGTAGTGCCCATAAAAACAAACAATTTTAGCCATTTACGTGATTGTTCTACCATCTATAACCATATCAATCTCTTCTTGTTGCATTTCACCTGCCTTTAAAACCATTTTCCACGGTGGCTTCTCTATGTATCTATTATTTCAGAGTTAATCCTCTAAATGCAAGATTTTTTTCCGTTAAAGAAACTCGTTTGCTATCGTCTTCTACGCGTTTTATTCAAAATACGGCAAAAGCAAAGCAAAACAAGTCAGTCACAAAATTTCATCATTTGCCGACAAACCCTCGTTGTGCTGCCAGACAAAAGATTGGGCGGGGGTACAATGCCCCCTCGAACCACCCTTTAGCAACACATCTGCTACAAACTCAACATTGAGTGGCAATCAGTTACCATTTGTTACAGCCACCTATGTGATGCTTTTTTGTTTTAAGTTTGCAAAGGCTGCAGGGAAGAACCAAGAATCTTTTCGAAACTACGGTACAGATTCGAATTTGCTGTTGAAAATGCTGGATGTAGCTAAGTTAAGTCTGTTGATTTCTCATGAATAGCTTTCAGAAAATAAGGATAACACAAATTGACAGCGCAACTTAGGCGCTTTTACAGAATTTCCTTGCCTCTTATGATTTTTAGCCGTGCATATTCGCAGACCATCATTCTCAAGATGTGTCTATCGCAGCAGTTGATGCCCATCTCTTCCTAGTTCTTCAATATAACTGCAGGTCTTTAACGTTTATATTTAAATTCCTGTTCTGCCGCAATTATGTACTGCAAGTTTTTCGCTGTTTCACATTTCCATATTTATATGCAAATCCTGCTATAAAAGCCAACGAATTTATTTACAAAATTGATAAAAAAAATCATGTTGTTACACCAAAGACTTCAACTAGTTAAAATTTGTTGCTATATCAGTTACCGAAAATAAGCCTAAAGAAATTATTTGCAGCAACATATTTTTGTGTGTTTTCACTTTGTTGCTCTTGGCCCTCTTTTGACTTTCATTATCTGGCACAAGCTATTGAACAGTTTTTAAAAGGACAGTACCCTCTCTACAAATATCTCCCTCTCACTGGCCTAAACACTGTCTAACTTGAAATGAAAACACTGCAATGAAGATTCAAAATGACTTTTTTAATAGATTCGTGTGCCATTCTAGTTATCCAGGGATCAGTAAAATTTAAAAGTGGCGTTGGGTTTGTCCATAAGATGTGTTCAATTGAATTGAACTTTCATTTGTCTTTGAATACTAATCCCGAATTGGCCGATTATGTATATTGGCATAAATACATAATACAGCGAGACAAACAGCAATATAAAGGGTTGAAATCTCCAAGAATCATAGGCCTTTGCATAATAATTGGTGTTCACTGAACTGTAATGGATCAGACTAGCTCATTGATCCTTGGCCGCTACTGTAATCCGTATTTGCATTCATTGCAATTGTTGGTCTGAATATGTTAACAATATCGTATCTTCTGAGCATATGTGTTGCCAGTTGTAATTTTATGATGTAGAATAGACTTCAGAGCAGCGCTGTGGTCAGGTATGGGGATTTTGAATTTGATTCTTGTGATAACCTTTGTAAGAAACTAATTCAGTTAAAAATCATTATTGAGGTCAATATCTGCCAAGAAAAGTCGCTATTCGTACAATGTGGCAAGGAAATCGCAAATCTCAATCATCCTTCGAACTAGAAACATAGCATCGACTACAAAATTTGTTTTGCCTTGCAATTCATTTCGAATCTTCATCTATTTGTCAAAGTAAGTGTCTGTTATCCTCCTTAATTTGTTCGTTTTTCTTTACATTTGCCTTGTTTTGCTACAAGATTTGTTGCTAACATATAAATAAAACACTTGGTAACGGTCATTTTTTACAACAAATGGATGAAAGGCAGAACTGAAATTAAGAAATGAAAGCTTTCAGTAGCTACTGAGATTCACCAAAAAACATTTGGCTTTACTGGGGAAAAATAAGTTATTTACAACAAAAGAGTATACTTTGGCAAGGATGTAAAA
This sequence comes from Catostylus mosaicus, assembly GCA_964019065.1. Taxonomy (NCBI): domain Eukaryota; kingdom Metazoa; phylum Cnidaria; class Scyphozoa; order Rhizostomeae; family Catostylidae; genus Catostylus; species Catostylus mosaicus. The sequence continues at coordinate 3,783,338 of OZ025187.1, forward strand.
ACTATAAAAAAACTATATTGTATACGAGTACAGACAAAGCATGGGAGCAAATATAAAAAATCAGTTCGAATCCAAAATTTGAAATAAAATAGTAGAGTGAAACTGAAATTAAATGAAAGAAGCACATTGAATTGTTTCTGCCTTGCGTGGCGTGATTCTTCAATACAGCCATCCTAGATCTTTTATCAAAAAATATATATAACCTCTAAAGGTATAAGATTCTAAAAAGATCTTAATTTGGTGACTAATCTGTTTGCTTTTTGCAACCAACTTTATAATCATAATCATTATATCTTAATATCATTAACCAACCAACTTATATTCCTCATTCTCTTTATAGATATATTTCAATCAGTATTTGTATCTATAAAGTAATCAAACATACAACTCTCGCAAGATGTTTCGCATTCGCTTTGCAGCTGATGCATGCTAAAAACTTCTTTTAAGTAAGGAAATGCTAGCATGCAAGATGTTTACTCGATCATAACTTAAGAGGAGGGACCAAATTATAAAATTTAAAAATTATGACACCAGCTAGCATTTCATTTTGACGAAGATCTTAATTATGAGGTCGATATGGATCAATGTTAAACTAAGTGATCTGTTTCAGAGAAAAATAAAAAAGGATAACAAATTAAAGTTATATGCTAAAATGACAAGCTTCTGGTTAACTAAAAAGACATATTTCGGCTTTACTTAGAATTGACTTGTCAAGTAAAAGCTGGATTTTAAATCTGACATAACCTGACAAAAACAACCATTAATGCTTGAAATGCTTTTGTTTAAATCAACTGCAAATCTCATAATAATTATCAAGGTTTTTGTTAATATTCTAGAGATGTTTTAAAGCAATCTTGGTACCTTTCAGTTTGACTAAGGGAAGTTTCTATTAAAATCAAAAGGCTAGATATCGCGGGGCTAACGGTATTCTGAAAAAACTGTAAATAGCAAAATAGCGAAATAGCGAAGTACACATTTTTTTATGAGAACAAACCATATGAGAACATAAGGCTTCAAATGCCTAAAAGTTAAGAACATGTTGAGAAAATGACAAGGCCTCATAGCTTTCTTTCCATTAACATAAAATAAAAAGAGTAAAATACAGTGTTAAAGTGGTGTTCAAAAAGTGTTCGAATTATTATTTGAAGTATCTGTAATTTTGCTGGCCAAAACTCTTCCTTTTCAAAGCAATTATCGTTTTTTTTTGAGAAATCATTGCACATTTTAAGAGCAAGGAAATTAAGAAAATGTTAAGAACATTTTAAGCCTTCAAACCAAAAAAGTTAACAACATAACTAGGCCTCATCGACATTCAATGTTCTTATAAAAAAATATGTATAGAACTAGCGACATGACCCTAAGACTAAGCCTTACTAGAACCTAAATTCAAACTCTAACCCTAACCCTGACCCTGACCCTGACCCTAATCCTAACCCTTTTTCTCTACTTCGCTATTGGCAGGAGATGTATTCGCTAAAAGCTACCAATAGCCATGCCACCAAATATAATTTCGGAGGTTTTATCGAGTTTTATTCGTCCCTCTGACAGGAAGGAATAGCTAAAGAGCCAAATTCATGATTATTTTGAAATCGCAAGGTGAACTTTTTTCACTCTATGCCAAGACATAGAATAAGAATCCAAGTAACATGAGTTAGAGCCTAAAAATCTCCATGTTCAAAAGAAATTTATCCCTATATCCTCAGTCTTACTTACAGAACAGAGCTTAAAAAGAACGACACACGAAAGCATGGAATGACAACGTTGCCAAAAGTCTTAAGCTACAGGGCCTCCGACGAGAATTGAAAAACGGAAAAATGGAAAGGCAATGCCCCCTCCATCCCCTATCGTCGGAGCCCTGAGCAACTAACATAAGACCATTCCTAAATACGATTCAGATCTATTGTTCTTAGTATACCTCCCTGGAGGAATAGCAAAGTTAGCTTAAAAAATGTTTTGAAGTCCAATATATTTCACTTCAATATATTTCAATTCAGATATTTGCTAAAAGGTTTCTTTTCCCTGTAAAGATCTTTTACATGAAAATAATGAAAAATTTCAGACAATTAAATGTTTGGTCTAAAAGATTATATCCCTTGCTTAAATGACGATATTGAACTTTTGCTAGTCACAACAACATTAATTAAGAAGCAGAATGCTTTTGGATTCTACAAAAGCTCCATACCATTTCTTGAACGAATTGAAAACTAAACTTTGCTAAAACATTAATTAAACCACCACCCTGTCATTAAACATGTTAATTATTAAAAAGAGTAAAGCCTGGTTTCCATATAGCCGTAAGGTGCCGAAGATTCCCTGCAATATCTATGCTCCCGGTATCGCAGGCATCTGAATTCACTAACTTCAGCCGATAAGTGATAGTTTGGCTTTTAAATGGAAACGCTTTCTTACGGTACCGCGAGTTGTTGTTTCATTTGCCGTTAGGATGTCGTTAAGCTAATGCTACTTTTTACAAAGAGCCTGGTGATTTTAACCAAGCTCGATGTTCTTACTTTTTGGAAAATTTTGAGACTTAAGTGTTCTTAGTGGTGCTTTGATTCAATATTTTTGTCCAATTCCTACAATTCTTTAATATCAGCCGATAAGTAATAGTTTGGCGTAACAACAGCGCTTGCTGCCTTGATTTCATAAGCATATCGTCTTATAACCTTCATTCGTTTGAGGCTAGGCGTGATTTAGACTTGCTCCAAGTCCAATTCTTTTATTATCACATTAAAATAAACTAAATATATCTGCAACAATTATTTTATCGATACCACACGCGGCTGAAAAAGACTTGAAGATGTTGAGCCCATAAGAAAAGTACAGAAAAAAGGATAAAGGTGCTAGAAGCACACGCGAGACAGCATATGCGGAAACTACTCAACGAAACACTTGACACGCGAATAGCAAACAATCTATGCGAACTGCATGTGGTGCATACTTATTATACAAAGATATACAAATTTAAAAGAAACAAATTACAAAAATAGAATGAGCGACTTTCCTGTATTAGGTGCCAATATAAAAATATGCATTAGCTGAAACCCATGGTTTTGAATTGTAATAAAGTGGCTATTGTATTCAGCAGATCTTTTTGACATGCGCAATCTGAGACAGGCGTCCAAAGTTATGATTCAAAGGAAAGAACGATATTTTTATATTGCAAGAATAAAGAAAAACCAGCACAGGGTGCACTATTGGTTGTATTTATCCAGATTATTTCAAATATTTGGTTACCAAGATCAATAAGATTGCTGCCTCTTGAATATATATATTACCAATATCATTGAATGGTGGATTGCCAAAGAAGTTCACATGAAGCATGGGAAGACTATTTCTTTTATCGTAAAGCAGGAAGTGTTTAATCTGCAGGGGATTGGAAACTCAGGACCGAGAAAAACATGTTATTCAAATTGTTTTTCTGTTTATAAAAGAAATAGAATTGAAGCAAGTTTAGGCATGTTCTAACCATGTACTCATTTTGTAATAAATCGAGTATCATTGCTCTAACAAAGGATGTTCTTTTGGCAATGAATGTAGCATATTCCAGAGCAAATAAACGTTTGTAATTCATCATAGCAGGGGATAGTAAGAATAGTTTCGTGTTTGATTGACAGAAGCGCAGCAAGGGGCGGACAAAGGCAGCCGTCGCCCCCCCCCCCATAATAACAAAAGAATTTCTGTTTGAGAACAGCTACCCTGGATGCCAGACATACCCATTGGGATACGATTGGGTAAAGAACAGTACAAATCTGAAATAAAATCAGTCCGTCAACTTGGAAAACAATAATTCAGTGACAAATAATCAAGTCTGCCGTGACCTAAGCACCTTTCCTGACAGCTTTTTCAAGGTAATCAGAGCCTTCAGTGCAGTTTGATAGCTGACCACACCTGCCACTAATGCTTAATAAGTAATTAATGTCTGTGGTCTATGCCTCTTTTAATGGGATAGATTGGATGTTTCAAAACTTTCTTGGATTGATTACAATTCCTTGTGTTGTTATTATCCCGCCGAAAATTGTGGTCGTTTGAAAGACCGTTTCATTGTTTTGGGGGTTAAACATCGATTCAATTGAACAAACCTTAGCGTTATCTGTTTTCATATGTATCTATTAGTGCTGCGTAGTTTTCTCGGCTACTTGGCAGAAAGACGCCACGGAACCTTTCGACGTATGCACCTCCATATTCCTTTGACCGCAGCTCTAAAAACCTAAGAGCGTATGGAGAAATTATGATAGGGCTTTTAAGACCAATACATCCAATGCAATGAGCTTTTAGGGAAAAAAAATGAGCGTTAAACTCCTCGACCACATGGTACAACAAACAATCTTGTCTGGAATACACTACATCAATTAATAAAATGTATGATATTTATTGCCCTATTGTCGTTTCTATCCAGACCTAAAAGCCTTGGTTGCCTCCCTCGACAACGTTCAAATTTCTGAGATGCTTCGAGAAACAGCTGTAGACATCTTGGATTAGTACCAAAAGGAGACATTGAGGTTCTTTGATTTTCGTTAAAAATTCAACATCCATGCAAGGGTGCCCCCCCCTTAAACGTAGGAAGGGAACTGAGTTGCAGAAAACCTTAAGAGCGTGCAGTGTCTAATAAAAAAAATTAGCAAAATTCCTTACATGAAAACTAGTCTGCAAGCAGCCAATTTCAAGAAAATCAGCTTCTCCAATCTAGTATAATCCTAAATACCTAAACTGTGAAGACTCAAAAACGTTTCTTATAAGAAAATGAATAATCTTCTTAAAAGCAATACTTTCACCTCTAACCATTTGCCATTAAAATATCGTTATATGCTATAATTGGTCCAATCTTTTGGAAACGTTTCCTGCTAACTGATTTCTCACGTATTTAATAGGGCGAATGCTCTTCTTACTTCTGAAGGTATGTGGAGGCAGATATTACCAAATAAATGCAGCTAGCCGCAGGAGCGAGGATATTAATTATTAATGGAAATAGGAGTCGTAATTTTCTTTTTTGAGAAACTCTTTGACTTGGTTTTGCATTGGCCTAATGGTATAATACAATCTGCGTCTTGTTAGCTTTAATGCTTTCGATCTTTTAAAAAGAAAACTTATATTGACAATAAGGCTTGGTAGCATAAAAAACTGTTTAATGCCAGGATGGAAAGGGAATTATTTCAATTGTATTTTCTTCCCTCTCTCTACAGTCTACATAGATGAAAAGTGTAAATAAAAAAGTAATGGATTAGTCGTCGAGACCCTTTTCATCAAAAACTCAATTTTAAGCATCGGCAACACAAGCGAATCAAAGAGCACATTAATTCAATTTGCAAAACAGATCTTGATGTTGATTTAAATTTGATTTGATCTGGTTTGAATAGGTTTGGCTTGGTTTGCTTTGATTTGTTTGGTTTGATTTTGTTAGATTTCATTTGATTCGATTTGATTTGATTCGATTTGATTTGATTCGATTCGATTTGATTCGATTTGATTTGATTAGTCCAGAGCTTTCAATCCACTTTATGTTTACCGCTAAAATGAAAAGACTTTGAACGCGTCGAATCTCTTATAAAAGCGAGAATCAGCAGGAAAGTAATTTTGACCTTAATTGCAACTATTGTGCATAGTTTTATGATGCAAATGTGATCTAACTAGGCCAGACTACAATTTTTGGTCTTCAAGTGAAATGTCACATTTCGGAATCTATATCTGGAAATTCCGTTTGTGTCTCGATTCCCTTCAAGGCAATGTCCAAGTTACACGCTGATGATATCATAAGTTCAAAAGCCCTTAGTGCGCTGTTAAGCCTTTATTCAATCTTTATTCTGTTTGTCCTTTTTGCATTCGACCATATCATAATCTTGATTTATATTCATTTTTATATTAATTTATGCACTGGATACAACCAAAGATGCCGTTCCTCAAGTCTTCTATTTCATGAGTAGTAGGGATGTTTAGCTACGCATGGTATAGCTGCGATCCTTGCGGTCTGCCAGACCATTTGAAACAACACATCATGTAAATTCACAAGGTTAATTAAGGACTTCTTGAAGCATCATTAGATTTCTGCTAATCTTACAATAGTTTAGTATACTCATCACTAGATTTCAAATTAAGGCCAGGTAATGCATCATGATAAATAATTAAAACTATTATAGAACTTTCAATTAAGTGAGTTCATATCAATCAGCGCAATGCTAGTTGAATTCAACAAGAATTAAAATCTCTGATTTTCGTTAGGAAGATTTCTATTTCCAAATACAAAGATGATTTTAATGCATTTAGAATGAAATGATCAGATGAATTAATTCCTTATGACGAGCAATATTTAAAAAACTTGGCTTTTTTGGAGTGAAAATGTCTTCTTAATTCAAAGCTTCTTCGCCATAAATCACTGATGTCATGTTGAACAATTCAATTATTGCTGCACATAATTCTCTTGTTAAGAAGTCAAATTTAAAAAAGATGGGCTTTGAAAAGTTCATTTTGCCAATAATAACCGATTGTTTATTACAGAGATTTTCCAGCAATTTTTACAATCATAAGAAGTTTTAAATTTTGTGCAAAGTATTGGCAACGACAGATGTGGACTTAGAAAAAAATTTGTGAAACCAGACATGGCCTTTGAAGGTTTTTTGTCCTGTGCTCGAGCAATTACTCGATCATTGACGTAGACAAGGTCTCGATGATATTAATCCCACGTTGCAAGACAGCAGCTGATAAATAGGGTGCTATTTGCATGTATTCATATGCATAATTTCACCTGCCATCTTTGCCCAAAATGTTAGTCTGAAGACTTTGCGAAAAGTGTACATGGGGCAACTACCCATGATGATGATGATCATGATCATGATCATCATAATCATCATGATCATCATTAGTTGGCATTTGTAAGCTATTTGTAAATTTGGTATATTTTATTCTTAGATACTTAAGCGTATCCCCAACTTGCAAATAAAGCGATGATGATAATAATAATGATAATGACAATAATAATGCGGGTTTCATTTTTCTCAGCTCCAATGAGGGTTTTCCTATGATTTCTAGGTAGAATCTATAAGAAAAAGGGATGATGTTTCAGATGGAGAGGGTCCTTTCTTTAGGGAGCACCTCCAATTCAAAGGGAATTTCCAAAAAAATTGAGGGGGAACCAAAGACCTTATTCGCAGTTCAGGGCAAGGGAGCTTGACAGTAAAAATGTGGGCAAAGCAATACTAAAAAAATAACAAGGCCTATTTTCCAGGATCAGAGGGGAAAGGGACGTGAGGGGCTTATTGAAACCAGAACTTCCCAGCTGTATGCGTCCCTAGGGAAAGTAAATATATCGAATCCGATCTAATATGAACATGCACACAAAACAAATAAAGTGCTTTTAACTCAAAGCAAAAGCAGTATTTAATATTTCACTTAACCCATTTTCCAAGCCAAAAGTTCTCATATAAATGAGCATATAAGTTGCCCACGCCCATCTTAAAGACATGGAAAAATTCTTGATATTGAAATAATACGAGATAGATAAGAGACCATCTGCATGGTATTAACAGATGTATTATAAAGAAGCCGAAAAAACTACATTTCGAGATTCCCAGCCTTTAACTACTAGCTACATACAACTTTAATTAAAAATTAACCAAGTACAAAATTCTCTTTATAAAGATAAAAAAAATCGTGAATATTTGATGTGGTTTCTTACGTAATCTTATGCAATTAGACAGAATATTTTTGTTACGAATTGGTTAGTAAAACGTAAACATGAAGGCGAATAACATTAAAAAAGTAAAAACATAAAGACAGAGGACAGGATCCACGAGGTATGCCCATCTATTCTCCTTATAATTTACTGATCTTCTATGATAATTTAATGAGCGAATTTATACTCTTCGGGTTGAAAGAAGTATGCTTAAATATTTCAGTAGGAAGAGCACAAGAATCCAGAATTAAAAAATCTTACATTTGATGAAATAACCAACCCATTTATTCTAGTAGCTCTCTTACTTAAAATGATAAAATACATTCTACTCGTAGTACAAAATCTGCCTAAACATGATTAGCAATCACAAATTTCTACCACCAGCGAAAAGGGCGTCGTTTTTTTCCTTAACAGATATTATATCTAACATGATATAAGCAAAAGTATGTAATTAAAAAGGGTGTCGTTGGTTATTCTCTTGTGTTGTGGCGTCCCTTCTACATGTTTAATTGCAAAGCAGCGTTACGGAGAATACTGTTTGTTCGAAGTTTTAGTATTAGACAAAAAGGTGGGAACAGAATTAAACTTGTAGGGAAATATTTCGTCTTGTACTCCTCAGGGTATACGTTACGTGGAATACTGTTGGTTAAACGTTCAAGTATTAGATGAAAAGGCGGGGACAGAATTAAACTTGGAGGAAGAGGACGTGTAATAACGATGGCTTTATGTTTCAACTATCTGAACCCCTCTTAATCTTCTCCTCACTATTATGTGTCTCCATACTTTGGAAAGTAGAACGAATAGAGTACTTTCGTAACCTCAGTATGCAGTTGTGGTGCGCAGCGTTTTTCCTTTTTCGGGAAGCTGTTACGCTAAGTAGCATAAAGCATTTATTGAATTTTAGAGTTGCGCCAAAAGCGAAAACATAATATGACACCAATGCGATTACACGCATTTTTTATAAGAAACAATATATAAGAAACCGACCGCTCCGCTCTACTAATTATCACACTCAAACTTAAGAAACTGCTCGAAAAGTAGAAATTACCTCGATTGCCGTTGAGAGCGTGATTTTATACGCAAGCTGTGAAATCCGTATTGAACCACTGCAGGCTGAATTAAATGGTTACGTCATAAACGCTAAATTGAGATACTAGAGGCTTGACAATGTAACACCCAATTTTCCAATAGAAAGGTAGCTGTTCCGGAATTAAACATTTAAGAAACTTTAATGAAACTTTTAGAACTAAGATGAACCAAAAAGTAAGAAACTGAATACTAAGTCCGAGTTTAGTTCCTTACAAAAAAAATGGGTGTAACAGTACGGAGGATGTTGTTGTACTCTATTCACTAATGGCAAGGGGGCCGGGCTTGCTTTGGGGCCAGGGAGGCAAAGCCCCCTTGCAGCACCTTAGAATCTTTGTGCACTGTGGAATGGCCAAGAATGGATGGCTTTCCTTCTTTCCATGTGAGTTGCATTCACGAACATTTGCTGAAATTTGTGGTGAAAGTTAATCATTTTGCTTTTATGACATTTGCTCTCGATTTGACAAAGAAGACACTGCAAAATATTTAGTTAGCTAACCAGCGCAAATACACTTTCTAGTATAACTGTTTCTAACTGAAGTGTTGGCGTATATAATTTTATAGAAATCCCACTTTCCTGATTGCAAATACTAAATAATATTCAAAGCATAATAAAGTAATAAATAATATCATTACTTTATGACTACTTTGAGATCAAGAATTAGCGTGTCATTCGAAATTTTGCGATATCAAATGTTTCTTAGTTCTTTGTATCCCAATTTATGTTTGAACTGAATAGACGTAACTTAGTTTATGAATCTAGCTCAAAATGCTTTGATAGGAAATCTAAAGGAAAATGTTGCCATGTGACTACTGTATGCTGCTAATTGGTTACATTGGGAAAAGATTGTTAAAAATTTGATGTTTAAAACGAGGAATCTTATACATGGATTTGAAACGCACCTTACATATATTAATATGAGACCCCTTTGAGAACTGAAGACAGCGAGTGTTCATATTCAGTTCACGTTAGATGGAGTAGAGTTGTACTTTGGTAAACTTTTTACCGAAGGCGAAGAAGTTGTTGTTGCAGTTTATCAAAATATTTCTGCAGCTTGGTTTTTGTAAGGATTTGATGCACTTTTTAATGTACTTTGAATCACGAAAAAAAGCGGCCATTTCAAGTTTAATAGTTGCAGACTTAATTGTTTGCACACAGACTTACTTGCTGTTCAACTACCAGTTTGAATATTTAATGCGCAGATCGTTGCATATTCTATTCAAGCGATCACGAGGATTTCTGTAAAGCATTTTCCTAAGGCGATAATTTCCTCGGTTGCAGGTGGAATTCTTAAAACAGCAGACTTTGTTTTTGAAGGCAAGTGAGCTTCAAATCGCACTGTGGACTGTGAGAGCTGCACAAAGTATTACGCTTGCTGTGGTTGATGGACACTTGGAAAACAAGCTTGTTCGATGTAGTCTCGAACATTTAAGACTGTTCTTCCTACTTCATCCTTTGTCATGGCGGTAAGAAGTTGCATGCAATTTATAAAAATATTTTTTAACGCGATAACTAATTGAACTTAGCAAAAGCGAATCAAGGAATTTGCTATTGAAGTAAATCTCTGCAAAGGACTAACAATAATCCTAAGCATAAGTCATAAGCATCTTCATTAATATATAAAGCAATTGGATCAGGAACTGCAAGCTGTTTGGAGTATTTGAGTTTTAGAGTAAAATAATACTTAGATTTTAAGCAAAGTAGAAACAGATTGTATTCCACGCTGGCGGTAAGAGGATCTTTGATCATTATTCATATACATAACAAAAGGTCGAAATTTTCAGACAGACTGAAATTTCCTGCATGTGAATTTTCTGATGTGTTTGCTTTTTTATATGATGTCACAACATGAACTAATCTCTAAACGGCAGTATGCACTATGTAAATGCCTATATGCACTATTTATAATTGCTAAAAGAAGTGCTGGTCGCTGGTGCTTCCGGCATGAAATCATGTAGCGCTGCATGCCTATTGATGCATATTTCTTTTTTTATCAAAATAAGCAAGGATTTAAGAGGATGATGGCAGTAAGTTAGCATTTTAGCCTCATTTGAAATCAAACAGCACCAAGAACACAACTTTGATCCCTGCAAATAGCGAATAAGTAGTAAAAACAACAGTGTCCAAGACGAGCAAGGCTTAGGGGCCTGCTCATCTGAAAGCACATAAATTTGGCTTGTATTCGGACAGTATAGATGAATGTCTGCCATAGTTATGGTATATAATGCCATAGTCACCATAAGTTACACCTTTAAAGAATATATTGAAGTTTTGATTTTCTCATTCACTCCACATATACAGTCGAACGAGTCTCCATGAATTTCCTGATTTTGCCCTATTAAGACAGCATTTAAGTTGCGTTTTGTTATTTTATATTCTCTTTCCAGCAGTCCATAACATTCCAATACTCGTAAACTAGTTAACTAGTAAAATGTTGCACTGGAATTGCTCTCATGCATAGAGATTTGTCCCCGATCATCAGGGCTATAAACATATCTATACATTCTCCTTGCTGTAAAAGAACAAAGCCAATGCCCGATTTTATTGAAAAAAAATTATTTGATTTAATTCGTAATACATGTTTTCTAATTCGCTGCATCATGGATTTCTTCGGAAAAGCCATTTTCTTTCCGATTCATTTGAATGGTTTTTCAAGCTCCGATTTTTATTTACAAAGTTAGCTTCGCATCTATTGTTTGTAATTTTTTTTGCTATCTTTCGAAGGAACCGCTCTCAAACACTTGGCATCTACACTTTGGGGAGCCTAGCCTTTGCACTATTTTCCTTACAGTGATGTACAGACGGATAGAATTGTATGTGATGTCATAGTAACTAGGGACAAGGATGTCACTTGAGAGGGGTTTGGGGTGGCAAAGCCTCCCAGGTACTGAAATAAAGTTTTCTTGCAAGGTTAAACAAGGCACTGCAGTACAGGCTTTAGATATGGAATGGATTTTTTACTGTTTTGGTAGGGTAATTAGTGACTTTTGCAGGGAAAATTTCCATCCCAACATGGAGCATGAAATGATGACCATGACTAGAGGAACACAAGTAATCTACTTTGCATGCTAGCTCTTCAAAATGTTAGAAAATCTAATTAAAGCTTTACCTGTTACAGTATGTTTTACACCAGTGTTTACCTTGGTAGAACGGTAATTGTGTTTAACGTGTCCATTGCATGAATTGAATGCATGAATACGTGCTCTATCTTCAGCTAAGTTTTATTTTGCCTAAAATGTGTAAAGAGATGTAAGAAAGGGATGATAAATGTTTATGGAGGAAGTTAATCTCAATACATCTATTCGAATGCTCAATATACATTGTATAAAACGTTTCGCTAAAGCCTTCATCAGAAAATATCGTGCATCACGGAGAAGGTTTTTTCTCAGTCAATATATACGCTTCCTTTACAATAAAGAGTTAACGTTTACAAAGCTTAAAGTGAAATGCCAAAATATTTCCTTCTTTGCTTGAAAATCCACTTATGATTAAGTATTTATTAGGGTGATTTGTAAAATGCATATACTTTTCATACATTTAGCAATTATACTTGGAAAACATTTTGTTAAGCATTACTTTCCGAAAATTTCGCTCGGGGACATTCAACGTTTTTCAGCCAGCGTTCTCAGACTGATGATCCATGTGAATGTTTTTACCACTTATGCCACTTATTTAATTTGTTTATTAAATTCCTAATCATAGCTAAAGCTAATTTTTCTGTTGGGCAGGTCGGTTTGGGTTCAGACGTATCCAGAATTCAATGAAAATAGCTTGCACGTTTTAGCAAGTTTACATTGACTCGATTTCCGAATCGCTTTTTTCGATTTTAAAGCATATGATATACAGCAGTCAACATTTTATTTGCGAACAGGTCATACTTAAGTGCAGGTGATAAGAAGCGAGATTTCAAACACATTTTGATGTCGTTGGCATGACACCAAAGAAAGGGTTTCATTTCATTTCATTAGTACTTTCATTGGTGGAAGCCTAAGCTGCTTAGAAGACGGGTTACAGATTAGTGTATCTGGCGGTGGGGGGGGGGGGGGGGAGACAAGGGGGTAAATGCTTCTACCACTAAAAGTGTTTGAGATACACAAATCTGCGAGGTCTTGGAAATTCTCCCACTGGAAGCCAGAAAACATCTTGCTTTATTGGCTCTCACCCTCCCCCCTTCCCCACACGGCCCTAGCTACGCAATTGCAAAGTAGTCTATTTTCCAGTTTTTTTGGGTATGAAGAATAGAAGTATGTTAGTCAATTTATAATGTATGGCCAAGTTCGCAGGTCTTCAAATGTATGTGAGTAACAAATTTTCTTTTACTTGTACGAAAATCTGTTTGCAGACGACGGTAGTTTCTTCATAGAAAACGTTTAAGCACTTGAGGTATGCTATTTTACTTTTCTTTAAGGACCTTTGTTTAACAACGCTTTAGTAATATGATATTTTAAGAAAAATATTGATGATTACCAATAATGTGAAACACATTCAATCAGACTCATAACCTTGAGCATGCGTGGAAGGTTTTTAAAGATTTATACAATTTTCGGAAATATCACTCTTAGGTTGCCTACTAGCACGATATTTTAGACCAATGTGGAAACTCTTTCCCACAGTCTTTAAATGGCATCCTCTACATCAAAATGATGCCCATTGCTCCTTCACTGAGGCAGAGAAGGGTAAAATTGATGACTTGCAAAAAAAATAATATAAGAATGAAATCTTGTAAAGATCTAGACAGGGTGATAATCAAGGTTGAGCTATGAATTTCAAAATGCAGGGTCACCTGCAAAGAGGAAAAATGTGAAAATGGACATTGTTACAGAGGTTAAAAGGAAGACTTCAGAAAAAGGGTCTTTTGCCAAAGTTCCATATAATGGTTATGCAAACGATTTTAATGCAAAAGATTATATATCAGGGAAGGTATGGACATTATCAGGAATTGAGTACTGGGACTTGTAAAATTTCTTACAAATAAAATCACTCTACATTGTACTTAAAATACAATTTACTTACTGTCCCTTCCTCATCATCCCCAGCATAATCTTCAATATCCTCCGCCATTTCATTTAAATATGATTCGTTATTTAAACTATAGTTTACTCCAATATCCTCTTCAATACTTCTGAATTCCTTCTTCATAACTTAGCCATTGCAGCTTCTTGATCAGATTCTGCTCTTTCCAGCTCCTGCATTTTTCCCCCAACATTATCTTTCATTTCTCTCATCGCACCCATCACCCTTGTATCCATCTTCTTTTTTTCTCCCTTCACGTAGGTTTTTATTCAATCACGACGGGTGCATCCTCGGATCTAAGAATCACGTTGACCGTATTTGTCAGACGTATCGCATGGAAATCTTTTAGTTGCAGTTTTGGCCAGTAATCATAGTCTTGTTTTCAGATTCGCTTTCCTTAGGGGTTAAGTTGCATTTTTGTTATTGTGATTTTGATTAGTCTAATTGAAGTCACTTCACACTATTCATTGCTCTCCATTATTCTAAAGAATTTGTGGTTTTAGATAACTGGCTGGCTTTTTGTTTACATATACTTTGTGTAGTTCATATCAGTGGTCTACAGGCCTAGATCATTCGCTTGGCAGTTCTTTGAGCTAGGTCTAACACATTCGCTGTTATAAGAAAAGTCTCAGATCATAACAATACATAAAAGCTAACGTAACATTTGAAATACTTAGTTCGCTACCATAGTTCTTGTGATGCTGTGGCGTAGCACAACCCTAAGACGTACTTGACTTATAATGTCAGCAAACAGTTTTCGATGGATTCCCAAACTGGGATGGAAATGGGAAATGGGTGTGCAAGTGATTTTTGAATTTTTTCACATCAACAAAACAAAACCATGCATTTCTTATATCATTCATAAAACAGCCTGTTATGCCGTAATGAAGTAGCTGAGTACATGTATAGTATGTAATGTATATGCCCGTAAATGTAAATGTAAATGCATTAAGCTACACTGTACTGTACTGTAGATTGTACTGCATGTAGATTCCAATAAATTTCAGGAAAATAATCGCTCCTAAAATAAGAGCACTTTTGAGAACATTCAAGCCTCAAATTTTGAAAAAATTAAGAATATCACGCCTCGGGAAAAATTACCTGGTTCTTATAAAAAAATAGACTGTAGCAGAAAATTAAAAAAGTGGACTGACCCAGAAAATAGTGGATTAGGCAAAAGCCTAACAAAAGACTCGCAAGGCTACTTGACTAACTTTTATAAAATACAGCTGCTACTGTTGGTCTGGGAGGAGCGAAAATTCGCAATTTGTTGAGAGTACTTAAAATCGCTACAATAAAAATGGACAGGATAAAATGAATTTATGTGCTAATACGCGCATTCTTTTGATCTATTTCAATAAGAACTAAAGGCAGAACAGAGTGAAGATTTCGTAGAGACACAATATAGAAGGACTGCAATTAGGTCTTCATTGAATCGGGCAGGTTGAAGAGAACTTGAAGTTTAGAAAATAGGCATCTTCTTGCGAGAGCAGCACATGGTTAAAAAAAATCGACTAATGTGGCTCGATATTCAATGAAGCCGTTTAGCCTATTTTCTGACCAACTTGCATAAAAACCTATAGTCCTTGCAAAAAATTCTTGTAAAATACTGCATGTTTCTCAGCGCCCGCCCAAGAATACCCTATTGTCATCGCATAATCCTCCCCGCCCTACCCCCAAAAAAGGTTGGATAAAATTAGTTCGTTCGTGCATTATCGCCATTCATTATCACCATCAAGTAGCTACCATGGTAAAGCATTAAGCAAGAAAGAAGATCAACATTGTGAGGGGGTGGGGACGGAGTTTGCAAATTTTGGTTTGATCACTCAAATGTTATGACAGGGATTGATTTCTTAAATTTGGGCTACTATCACCACCCTCACTCTCTCGTTAAGAAGAGATTTCAATATATTTCTTGAGGGACTCCCTGGAACATTAGTGAAACAAATTTTTGCATCATTTAATTGCATTTTGTAAGAATCAACCATAACCAGAACTCGCTGACACTGTCTTTTTTGGTTGTTGATGGCATATGATACTGCGTATTTTTGTGCTTAGCTTTAATGATTTATAAAATAAAAAAGGATCATAGCTCAGCAGAAGAATGCCAACAAACCATAGCCTGAATCTCAACCCTAAAATTTTGTCATCAGCGATAAGATTGTTTAAGTTCTGGTGGCAGACATGTCGAATAGAAGCTTTCACATTCACATACCAGGGGAAAAAAGCAGCTCTGTAAAGAGCAAGGTATTTTCAGCATAGTGATTCAGGAAGAAGATTGACTGTTGGCCCACTTTCATTGAAAGTGATTTTGGGAATTCATCTTTCTTGAATGTTTCACTTAAACAAGATCTTCTTTTACGATCATGAAGGCAAGTTGATTTAATCAGGTCGGTTAATCTACAGATTTTACGATATGCAAGAAACTTGATTCAGTGTTTTATCTTAAGTATGAGGTGAGATTATCTCAATGCGTAGAGATTTGAAGAAAAGTCTTTAGCTCCAAAATCCTAGTTGATCAGAAATGTAATTAAAATTGTCATTCGGTTTAAAGATGTTAGATGAAGAGATAGAAAGAAACATCAGATTTCTTAAGACGAAATTGCATGCAATTGCTAGGCTAGACAGAGGCATTGAAACCGAGAGAGATAAACCGTCAAGTTCAAGTAGAGCAATACCAAAATGAGAAAATAAACAGTTGCCCAAGATTCGACCTGGAACAGGGAAGGAAGTGTAAGAAAAGTGGTTGATCTTGGTTCCAAAAAACATGCCACTTTGGTACTTTAAGACATAAATAGGGAAGAGTTCAAAACATTGCATGCTATAATTGTTACGTAAACCTCAATGTTATAAGATCTTTATGGGGGTTAAAGATGTTTGATCATCATAAGAAACTGTTGCCATCCATAATATCCCACTAGAATTTGAATTTAATTTAATAATTTAATTTAATGAATTCAGTATGCTATTAAACCCAAAACGGGTAGGGTGTAGTTTTACGGGTTTGATGAAGGGTAGAGCTGTTTGTTGATAGCAGTGTATTGCAGATAGCATGGTTTTCCTACCTGTTTTAACATCATTAGCATGCTGTTTGGGGTATTTTTCATCAGATTCCTCGAAAGGAGACTTTAAGCCGCTTCACCATAGCGACACTTGCATTTCTCAAATAATTCCAATAAATCTTATATTCTTCATTTATAATTTATTCTTTTTAATGAAATTTGATTAATCGTCATTAAATCAAATGACTTTTAATAATAATGCAATCTGCTCTCAATAATAAATGACACTTTTTAAATTATTAAGCCTTTTGAGTAAGGCGATTTTCACTCAGACCATCAGGTTCGTTCGTCATATGCCATATATGTGAATAACATTGGTTATGCGCTTTGTAGTAGCATGTAAAAGTTCTTCTTTATTGCCTGTTTTTTCCATGCACGGTGTAACCAGTTGGTTTAACCGCTGGTTATACAGCTGTACAGTAACATCCAAGGCATCTAATCAAGACTCAATGAGTCATGTGTTATTTGTGGTAATGTTTTTGTTGATAAACTATTCTAGTTGTTGTGTATTTATTTTAAGTGCTATTCATAGTGGGAACTCGATGACCATGTGTCCATTTCCGCTGTGAATAGCACAATGTAAGTTACGATGAGTTAATCTGTAATGTATTTTAGCTTTGATTGGATATTTAAAAAAATGAGCCACAAAAATTGGAAAAACTTGGAGAAAAAAATTGATGAACGTTTAAAAGGAGGTGAATCCAGATAATAAGAGAAACATTCTCGCGTTTCTAAGAAATAACCAATTCTCGCTAATAGTCATTAGACCAAATGGTGGCTTTGTGGACGAAAGGGTTAAGCAACTTTCAAAGGAATCACTGTGTTGCGTTCTATTTAGACTTAGTCTTAGACTTAGACGCACTAATTCGACTACGTCTCTCTCTAATGTCAGTAGCCCATGAGTGCTTAGTCACAATGTCTCAATCATCTGCAGGGGAGGAACATAGAAATGAGACGAGGGTCATTTTTTCACTTTCCATTTGGAAATTTGAAAACTCAGTACTGACTTTAACTTCCCAATCTTAATTAAACATGCCATCATATATTAATTCCCCAATCTAGTGTTCTTGATGTTGTTTGCTATTGAAAATCGTCCTCATTTTGTGAATGGGTTTATTGGTATGGCAATCAATTTTTGGTTTGTTCAGAAGAGTTTGGTTAAACTGGGAAGAACTTTCATGGATCTATTTATTGAACAATAGGGAGTTTTGCTCCATCTATCAAACACTACGGGGTAATTTTGCTTCATATTTCTTATGAAATGGTATCTCTGATTTTCCTTAATTTTTGTTGAGTTTAAATATTCTTTAGGCAACTTGATTTCTACCACTGCTTTTCAAATACACCTGCCTCCAGCCCCAATGGTTTTAACTTTTTTAAACGTCAAAGGATCGTGCCGAATTCTATATGAGTTCAATTTTCTGAACAGAAAATTCAGTCGTCAGTAAATAAGGAGTTTGAATTTTCTCAGAAAGTAAACCACGATTTCTTCGTATTGCAAATCTGCGGTTATTATGTTAATCTGCCGCTTCATGTCTTCAATCCCTGTCTTACATTCTTTCAATATATCCGTTTTTCGGACTGCTGATAGGAGCTCAGCAATGCGTTATGTGCGATTTATATTTGTGTTCAAGGTCGTCTTTTTTGGATAAACACTGAAAATTGTGAAACTTAAGAAAAAAGCCTATTTTAATCTCTCATCTTAAAGACTCTTTTACAATTAAGTTGTCATTTAAATGCTAAACCACGTAGCATATTGCAATGAATTGGATAAGATTGAAACATTACTTGTTATTGCCACAGTAAAAAGGAATAAAAAGTCAGTTTTCTAAAGTTATAAAAAGAATTTAAGGGGTAAGTCTTTCTCTCCTAGTTTAGCCCTTAAAAATAGCGGATGTTTTCAAACTTTGTGTCTGGTTTCGTTAAAGCAGAAAGATACGAGAAGGACTGAATTGTTCCTTTTTAAAATTTTGTGCTTTGATTTTCATTCAAAATTCCATTGGAATGCCTTTGTTTTTCCGCATAGCCCAACTTCCTTAATAGCAAAAGTATTCTTTTTTTTTTGATTTATTGAGCAAATTTATCTATTCATTTTAAAGCATTCTTGAATTAATTCTACAATCGGAATTCGAATAAATAATATCGATTGCAAAACCCGGCCTAGTTCAATAGGCCTGGCTTGACCTTGTGCAAATGAATGTATTTCTGGGGTGTGAATGTTGAAGCACCGAGTCATTTGCATAATTATAATGTAACAAAGAGAGTGTAATATTATGTAGGTTACTGTAATGTTATTTAACTCGCTGCAACTTAAATTAATGAAATAGGCTGCATTTTAATTAATGAAAGGCAATGCAATCTGTTTTAATGCTTCCATTCTCTTCTCTTTTACAATGCATTCTCTATGTTACGGTGGAAATTTCTCTTTAGTAAATGCTCACACTAGGCTCCCAAAATTTTTCTCTCAAAAATAATTCTTCTATAACCATTTGCTCTGCAAAACTAAACTATGATCCCACATTTTATGAAATTTCAGAGTTTTTCTTGGACATTCTGTCAGGCTCTTAAGGGAATATCAATGAGTTTTGTTTTAATGTAAGTAGAGGCCAAACGCTTTCTGCCCAAAACATAGCAGGTTACGAAAAGATTCAGAAAATTTGCTCCTGAAAACAATGAAATAATCAAACCTTACTTTTGCAAAAATCTGTACTAAATATTCATTTCTTAACTTATATTGATTTCCTTATCTTTCTGAATTGAACCCAAATTTTGATTTTCACACATCATAACTCAACCGGACATAAAAAAATTGATTAATTTTTCTCCATATTTTTGCAAGTGACCCAGTTAGAAGTCACTCAAAAGTTATTTGAAAGCAGTTGGGAATGTTTACAACTTGGCAGATTCTGCTTTTCTCGACTGGTCACATCTGTTGCATTGTTTATGACAGAGCAGGACCATTACGATTGTATACATGCATGTGGTTGTATACGATATTAGAAAAGCAATACAAAGACTGGGTTGGCAGGTTAAAGCATTCCTTTCCAGCGTAATTTAAAATAGCTGTGTTCTGCTTTCAGGAAAAGATGCAGCTGAGCGAAGAACAGCTAAAAGGTGAAAGGTTATCATACTTTCTTTTATGCATATCATTTACTCTAATTTAATTTGCCTGCTTTTGTTAGCGCTGAAATTAAGGCAAAAGCAGGCAATACAAATTCTGAGTTATTTACTCTGAGTTAAAAATCAAATACTAAATTATGAGGCATAGTAACAGTGAACCAAATTTCTATTAGAGGCTTGCTATGGGAAACTAGTTTTCTAGCATGAAAGCTGCGTTTACACGAACAAAAGTGGATCGGATGCGTCTTGCGTTTACACGAGATATCACAGATCCGATCCAGTTTGGTCCGCTATCCGATCTACTTCTGGATCTCTTTCAAAGCAGATCCAGTTTAGATCCGTTCAAAAAGTAGATCGAATCTAGTTTAAATCCGATCAACATTTGCTCGTGTAAATGAGCCGAAGTCTGGTAAACGCTTCTGAAGAGAAAACAGGAATGGCGAATTAGCCTTTGAAAGATAGAACTTTCCAAGCGATAGTACACAAGCATGGTAATTATTCAAAAAAATTACGTCTACAAATTAATTCGTAACCAACCTCTTCTTCTTCAGGAAAAGCCGTTTATGAGCCTAAGATACTTATGTACCCTTCCTATAAATTCCCTGGAGCTTAAAAACGTTTAAGACATTGATGCGGCATTTTGATGCAGATGTTTTAAGCTATATGAACATAACGAACCTCAAAGAAATGAAACAAACTGTTGGTTCATGAGAACTTTCAAGGAATGTTGTAGGATCTGTCACTCTGCCATTATTCATTGCTCTCGCATGGACTGATACGTAGCATTCAGTGCATCAATCCATAAAATGTATGGGTTCCGCGTTTGCTTGCGGCAGTTCAATAACATTTTGGGTGAACTTAACTGACATATTTCCTTAATTATATATAGTTACCATCATGAGTCAGAAATGAACTAACAACTGGCCAAATCGTTGGGCAATAATTACTTCATGCATTTTGTACATTATCGTTATTTGTAGTAGGGTATATAGACAATCCGATAGAATACCTGCTCTTTTAACTCCGCTTGCCAAAACAGAGCAAGAACTATGCGTGGCCTATCCTTGAACAAATCAGGCCATCAATAGCGGTAAATCTTGAAAAGAATCAGCAAAAGGTCGAACATAGAGAAATGAAACGAAATGATGAAAGTGGTTTGATTTGTTGCATTGGTATCATTTTAATAATAATTGTTGTATTATACATCTCCTTTGCAATTTTAAATAATTGTTTGCAACGAAAACTTAAGAAGATTTTGATTATTAATATTCTTATCAACGACATCCCAGAAAGTGAAATGGAAAGTGAAAATGTAATTGTCAGTTTAAGACCAGATCTGACGCTAATTAATTGCAAATATTGTATTTTGTTTCAATATCTTTACACCAGTATGATCACTTTGGAAGAGAATCGGTAAAAGAATTGCTTCTTGAAAGCGAATTTGCGTCGAATCACTTCCATTTTTTATTGGAAAGTCTACAATATCTATTCCGGAGCTCAAAGAATCGAGGTGTTTGAAACACCTGCTGCATTCCATCCCGCAAAAAATTATCACTTAATGATATAAAACGGGTATAGATCGTTGCAAAGTGTGAGGAAATATTCTTTTCTATTGCAAATTCTTTTACTTAAATCGTCTTAAGCACATGACTTGTTAACAGATAGAATGCCTTTTTATCTCTCAACTGCCAAGACATTGTTTTTGAATGATGAAACATTAATGACAAAATTTCTTTTAAAATAGAATGCATTTTCAAAAAAATGAAGCTAAAAACAGCCTTATGTGTGGTATAAAGCTCATTCAGCAATATAAGTCTGCTGTCCTCGTGGTATTATCATCAACAGACAGACACCTCTCGATAAGATAAAAAAAGTAAAAGGATAAAGCGTTGAAGGGGGTGGGGTTTAGGTGTGTATTATCCCCAACTATGGTAATCTTACAATGCAAAGCAGGGCACTGAAGGACATGTTTTTTCAATTAAAAGAGCAATGTTTAAGGCTCTGCCAGAACCAAAAGTGACGTTTGAAGGGCAAAAGTGACATCACCCTCTTAACATAGAACATGCTTTGATGCCACTGAATGCTTCTTTTGCCCTACCTTTGCAGTTAGTCTACGATACCATGAAACTGTTTAGGTTACTTCACTACCTGTAAGCTTTACCCATTGACTCACTCTCTCGATTTGCATATGTAATACATTTTTAATTTCCTTGCAGAATTCAAAGAAGCATTCTCTTTATTTGATGCGAAGGGGAATGGGTCTATATCAGAACATGATCTCGGCATTGTGATGCGAAGTCTAGGGCAAAACCCAACCGAAAATGAAATAGAAACTATGATAAAACAAGTAGACGTTGATGGTATGTACTCTTGACTATTCTTCATGAAATAAGACAAAAACAGGAGAGGAAAATTTTTATCGGTCGCTAGGATCGACCCGTGAAATTTCGAAAGGAATTAACATCACATAAACGTAGCATAAAAATCTAAAATAGCAGAGTTTGATATTCTTTTTTATGGAAAGAGCCCTAGAC
Organism: Catostylus mosaicus; assembly: GCA_964019065.1. Taxonomy (NCBI): domain Eukaryota; kingdom Metazoa; phylum Cnidaria; class Scyphozoa; order Rhizostomeae; family Catostylidae; genus Catostylus; species Catostylus mosaicus. Next base: position 3,805,820 of record OZ025187.1, read on the forward strand.
AAGTTTAAAGTAAGGAATGACTTGATTTCATGATAAAGGCAGCCCTGGCAAGACAATTCTTGCAGTATCTTCATTAAATTGCCAGAATAAGGTAATGAACAAGCCATAAAAATAAACACTTCGCCTTGTTGACTGCTGAAAGGTGATTATCCCCCGTTCATCACAAATTTATCTGCAAGAAAGGGGGTATAGGGTTGCTTTTATTTTGAATTTTGAATTTTGATTTTGAAGTACTCTGTAAATTCAGCAATGTTGCCTCTCCAAACCCTGGTCCTTTCATTAATATAATAATAGTCTTAATTAAAAATATTATGAAAATCGGTCCAGCTAGAGTACACCCCTCTCACCAAAATCATTTGATGTCCGCTCCAGAATACCCAATAGGCAAAGAAATGAATTTAATATAGCATCGGATATGCATTAATCAATGAAGATTTTTGTATGACCACTTGCTCCTTTTAGGCAATGGTGAAATAGATTTCTCAGAATTCGTTCAAATGATGAAAACTCAGATGACCAATCGAGACATAAATAAAGAATTGCTGGAAGCATTTCAAGTGTTTGATTGCAACAGGAATGGTAGAATAAGGTATGTTTCAGAAACTTCTGAATACCAATTTATTGTATTCTGATAAATTACAGTTTAGGAAAAGTTTCATTAGAAAGGAGAGGAGATTACACGATTTTAAAACACTAGAAAAAACGCAGTGAAAAAACAGGGGTGCTGAAAGTGATACGTGATTACCATGACCTAGGATTGCTAAAGAATAACTACAAAAATTGTGCACATACGTTAATATAACTGAGCAAAAAAAATAATGTTGAGAACCGTTGTTTGACTTTGGTCAGATTCTTAACAGACCGTGTAGTTACCAACTCTGCACTCTTTACACTAGTGCACCATAACTACTCTTAACACAAGTGACGTCCTACTGCTTGGGCAAGAGATAACATTACCAAAGATCTTATAAATGCTGAGTATTTAGATGCCACTTCCATTTAAAATTAAGGATTCAAATTATATAATAATAAACAACAATATGATTACAGAAAGCCGAACATGAGCATTTTGACACTTACTTAAGTTTAAATTCGTTTTGAGAAGATGCTTCTTCGGGCTCAGCTGGGATTAAATTCCATTGTTTTGCAACCTTAAAATGATTAGCTGTTTCAATCATTGTTGCAAATCTTATCATCATCTCTTGTATAACTTCAGAGAATTTACATTAAATGTTATGCAATGGAACTTGTTTTAAACTACTCAAGAACACTAAAAAAGCCATACAAGGAACTAAAGAAATTTACGGTTACGCCTTGGCATTAAATAAAATTAATCTACTCATAACTTACGCAATACACATTTCATATCTAACTGGCACCAGTATATAGAGAATATGAAAGCTTGTTGTTAAAAACAAAGATCTAGAATTAGTCGTAATCACTGGCTGATTGTATTAATAATGTACATATAATTGCATTATGTAGGAACATTATCTTTACCGTGCACCTCCGATGCCACTGACTATTTCACATAATAAGCCCCACCTTCTCATATCTGTAGTAGGACTAGACGCTAGTAGAACTGGACGCTAGTGACGTTTATATAGATAGTTATGTTAATTTAGTAATTTCCGTTTGATTTTTATGTTTGTGTTGTCGTTGCAATTTAGAGATCAGTTAATCCATAATCTCACCACGTGTTTCACGCATTTTTCGCTCTCACACTTGCTCGAATTATAGGCTGTATTTTACCCTATAACATATCTTTTGCACCCTAGCTATTCCAGCGCCTCAGTTTTTTTTTACAATCCAGCACTTGATCTGTGGGGAAAACCTGCATTTTGTTATAATACTATTTTCGTCATTATCTTAATGCTGTATAATACATTTTACATGTTTTTTGGTTGGTGGCAACAAGCCTTCTCAAATTTTTTATTTCAATTCAATTCATTTCAATTCAATTCAAGCATTTAATTAAGTGTGATGCGAATTTAGAATCATGTCTTGAGTTTATTTGTCAATTCTGTACCAAAATGCAAATGGCTATGAACAGCATTACACTTTTATGAAGGAAATGTATTAATTTAATGTCAAGAAAAACATTTATTCAGGCGCAAAAAACGCTAATATGACACCGTAACCAAAATTTTTCCCAAAGCAGCTGCAAACTTTGTTGAAGAGGCTATAGTCTTGAAAACTTTCTTCTGATAAGATCACAATTGTATTGAAACACTGAACTTTCACCAATGATTATGTTACAGACAACCAGTATTCGGCATTTTTACATCAGATTAATCAACATCTTTTAGCAAACGAACATTATGTTGATGAAATGCAAGACTATCAGAAAAGACATCTAGAACGAGGAGATATGAAAATGTGATTTCTGCGATATGATCTTTCATGTTATGCTTTTGAAATTCTAATTCTTTCCAATTACATCCAACTGAAATAAAACTTTAGATGAAAAATTAAGGCCATAAACTGACTGATGTTCAATTGACTTTGATGATGAAAGACGCCGATTCCAAAAATAATTTTGTATTCCCTTGATACGGGGCCCATCAGAAAAGATGTCTGGTACAAACAGATATGAAGAAAATTTATTTCTTACGATATGATCTTTCATATTATTCTTTGTGTATGTTCAGTTCTTTTAAATTTCAGTCCAACCGAATTGAAAGTAACAATGAAAAATTTAGGCCAAGAACTCACTGAAGATCAATTAAAACTAATGATTAGAGAAGCCGACTGCAATGGAGATGGTGTCATTGATTTCGAAGGTAATTTTGGTATTTGGCATTGTAAATGTGTGGTGTAGTCTTGCACCTCTTGATGGAGAGGTGATGGATGTCTTGATGGATGCCTTGATGAAAGAGAGATGGAGAGGGGGGGGGGGGGGGGTGGGAAAGTCAGTTACGTCATGAGCCGCATGATGACACTCTGGTGTTGAACATGAAGCAATAGATACCTCTAGATTTGGCCTCAATTTTATACTTTAAGTCCAAGTGACTAAATTCCCCATGAATTAAGTTTGCAGTCCCAGAAGCAACCATCGCCCGATGCTTTTTAATTAAAAGAAGAATTGCCTCTGGAAATGAACCATGATTGATAACAACGATCATTCGTCGGAGTGTTTTATCCTGTATAAATATTCGTTTTATAATTATTATCGTATTATCATTATATCATTATTCTTTCAATTCACAAACAGTTTTCTACTCCTTCTTCATCAAAAATTATCTATGAAATGGTCGGAGAAGACCCTTATACCACGACAGGGTTGGAAGGAATTGGTCTTCCATTTTTAAAAAATTACCAATTCTGGCCGATTGGGACAAATGGTTCCTTCGTAAAGAAGAAGGTTAAGTAAGAGTAGTAACTCCCAAACGTAAATGTTTTTTCTACGAGGCCAAATTTTTTAAATTTGTTGACAGGTGATCACACCACTGTCGTCTCTTTGCTGGAAAAAGACTGGTGGTAATTATTCGTTGGTCACATTCTACCCCTGAAAACAGGGGTGCAATTGCATATCTAGGAGGTGCACGCTCGAGGGGTCGAATTTTTGCAATAATGAACCGATTTTTCACCACAAAACTCAAATTTTTGCAAAAAATGCAGTTGTTGCTAAAGAATGAATCTTTAAAGTTATCTCTATTACTCTTTGAGCAAGACAGAATCGACTCCCCTTAAAATATCTTGCTAACTTAAAGATACTATTGTGATACAACTCTGTTTAGGACTGTAAAAACAGAAATATACAATGTTCAGAGCAAAATCGGAGCCAGATTTATCGCAATCAAATAGCAACTTGGGCCGAACGGTGGGAAATCTTTTTTGGGAGGAGAAGGTCACCCCGCACCTCTCTCTCATTTGTATACCTGTCTGAGAGTATACTTGCTATTTACTACGTTTACCATCAGCATGTTTTTATTTTGTAGAATTCAAGATGCTTGTGAACAATCTTGAGAAATCAATCGATTCACCATCGACAAGCTTATGGAATAATAACTCTTAGCAATTATTACTGATAGCAGTTTTCATCAGAAAGAATTTTTGCCTGAATAGAATAATATATTCCATGGATTGACATGATTAAAGACACTTTAAGTGACGATGATAAATGTATCTGATATTTTCTTTGCAGATAGATATCATATCATTCTGCTATATCATTCAGCTGCATCATCCCCTAGACCTTTTGAAATATGCATCTCATATGAAAAATTATTCTAATCGAAAGTAATATTACTATAACTGCTCCTAAAGCTCGCGAAATATTATTATGAAAGCAGAAGTTTGGATGAAAATTCGAGCTCACAATGGGAAAATATCATTCAAATTATTACTTACGTATCGAGTTATATTATTTTTCCTTATCCTGCGCTTTCACTGTAGCTTCTGTCTCTCTTTTCTAACTAGCAGATGGATTTCTTGAAAGAGAGGGATTTTAAAAAGATGTAATTTCCTTTTGAGTCAAACTCAGTATAAGGCTGTAATTTTATCTGTGGTAAACTGGCCAAAGGGTGCAGGCACCTTCAGGGATGACAGTTTATAGTCATAAAAGAAAGTCTAACTTTTAAAACTGACAAAGTCCCTTACATTAGCTATCATCTTCTACAAATATAAAGATTAACATGTAACATAAAAAGTAAATTCAAATGATCCAAATTATTTGAAGATTTAATACCTTAATCTGTAATGTGAGGATCAGATAAAAATTACAGTGCCCGTAGACAAAAGCCAACTTATTTATTTGCTGCACTCTACCAGTCAGTCCACCTCAGACCACTATTATTGTTATATTAAAGAATGTTGTAAAGAAGCAGTAGCAGCGATTGTATGGTTGAACCGTTTATAAAATTGTTACATACAATTCCAAGGTGATCGTGAATACTCTGTTGTCATTGGCTTATGCTCTGCCCCTATATAGAGGTATGTTTGCTCATAGCGTCTTAGATGCCAATTTAGGAGGAATGGAAGGGATGTAAGAGCTGGGTAAGAGCTACGAGTTAGGTTAACAAAACTTTAGGCCTCCTGTTTTGAAATGTTGCAGTTTTCGGGATGCATTAATTACAGCATGAATGCTAATTATTTTCCCAGACAGTTGAAATGAATAAATTTCTGCCTACTTCCTTATACTTCCATGACAAAGTACCATAAAAGGTATAGCTAAGTTATTACTAATTTTATTACAATTATAAGATTCCAAAAATTTCATCTTTGAAAAAGCCCTCTTTAGAACAAACATTACCTGTTTACTATCTAAAATGATAAAAAAGTACTGATTCCTATTTAATCTGCTTAAGGTTCCAAAACTATGTGACGATTTTGAAAATCAAAGCTCAGAGACTTAAAACCTGTGGCAGAGCCACGGGAATACTAGGGTTGGGGGTGGATATTAGCCCCTCCCTCTTTTCTAAAAATATGGTAATAAAGATTCTTCAAATTTATTGGGTAGCCACAGTGGCGCCGGAAGCTCAAGGTATCAAACTTTGTTGTCAAAACAAATCTGGAATTGCCGTTTAACATATCGTTCGGAAAATTCCTCAGAGCATATGGTGAGCGTGCAAGAATAGTTCTGAAGACTATTGTTACTGCAGTAAAAAGAAACGTATACAAAAATATTGAAAAGTAACATTAGGCTGAAGAATCGAAATAACTCTCTCCCAAGGTCTCACTAAATTAGAAATTCCATTTCCAATGATGTTATGAGTAGTGCAACACTAAAATAGGTTGAAATCTTAAATGATGCTATTGCTTATAGAAATCCTTACGGCAACCTTCAATTTCTAACAGATTTCCAAATTCCTTTCACACCAACATATAATTATGTCCTTTTACAGCAAATAATTGCTACTGGTTTGCACTGTCTCTGTGTATGAATTCAATTTTAATGTTACTGTTGATTTCAATTTCATTTTAATTTCGCCTTCGAAAACTAGATTTATTAGCATTTAGAAACTGATATACACTATGCTGCCCCCGTTGCTCCGGCGCCCTTGGGTAGCTAGGGGTATAAGCCCATATAAAGTTTCGTCTCTCAATCAAATACTGTCTTACAAAAAAAAACCTGTACTTAACTTTCCTAAGATAGCATCATTGTTTTCAAAAGGGCGTTTACCAAAATCAGATAGGTGTGGCCGAACCCGATCATCGTTCCCTCCCGTTTCGCGGAAGCTGGCGCCGCCACTGCTTGAGACGCCCCCCTCTTCAGTTCTGCACCTCTGCATAGCCTAGCAACTGTGTGTCAGACTCTGCTTGACGGTAAATATGAAGACGAGGCTGTCGCTATTCTTTGTCCACGTGGGCAAGATGGAAGATAGCAATCCACAACATTGAAACTTTGCATGTGGTTACCAGCTACCTCGTGAGCTATCTAGCCGGTGTCACCTTAAAATTTGATCGAGGTAAAAACTAAGCAACCTTTAAATAAAAATCTATAGCGCATTCTAAAATTTCGAGCAAAAATGGCTGGCGGTCGTGAAGAACTTATGGCCTACTTGGCGAATTTAGAAATTTCTCCTGAAATTATTGAGCATCCGGAGGTTTTTACCGTAGAAGCAATGATGCCTTACCTAAAGGAATGCAATGGCGTGGTTAGCAAAAACCTGTTCTTAAAGGACAAGAAAAAGAAACTCTGGCTTGTTTCAGCTGAAGCGGAAACAACGATAAATTTATCAGATATCGGGAAAAAGGTAGGAGCAAGTGGAGGGCTGAGATTTGCCGATGAATCTATTATGATCGAGAAATTAGGCGTTGCTCAAGGCTGCTGCACTGCATTGGCACTTTTTAATGACGTAGAAAATAACATTAAATTTGTTCTTGATTCAAAGTTTTTTAATGGAGATCATGAGAAGGTCTACTTTCACCCAATGGTAAATACACAGACGTTGGGGTTAAAGAAAGATGATTTCAAGAAATTTCTCTCTGCAACTGGACATGAGCCAATCATAATCGACTTCTGATCTTGATTATAGTAGACTTTACTTCTTAGAACTTTTTGTGTTTACAATATTGTGGATTTTGCATGACCTTATGTCCCATCCCAAGTCCTGATGTATAACCAGTCCCTATTATTTAAATGCATGAAATGCAATCTGATTTTTAGATTTAATTAGATAGAATCACAATATCTTGTGTTTTTTTGTATACTATTAAACTTTCACATGTGCAATTACAATTATCATGTGATAAATCATACCAAAAACACTCATCAAGAGCACCAGAAGGGGGCAGGGGGACTGTAGCCCTCTTGTCAGGCAGCATTAACTCACTTGCTGGGAAAAAATGCCTTTAAGCAATATCTAAAAAGCAAATTTGTGTTCTGTTGCTCAGAAAGTTGCCCTCTTCTGGGTCAGGGAACCTAGTCCTCCCATCAGGCAAATCTTGGTGTCATCTCTGAAACTGGTACAATATATATTAAGCAAAATAAATGTGGATTACCGCATTACAAGAAGAGAAAACTGTCAGGTTTAAAGCCTGATATAATATCAAGCTAATGATATTCAATTGCAAGGGATAATTTTAAAAAGCGAAACAGATGACAAGTTAGAGTTGAGTTAAAATCTAACCCTGTAACACTGATGTATCAAAAAAAGTAGCAGGCAACAATACCTTTAGCTTCCAACCATTCTATCCAGTAAACTAACTAAAAGCAACTAATGCTTGTAATCCCTGAACTGATCTTTATCATAAATAGGTTGTTAAACTTTGATTTGGACTTAGCTGAGTGGGTATATGTCCTCATCTTTTTCCCAATTGCAAATTTGCAATATGTCTTATTGTATGAAACTTAATATGGTGGAATTTCTTTTATCCTGCAGTATATCATTGAATGAAGTTTTGCTACATGTGGGTTCCCACCTGTGTGATGCATCCCATTTGAGTTAAGAACCAAAGCTAACTATCACTTATTTTGTAAGAAATTGGACCTTCTTCTAGGTTGACAAATATGTTCAGGAACTCAGACATTTTTATTGCTTCTTAACCTAATACTGTTGTCATCTTAGATATTAGTCTTAGCTATTTTTCTCCCTTATTTATAACAATAATCGCCTTGTTACTTTCTGCAGGTCTCGTATGGCAAACATTTAACTCATCTGATGCGATGCTACCTGCTTAAATATTATTATTATCATTATTATTATTATAATGCCGAAGCACGGGCACAAAACACGAAGCACGGGCACCATACACGAAGCACCAGCACCAAACACGAAGCACTGACACTAAGTACGAAGCACGGACAATAATCACCGAGCACGAAAACACAGGATTTATCCAACTCGAGTAGTTGTTTCTTGTTAACTCTTCTTTTGAAAGTCCTTCTTTAGTTCTTGGCGTAACCAAGGGTAAATTTGCGAGTCTATGCTACTATATGACAGCCCCAGTAACGGCCCCGCTGAAACGCTTCGCCGCTAAGGAAATATGATGACCTGCTTAAACTAGCTAAGATATCTGATATCTTATTTTCCCACCAATTTTGACTTGTGAAATCTTTCCTGCCTCGTACTTGTTGCTTTCCCCGCTTATAATATTACAACTCCCGTCAAGAAGACAAATTTTAATTCTGTTCGTCATAGTTTCATTTGTCATTTTCAAAAGGTACAATGAATTCACTTTACGTATACTTGTTGTTTTTTTACTGCCAATAAGTAAAAGGTTTAGCAGACACCGTGTACTATATGAAATCTTACCCCGCTAAAATTTTGCTCTTCCCCGGCAAGATTGATCCCGTAAAAAAATTCATAATTTCACGGCAGCTGCCCCCGTGGCTCTAGCTCCCTTGAAGAAATGCAACGACGAACCCTCCATAAAGCTATCTGATTAGTACAATAATGGGAAGACGAAAAATCCCCCACCCCCTTTGAAATTCTGGGGTCCGTCACAGATGCATCATGGCGTTTGGCTTTAGCCCCCCCCCCCACACAGAACTTTCTGCTGGCCTCGTGGCTGGACCATGTTCAAAGCGTTTAATTTTCCTCTCTATCCAGTTTGCTTTGATTTGTTTTCTTATACAAGCTTCTATTTGAAGAACAATAATATGCAGCAAAAGTGATGGATTGCTAATGAATAAAGTTCGACTGTGCAATTGGTGGGACAGAGGAAGCAGCGCCCTGCGCCAGCGCTTCTACCTGCATATGCCTGCACAATGCTTATCTGCAAAATCTCCAAAAAAAGGGGCATACCAAAAAGGCATTATCTAAGAATATAGAATTGTTAATAAAGGGTGTGTTTTTCTGAAAATGTCAGCGAGCTGAAGAAAAGGGGTGATTTTTCAACCGTAATAAACTGTATCCTGATGCTCTTACTGGGAACATCAAACAAGCCCAAGGCTAGCTCAACTTTTCTTTGGGGCTTAATTCTATAATTGCTGCAAAATGTGTTTTTTCTTATTATTTCTATTGTTTTACCCACTGAAAGAGCTCCTCCATGCTACATTCTCCATGCCCCCTATTGTAAATTGGTTGTCTATTTCATTCATCAATTGTATTAGTTATCCTTGTTTAATTCACATTTCAAAAGATTTCATATGAAGTGAAAATTTAAAATCAAAACTGAACCGAATCAGTAAACATATTTCTTTCAAAACAAACAAATCCTTCCTCCATAATTGGATATAATACATTGCAGGTTTAGGCTGGCTGGCTGTTCTAAATATTTTCAAAAATTCTGAGGCTGAATATTTCTTACCTTGCTCTTGAAATATTAGGAGGTAGGAAATTCTGTACAATGCAGTTAACGGAACATCATTTGATGCTTATGAAGGGAAATTGCTTTCAATAACATTGACAGGAGATGAAATAACAACTAAATAACCATGTTCTAGCTGTGATGATTATTATCATGATAATGATGATTGTTGTCCTATGACCCCAAATGTCACATCAAGTGATTATTGTCCTTTGATCTAACATGTCATCTCATGTGAGCTAGCATGGCGAGTCATGTGAGTCATATTGTATTATGTGTATAAGCATTGAGGGGTTTTTGGAGATATGATTCTACCGTGTGAACAAGGCTATTTTCTGGATTAACACTCTGCCGAACCAACGCCTAGAACAGCTACATTGCTAAAACATTTCAGTTTTAAAGCAGGAGAATGGCAAATCATGTCTTGTCATTATGAAGTGTAAGCATTCAGATCCAAAGTGTATATTGAGTAATTGCATCTGGCTCAGCTTGTTTTATATTCATTCTTAACCCTTTCACCCCTGGACGGGCGATATGGCCCATTGGCAGACACAGGGGGTTAAGTACAAAACATCTTAAATGCTTCGATGGCAGTTTCTTATAATAATTAACGCTTTCACCTAAGTTATTTGACTATGCTATCCTCTGAAAAGCGTAGATTAATATGGGTTTTAACATTTAACTCATAGCCCCCTGCAGACGCCATATGGCGCAGTATAAGTTACTGTAAATCAAAGAAATACCTGGGGGTAACGTTGTTAAGATTTGCAAAGTCGATCAGATAACATGCACTGCAAGTTTATTAAAGCAAGGATATTTCCTGTATCTATGTACCCCCATGCATCGTTTCCTCCTACAGTTAACTGTATAAGAGTTCCAAATGGCACCAGGGGGCTATGAGTTAAATGAAAAAAAATCAGGTGTGAAAAGGTTAAGTGTTTAGCTGAGTGTTAAAATTTTCAAGACGGTATTCTGTGTGCATGCAAGAATGTAGCAATGCAAGAAATTTCAACAAATTGAGGATTTGACATCAATCACACACAAAATGGATGAGGACTATTAAAGTGATATAGTATTGCAGTTTTGGTATATGAAAAACAAGACTATGATATACTGAAATTTTTCTAGAAGAACTGAAACCAATTTTCTCTAAATTCATCTTTACAAAAAATTAAATAGAAAAATTCAATCAAATCGACATAAATCTACATTGAAAATCCTTTTCTTTTATCCACATAATTGTTCCTTACCATGCCAACAGGGGCTGCACACAAAGAACTTGATCTTTGCTGCAATTGTTTAAGACGACATTTGTATTACTGAAATTGTATTACTGAATTTGCACAGCAATTTCAACACAGGCAAGGTCCTTTTTGTTTTGGTCTTGTAACTCCCACTTCACAAGTAGCTTCAGCTAAGGATAGAATATAAGAGCTCTAGAATTTAACAGACTTGGAGCATACACCAGAGTGGAATTAGTGTATGTTGGCCATCACATATTTCACCAGCTTCTATTTTCCTTTTCTTTTGTTGTATGCTACAAGTGACTCTGTGACACATCTGTGGTGCAACATGTTCAGATTCCACTCTGGGGCATATGAAGCTTTTTAGTCATTACCACTCCCTCTATGACAAAGGAACTCTTCACATGGGTAGATCCAGGATTCTGGAAAAGGGGGGCTGTCTGCCAAAGTTCAGAGGGCCCTGAACCTGAAGGCCAAAAGGGGGGGGGGCGTTGGCCCATTTTCATTTCATTTATTCAGTTAGGTGAAAGGAGGGCTTGCACCCCTTGGCCTCCTGGATTTGCCAATGCTTTATAACAACCCTCTCAACTTGGGATGTTTGGGAAGTTTTATAATCTTCTAGTGTTTTTATACTTGCAGAAATTGCTTTTGAATTGTAAGAAGTTGACTGCTAAACTGATAAGACATTTAATGGAGAGGGTTATAGGGAGAAAAGTTAATGTTGTACTTAAGCACATTCAGACAGGTGGCATATGTGGCGCAGCCTGACACTCAAAAATGCCTTGAAAATTTGCTTTTATGCTATTTCCCTTGCTGAGGGTAAAACTTATGGGGTTTGGTGTTAAGCTGCCTTATACATCTTGTCAAAATCCAACGATTGAAGCAACAAATTAAATACAAATTCCATACCCCATTTCGGTATTTTAAACAAAATTCTCAACATTAATATCAACAGAGAAATTGAAAAAATTCAAAGCTCATACTTACCGATGGATATTGTTTCAATACTGGAATGGCTTTAGCATATTTGACTTCAACTCCTCCTTTTAGCGGACAAGTAAGCCCTGACTCATGACAACCGTCATCTCCTGTAATTGGGAAGGGGACAGGTATTCCAGCTATTACCCCATGCACTAATGCCTTGACAGCTGTCACAGGACCATTTGGAATAAATGCAACTGAAATTGTGCTGTTGGAACCCTTGTGCAAAGGGCAAGGGCTACTTGTGCATGGATCGACATAGACATGAGTGACTTTAGCGGTGGTACCTAAAAAGAAGTCACTGTTATAGATATGTGGTTTTTTAAAGAATAATTTGCAACCAATTATTTGAAATATCTGCAAGAAATAAGAGGGCCTCTAGAGAGGAGAGGTAAAATGCATATCAACTATACTGAGAAAAACCACACTGACCCTCTGATATAAAATTAAATAAACCTACATTGCACCAAACAAAAGATGAAAGAAATCTAACATAAATCAAGAAAGGAATGCTAATTTTAGGTTAACTAAATATCAAAGGCTTGAAATGATATGTTATGATTTTATTTAAAAGTCTAAAATACTGCTGCAAAAGCCTAAGATGCAGAATGCTACCTTCCCAAATTTAAAGTTTATGTGTGACACGACGGTGTCATCAAAAAATCTTATAGGTTTTGCAGTGCTGGGATTGGTGAAAACCTTTTAAGAATTGTAAGCACTACCCTTTGAAAAACTTGAAACAGGAATTTCTGTATCATAAATGATATGATTTCTGGAGTTATTATCATACCCTAGGAAGCACTAGAAAGTATTTCTTATGAAACCATTTCACAGATTTCCCCCCTCATCACCATGTAATATACCAATCATTATTCTGTAATAAACATAAGTTAGGATATGTTACCAAGGCAACAGATTATGCATGCATATTCAGGCCATTCTGCAGAGCATGGTAACTGCACATCTAAGACAATTTGTGGCAGATCCAATGGCACCCCTAAATTTAGGAATTTCACCTGCATATGGTGTAAGTATAGGCTCAATATAGGTTGACATGCAGTGACATACTGTCTATAATCTTCCAATTAAAACTCGACACAATCAACATGACAAATCATGAGGAAAGCTGCAGGATGCACCTGTGAGAATCAGGTGTGCACGCCGTGCAACCCCAAATTTTTCCTTGCACCAGGACATCTTTTACAGTTCTGTCATGCTTTGCAGATTGGCTGGGATGCAGATCAACCTATTGCAAATAGCCTAGTACCTGCAATTTCCACATTCTACAGACTGGTTTTCAGGGGTTTATATTGAGAGAGAAGTTAGTTACACAGTGTGGATAGAACCTTAATGTTGGAAGCCTACGAGGTGGTTATACAAGAAGCATCATTTCAGCATTCGTCTTGAAGACAATCTTAAGAAAAGAAATAAATAACAAAACCCATATCATTGGAGTTTAAAATGATAAATATATCGCTGCAATCAAATTTGGATATTGCTGATGGTATAGGAAGCTTTGCAATGATCAGCACATTAAAAAATACCATCATTCTCATTGAATTTAGCAATTCAAAAATATTTTCTGGAGAACTAATAGTCTCATGATACTTTTTTTCAGCGGCTGGGACATAATTCAGATATTTTGGCCAATGAGGCACTGGCATCGATTATAAAGCTTATTGAGAGCTCTCATTCAATGTACACTGGACAGTGATTACAACCTTTTCCTCAGTGCTGGATGCTTTTAGTTCATGACATCAGAAAGATAAATGATACTTATGCAATGATGGTAGCAAACACATTTATCACGTTATTAAGTTATCACACAAATCAAGGGGTGCTTAAGAGGGAAAGAGAGGAAGAAGACAACTCCCCTTCTTGCCCTTTAACACTGGCAGGCATAGGGAATAAAAAGACACGGGGATGGTAGGAGGATCCTTTAAATAGATAATGAAGCTTGATTTTAGAATTTAGAAAGAAAAAGTCTTATGGAAATCAAGCCAAATAATAACTTCAAGTCGCAAAATCAATAATAAATAAGTGCCATTTCTGGCGTGGCCACAAAACCTATTCCAACAACAACCTCCAGACCCTCCTCTTTTGGTTTTCTCTCATTCCTTTACCCCATGTTATGTCCTTATTGGAAAGCTTGAGCTCTCAACTGCTTTAACTGTTTGTATCCACATTCTGCATTCCCTTTATTTTTCTTCAATATAATTTTTGTACGAGTTAAACTTTTAAAATTAGTTTCTAGGTTAAGAAAGTTGAGTTTGAGCTAAACATCAGCAATAAATATTCTGAAAATCAAATGTTCTTTTTAATTCATTCGTAATAATTACGTTATCTATAATTGATATTGTGGGATGTAAAAATAAATAGCTAATGATTATGATATATCATTAATAGACGAAGCACTTACTTCCACAGTCCTTGAATTTTACTTCCATGCATGATCCTAGACCAATAGCAAAAAGAAGGGTAACGATGACCAGTTTCGTATTCATAATCTTTACTTTACTTCTCCAATTTTGTTATGCTGAGGTTTCAAGGATCTTTATTGAGGGAGTCCTGCATAATTGCAAACATTACTTATAGCATTTTGAATAACTGACCTTTGTTCCCTGTGGTACTTCTAACCATTCGATGAAACTGATTGGTGGAGACGAGGTGAGTCGATCGCAATTGAATCTTGCCACAGTCAATGTGAAACGACAGACATGTCGAAATCCGTTTGTTTACTGATCTTGTGATAATGATCGATACCCAATCCCAAGCTGCAATAAATAGAACAGGTTGAAAGGAATCTCCTGTAAAAATATTGTCACTTGATTGGACTGTCTCCAAGCAGTCGTTGCCAGGGGGGAGGGAGGGGGGCAAGGCTCCCCTATTAAAATTTTATCGACAAATTCGTCATTTTCTCCTTTTGGTCGAAAAGAAGTCAAAATTTAATCATCTAGACAGGGAATTTCTCATAACAATCTAAGGGTCTGGGTAACCTAAAATTTTAAGTGTTTGAATGAAAGATTAGAAGTAGGGGATCAGAATTCCGAGTTGGGACGCTTCTAAAAATACACCATTGTCACGTGACAATGACGTAAGCAATAACGTCATAGGTCCCGGTCAGAAAAAAATTAATTTCTTCAAATTTCAAATCTAAATACATTTTTGGAATGCCCATTAAAATTAACGTCAAAGTGATAAAAGAACCATATCTTTAAATTGTACCGTTACAAAGATATGGGCCATTAACGCTTCAGCAATCCAGGGGGTAACTTGATACACGTGAACTCGTTCTTATTTGGTGTCTCTCCGTTTCATGTACAAATGGGAAATTGATAAACCACAAATATAAATAATTATCTTATTGGAGCTATGGTATGGCATATTCTAGGCATCAAATGCTGGAATTTGGGTGAATTATGGACCTTGCACTTTTTAATCGTACCCCCTGACTTTCTTATAGTGGTAGTCAGTTTCATCAACTGCGAATCATGCAGAAGCTCCTGTACAAGAGACACCATTGCAAAGGCTATATGGATTGGTGTGTTGATGCACAAGCAATCGCAGGTGGGTCTGCAGAGCAAGCATTCGAAGGTCGTCACTATTACCGCAGTATGCGTGTACATAAAGAATGCTTTGATGCACTCATTCAATATCGAATTGAGAATCTCACAGGTGGCCTTAGCAAATTAAGCTCTACCTTGCTAGAGGCAATGAGATCCGTAAGAGTTAATCCTTCTACTGTAACTCTCCAAAATTTAATGCACTTGCAAGAATTTGAAGACATTGTAGATAACGTCCTTCGATATGAAAAGGGCTCTGATTCAGAACTGACCGTCAGTTATCTCAGAGACGTTTCGCTGATGCTATCCCTTGTAGCAGCTGTACGAGAATCTGACATTGAAAAGCATTTGCAAGCTGAGCAAAGAATGACGTGTTTGTGCTTTGCCTACGACCATCAAAACTATGCCCGCTACAACAGCTATCAAAATATGTACCTATCCCATATCAAGCATTCAAATCATGCTGCATTCCAACAATTGAAGCTGAAAGGCATGGGAGGTAGCATCACAGGAGAAAAATTTTCGGCCATTCACGGAGATCTTGTTACTGAAGTATTTAATAAGGAAACTAAAGGAACTGCTAGACCATTCAGATGCGGGTTTAGTACCGATATAGGCTCTGTTAATACTTGGGTTAATACAATTCATATACATAAAATGCTGAGGACAAGCCTCCACAAAGTGCTGAATATGAAAACCTCTTCAAAACATAAAGAAGTTGCACCACGTGTCAAACGACTACACAACGAACACGTCAGAAGTTTGAAAAATAAGCTGCGTGGATATGGTGTAGATCCTTTCTCTACAGGATTTCCTAAGCATATCTCAAAAGGAATTGAAATTAATACTTCCGTCGCTAAAATTGGTATGACACAGTTTAAATCGTTTGTTGAAGAAAGGCTGGTAAAGGGAACGGTTAATTTCTTTGCACCAATTAAGAAAAACAAATTGCAAACTGGAGTCAAAATCAAGAAAAAAGCACCAAAAGCTGTGGAAGTATTGAAAGAAGATTGCCAAGCGTTTGGGACTATTGTTGCAAAGTCGTTGAGTTTGAAAGAAGCTTTTCGCTATCCAATTACATCTATACCGTTGTCTGTTGCTTTCCCAGATGGAGTCTTGCGTCAATCAGAAAAGGCATCTTTTCGAAATTTCCTCATTGAAAAATCAAATGCAACATCAAAGATAATGCCAAAAAAGGCAGCTTGGCTCGTAGATGGAATGGCGGCAGTGCAGACTTTCAAGCCAAAGAGCACATATAGGGAATGGATAGAAGCCTTCTTCGGTTCATGAAGCCACCTGATGCAGCAGAACCTGTATTGGTTGCAATGGTCAATGATACATACCAGAGAGTCAGTGCAAAGAGTGGTACACGCAAACAGAGAGGGGAAGAATACCAGAGAACATCTGTGGATGGACTTGAGCAGCGCATGCCATCAGGAATAAAGTGGCAGGAATTGTTGGGAAATGCTGAAAACAAGGAGCAACTGCTTGAGCTGATTACTTTGTATGTATTTGCTGAGAATGGAAAGCAACTAATCAACACGCCATTTGTCATCACAAAAGGTAACAAAAACTATAGAATACTGGAGAATGATTGCCTTGAAGAGGAATGCAACCACGAAGTGGCTGATACGAGACTTGTGTTATTGGCACTTAAAGAGCAGACCGATGTTGTCATTGTTGCCAAAGATACTGACGTTTTGGTGCTGTTGGTATGGGCATACTCACAGTACTGCATAAGACATAAATGGTACTTCAAATATGATAAAGAAAAATATGCAGATGTTGGTTCTATTTGTGATTTCCTAGGAAAAGATATTTGCCTTGCATGTCCTGCTTTCCATGCACTCACCGGTTGTGATACAACATCATATTTTTATCGCACTGGCAAACTTCGCACTTTCAAGAAAGTTCTGGCTGACAAAACAAGGCTGACCTTACTTAAGTCACTGGGGCAAGGACGAAAGCTGACTGATGCAGCTCTTGAAAGCATTACAGAATTTATACGTTTGGTAATATATACCGGCAAGGATGATGAAGATTATGTTGAAACAAGAATTAGGCTATACAAAAGTCTTAAAAATAAATCTTCAATGCCTTTGCCTCCTGATCCAGATTCTGTTGTTCAAGTTATTAAAAGAGCTCATTACCAAGCTTATGAATGGTACCGTTGTGGGCAACAAACAATTTATCACCTTGATTTGGAGGAGTGTGGATGGACCATTCAAGAGAGAGATGTGTCACCAGTCTGGTTTGTTGGCAAGCAATTTCCGCCATCAGCGCACAACGCCCATAGGAAGAGTGAAAAGGCAAGAGATGGAAGTGTAGCTGATGATGAAAGCAGTGTGTCAGATCAGAGGCCTCCAGCAAAGAAGGCTCGAACACTAGCTCTAGGGAGGAAAAGACGAAAAAGGCCAAGTTTGGATCATCTGCCAGAAACATCAAGAGTTACAAATGACAGTGGAAGAGAAGGTGAAAGAGAATCTGATGGTGGTGTGGATGACGCTGTGACAAATGATGATTCAAGCCGAGAAAGTGAATGAGAAGTTTCGGATTTCATGTCTAGTGAGGACTCTTGTGATGAGTGGTTGCCATAGCCATTTCCACTGCCTAGGTTCGATTTATCAAAAAATATCTTACAAAACTGTTCTGCACGTGGTGGTATTCTTACAACGTAGGCAGAGGTGTAAATGACCCCAAAATCGTACAATCCACCAGATTTTTATATTTTCAGTGTGCATTTTGAAAAAAATGGCACAAAAGGACTCAGAACTACCACTATAAGAAAGTCAGGGGGTACGATTAAAAAGTGCAAGGTCCATAATTCACCCAAATTCCAGCATTTGATGCCTAGAATATGCCATACCATAGCTCCAATAAGATAATTATTTATATTTGTGGTTTATCAATTTCCCATTTGTACATGAAACGGAGAGACACCAAATAAGAACGAGTTCACGTGTATCAAGTTACCCCCTGGATTGCTGAAGCGTTAATGGCCCATATCTTTGTAACGGTACAATTTAAAGATATGGTTCTTTTATCACTTTGACGTTAATTTTAATGGGCATCCCAAAAATGTATTTAGATTTGAAATTTGAAGAAATTAATTTTTTTCTGACCGGGACCTATGACGTTATTGCTTACGTCATTGTCACGTGACAATGGTGTATTTTTAGAAGCGTCCCAACTCGGAATTCTGATCCCCTACTTCTAATCTTTCATTCAAACACTTAAAATTTTAGGTTACCCAGACCCTTAGATTGTTATGGGAAATTCCCTGTCTAATCCGATTATTTTCATCGTTCGTTTTCAATTTTCTGTCATAAGTCATAAAAAATCTAAGACGGAATCAGTACACGATTCTTTCAAATCTAGAACGCCAAAAAGTGACGTCCTTGAAAAAGTCCAAGAATAGAGGGGCATCCAAAGAATCCATCGCCCACTAGATGATGGTCACACCAAACCAAACGCTAGAGAATGTGTTTTCTGCCAGCTCACAGGACTTGTAACACTGCCTTTTAGATACTTTACAGCGAGAAACGGTTATCGGTGCTAAAGCGCTTGTTTTCCGTGAGATTTTTGCCATCAGCAACCCTGCTTTGCATTTTTTCCAGTCAAAGAAAATCAGTCTGTTACCTGCGGTAAGATTAGTCGAGACGGAAGAGGGGCGGTTACGTCAACTGCGAACTACACACTAGACACAATTTAGTGCAGCAGATATTCCAGCAAAACGTGTAAGGAGAAGGAAGAAGGCAAGTGACGAGCTCTCCAATGACAAATCCAACCGCCAAATAGGTGGGAAACATTCATCTACTCAATCGATTATTATTGCCTTATCATCAATAAAGACTAGATTTTCTACACATTCCATAATGTAGCCAACAACTACAGTCTCAGTGCCTTCCATTTAAGAGAAGAATATTTGTCTTTTATTAGAATTTACGAGAAGATCAAGGAAGGGAGACCATCATTAGCAGAAATGGAAAAAAGGGTAAGGACCTTGCGAGGGAGAACTTCATTAAGATTTATGAAAGAAAATGAGATCCAGAATGCTTATCCCAATTTGCACAATATATATGAGGTTCTTGTCACTTTTCCTATAGGTTCAATTAAATGTGAAAGGACAGTCTCAAAATTGAAAATTGTTAAAAACTGTTAGCAGTCGACCATTTTACAGGATCATTTAATTTCCCTTATTCTGTTTAACGTTGAGCATAGTATGGTGAAATCATTTGATTTATTGAATATGAGATAATACATGTTTTTGTAAATACACCATTGCAAAGAATAATGCTAGTACCCTGACTTCAAATGTTACAAAATTTCAGTTTTCTTCTTGTCGACAATTTTCAGTTTTGTAATTAAATTTTCTGACTGCCCCATTTCCTTTTTCTTCGGTACATCTCAAGAATATTTACTGATTCTTATAATACCTTGAGAAACAAGAAATTATTAGGGGGTTCATTGCTGCTGGTTTGTCATAAAAATCGTCTCGTTGTCGGAAAATTCGAGCCTTTGCCCCTCCCCCCAAGAAAAAACTTTGCTACCGCGACGCCACAGGCTTAGATTCATCCTTTCTCTGCTCCAAGTTCTTGCAGTCTTGGTGCAAGGGTGACTTTATCTGATGCTATCTGGTTTAGGTGAAAGCAGAAGCGTTACCAGCCCCACAACAAGGGGGAGGGGGAGGTAATAATAATAATAATGAACGAATATTTAAACTGGATAAAACACTTCAACTACCTAAAGCTGTTATAAATGTGTGTTCAGTAGAGTAAAGGTATAGAATAAAAGAATAAAAGTTAAAGGAACTACGTGGTGTCTACAGATATTTGCTATTTACTTGTAGTAGCAATCTATAAAGTTCGAGAATTCTGTTCCATTTAGGCTGCGGCCTTTCAAAGGAGTCAGGTTAAACAGCTTTCCGCCAGTAAATTGGAAATTTTTTCTCCCAAATTCTGTTCTAATCTTAGGCAGTAATACCATCTTCTCGTTATTTCGCGTGTACTTTTGATGTGAGGAGAGAGTAAAGTAGTGTTTAAAACGCTCTATAACATTTCCATCGAGGCAAGATTTTACAAAATGGCAGGCTCGCTTCTGGTTTGCACTGCTGATAGAGCGAATGATGATTAGTGTCCGATTACTCTCTCTAGATCTTTTTGAAACGCTCCTTTGAGCACAATGATACTGTTTTAGAAAGGTTTAGGAAGGTTAAATCTTTTTTGACATTAATTTGCTAGTTAATATGTGACTAAGAGAAGGAAATTGATCGGGGCCACCTACCCTCAATTTTTTGACGAAGCTATATTTTTTAATTGAACGTTGATTCACTTCGCTTGTCGTTGTCAAAAATTTGATTCCCATTTACCATGCAAAGAAGTGATTTGCAAGCCCATATATCACTCACAGATGACATGAATTATGGTAAGAATGCAGTATTTAACGAGTACTATGTCTAAACGAGGGAACAAGGTTCTGGGGAACAGGAATGGAAAAAAAGGTAATCTCTAAGAGGGGGAAAGAAAAAACATAAAAATGATTAAAACCTACAAGAATATAGTCCCTCTATCGATAATATAAGCTATATTGTTTGATATCGTTTGATGAATTGCTTCTAAAGATGGACACCATCAATTGCAACTCTTTATTCTTCATTGAGCTGATACAAAAGTTGTCTACCCTCAGACCAAAGTAACAGGTGTCAGTTAATGGCTGAAATGAAGCAATTAAAACATATTCTCTTATGTGCGTTTTATAGCTGTAGAATGTGCGTCACTTTGCGAATCAATTTGCTGCAAGCGGGCGGCGGTGGTGCAAGCAAACATCAAGAGAGCGCAATTTAGAAACAGAGACCTTTTGAAGTTTTGCAAAGAAGTAAGAAGGTGAGGTAGGCTTGTCTTCAATAAGGCTAATAATGAAGCATATGATGGAGTTATTTGATACTTAATAACTATGATTTGGTGCCAATTCCAGCAACATTTTGTAATTAATGCGGCATTTGATATAATTGAATTTGTCATGTACAGAAGCGAATCTAAGATTTGGAAAGCTCATACAAGACGACAATTTCATATGTTTCGGAATTTATTTTATCTAGGCAAACTTTGTTCAGCTCCACCTTTTGGCAAACCTCTTAAATTCATTTCTCTAGATTTCCCATATTGTCAATGATTTTGAGTATTTGATATGTTGAATATGAATGTGAGAAATATCCGTTATGTATCACGGCTTATTGATGTATTAAAGTTACAAATAATATATCTTTTCAAAATATTAATTTGTGAACGTTGGCTTAAAAATGCAACAGACGTGTATTTGCAGCTTCGGTCCTTCGAACATCGAACACTTAAATGCAAAAGCGTCTACCAATTCCACTCTGTCGTATAACTCTCAAAGTGCAAAAATCAATGATTCATGTTAATGAATGATGTTCATTTTATTCGCGGAATTGGACTGGTGTGTTTAAGTGCAAGCTGGCATCCTCCATGAATTGTCTCAAACACATCTAGGGAAGCTACCTGTCACCATAATTTCCTATTATTGGAATTGCCATACTGGATTTAGGGACAATAGATTCTAAATTTTTTCATTAGTTTTTGTATTAGGATTTATGCTCGGTTTAGGATATAACGGCGATAATGTTTGATAAATTGCTTCGATTGTAAAGACGCAGGCACCGCGCAGCCATTGGGCTAGCAGGGGCTATAGCCCCTCCACCTTTTCAAAGATAGTCCTTAAAGCTATTACAAATAAGGCATTTTCAACTGAAATTTTTCCTGCAAAGAACTGTTGCATATAAACAAGGACGTACAGAAGCAAAGTCTTTTTGAAAGGGGCGTTATCCGACCTTCTAAGGGACGTGGTCGAATTAAATTTTCCGAGGGACCCCCCGAACCACCACTGCGGCTCGATCAGCCCCTCCACTTTAAAACCGCTGCGCGATCTCTGTAAATGACGGGCACCATTAATTGTTATTTTTCATTCATCTTGAGACTGATTTAAAACTTCCCCCCTCCATGACCAAAATAACAGGTGTCATTCAAAGACGTGAATGGAACAATTCAAATGTATTCTTCTAGGTGCACATTGCATGCATAGAAAGTAGTCGGTTTGAGCGAATCATGTTTGTTTGCAAGTGACGCTTGTGAAGTCATTCTTCAGAGAGTGCCTAATTTTGAAATAGAGTTCTTCTGAAATGCACTATAAGGTCAATATGTAAGAAGACCAGAGAAGACCACCTCATTTGCCTTACTCTAGCAATGGCTGTCAAGAAATTGTAATAAAAGTGTTTGTCATTTCAAAAATACTCTGAAAATAGAGAAAGGCAAATTGGGTGCATTTTCAAGGCATCCCCTCGATGTTTTTAAAAGGGTCAGTCCATAATAAGGTAATAGCAATTACTGTATCCTAGGATACTGAAGTATGAATAGAAATTGTGTTGATATGGCTTTCAACAGAGTTTGTTCAAAAGATGATGAAGAAGTGTATCCTGTAAAAATGTATAGAAAATCACAATTTTCGAAAGCTTGAAAAATTTCGTTGCCAGATAGTGGTTTCCATAAATTATTTAGATCTTAAGCAATGGATTTGATTGGTCAACTTGATAATGAGACGCAGTTTGATTTGCTGCTCGTCAGTTGCCATGGACGGCAACACTAAACATAAAAGAGAACCGCATCTCTATAGTAACTAGCAAGTAAAAGCTTGGATCCTTCCAACTTCATAGAGTTCAATGCGCATGCGTCTGTCGGTTCCGTTCTGTCAAGGTGCAAAAGCTATTGAGAAATGATGATGAACAATGATTGTTTTGATCTTAGAAAGTTAGAGAAGATGCAATTGATTAATGGTTGGATTGTATTACTTTTGACAAGGACACATCCCAAAAAATTTAAACCTAACAGAGATGACTATAGCGCAGCTCTAACTTATAGCGGCAATCATGTTTGACATTGTTTGATGAATTGCTTCTGGAGACGGGCACCATCAATTGTAATTCTTCATTCTATTTGGCATAAAAACTTTTCGCGATTGAACTTTTCTACCTAAGGCCAACGTAACAGGTGTCAGTTAAAACAGTTAAATCAAATTTATAGAAGGTGATTCACTTTTGAGCAAATCACATTTGATGCAAGTGTCGATGGTACAAGGTGACATAAGGGAGGGCACAGTTTTGAAAAAGTGCATCTTTGTCGTAAAGATGAGATACTTTGCTAGAAAGAAATATCTAGCATTGGCTGGTTTAAGCAGCAATCATTCTATGAAATTGGGCTACTGCAGAACAATTTGCTTGTGGCAAATGGGCCTTTTCTCGAGACTTGACAAGGCAAACATGATTTTCGTAACATATATGACAGTTTTCGGATCCTAAAATAGACCTAAAATGTATAATCAGAAAATATATACTGATTATGAAATATGGGTATAGATGAAAGTTGTGATAATATGATGTTTAATAGCATTTGCTTAATGTTACAAATATATACATTGGTAGATACAACCCATTCATACACCAATACTGACATGACTATAGTCGTAGGGACTCAAAAAATCTCATTCCCTTTAATTAAAATTATTTTCGGAATCTTCCTATCAAAACTGCAAATTAATGATAATACTGTTCAGGTATGACCGGCGAAAAATTGGTAGTAAAGAGAAATTACAGTTCCCTAAAGTTTGAAAAATTATGCGCAATTACTATGGCATTATGCGCAGCTACTAAGTTGTTCAAGCATGCTCTTTTGACATATTATTACTGTTTTGGCAGTGCTTTTTGGATTCATCGTAACTGAGCTTACTAAAATTATATCTTCAAACATGGCAGAGTCCTCAGAAGTAAATAAAAGAAATTCGTTGCAGAAAAAAAATTGGGTGATTAAAATATAGGTCCTGCCATGATATGATTGGATTTCTTATTGATTTGAATTTTATCCTATTGAATTTGCTAAAACAGGAACAAATCTATCGACCAAATCATCAACAGTGGCACACCTCTCTCCTCACCATCTTGCAGTTTTCGAAAACATCTCCATCGTTCCCTGCTGTACGCCTCATAATCCATGGGCTGTGTCCGGTATCTCTACTTTTCCTGACTACTGAAACATCATTTTATTTGTAGAGTAGAGATTAGACCCTTAAATCTAGACTGTGATATCTAGGGGAAACGGCCCTTTATTCAAAAGTATCTCTTTTATCAGCTCAGAGAAACCGTTTTAATATTCATTCCAGAGTTCAAAGTAATCTTAATAACATCGATGCCACAAAGTAATCGAAATAGTTGTGTTAAAAGGTAAAACAGTCGCTAAAATCATAACAAATGTGACAAGTGAAGCCGAACAAATGGCGCCATCTTGCCATCATAAATACATCAATAGAGTGGAGGAGCTAGCCACTCTAAACAGTGAAGAGGATCTTCAACTATGAAAATCAACAAACTTTGAAAATTTAATTTTTCAGTAGTTTGCCAAGGGTAACTGTTAAAATGCAGACACATGGACATTGATGAAAATTGTTACGCTATTTTTGAGAGACATGAAGTACACGTCCTAGCTTTTGAACTTGAGAAAGGTTAAACTTAGGCATTATTGGGCACTGCCCCAAGCCCATGACATTCGATTTTTGTGCTTTCAGCAGAAACACAACCAAAACAATGATAGTTAATATGAAAGGATTTATTTCCGGTCAGTGTAGTTCATGTCTGCTTTTGATATATTCACATAGAAAAGTCATGTCTGTGTTGTTCACGTTTTGTGCAAGACCCCAGGCATACTTCCCCAAAAAAATCAAATTAAATGCAAATAAATCCAATCGTACCTAGGTCTCACAGGTAGTTTGTTTTTTTCTAAACATGCCCAGTCATTTCTATACCTAATAAATACCTAAAGATAATTTGCAAACACTCTACAGAGGAATTGCTGAACCGTATTTATGATACTGTTGCTCCTGTGTGCTCTTTGTTGTTCACGTTTTGACGAGACCCCAAGCATACGCAAAAAAGATAAAAAAAAATCTGGAGGTGAATCATTGAATAAATTTACCTGGAGGAAGCGACCTAAATTGGAAAACATTGAAGTAAAGATATTTGGTGCGCATCAGACTTTTTCGCATAAAGGAATGTTATCATACGCTTTTTGATTAATTAGGGGAAAAAATCACCTTATTCTATCC
Organism: Catostylus mosaicus; assembly: GCA_964019065.1. Lineage (NCBI taxonomy): Eukaryota > Metazoa > Cnidaria > Scyphozoa > Rhizostomeae > Catostylidae > Catostylus > Catostylus mosaicus. The sequence continues at coordinate 3,831,468 of OZ025187.1, forward strand.
CAGTTTTAAAGTTTTATGTACGGTTCTTTATGGAGGACTTTCCACCAGATCTATGCATGACGTCACAATAAGCACACATTTTCTGCATCACCATTACACACACTTTAAATGAGGAATGATTCAATCAATTGAAGTGGAAATTTGAAATTTTGGCTGCATAATGCCTTCTTTCTATCGACAAATAGTCATCAGATTTAACAAAGATGACAGCAAAAATAGCTAAAAGGTAGCGTGGTAAGCTTGTTAGAAATTTATTTTGCTTGCTTTCTTATTACATATTTGCAGTAGGTTTATTGCCTTTTACAATGATCTACTTTTTAAGCAAAATCCAAACATTCAAATTTCTGTTTAAAAATATTAACAAATTCTAATTTCTTTTATACAAATATTTAACTTGACAATACCTTTTATTTGATCCTATGCCGTTTAAACGAAAGCAAGCACCGCCGGCTGCACCATTTGACACATACCTCCTGTTTCGACACATTGCGTGGCTGCGAAAGTATAAATTAATTTAGAATCAAGTTGATAATCTCATTCTTTGTCAGCACAGTGGTCAAAAGTAGTAAGTTGTTAACTATTATAAGCGATTTCAAGTATTTCGGATGACTATTTTTCTATTTGCTTCCTCTAATGCTAATTCATGTGGCTAATGAATATTATATTAACGATAATTCTGACAGGCTATCCTGCTGCGATATTCGTTATATTGTATTAGATTGTTGAGTAATAATGATATAATAACCTTTAACAATAGTTAATTTATCAATAGAGTGAGGAGTGATATACACTAACATGAAGCAATTTTGGATATTGCAGTATGAAAGTTATTGGTTGCAAGCGTTACATGCGCTTTAATTTTCAAAATATCAATTTTTTATGAAATTTGCTTGAGTTCAAGGAATATTTCTTCTTGCATGCAATAGCCTTTACATGTTGCTGGGTTGTAAAGTTTTTGGGATACTGCTATCAACGAATCTTGACAGCATCCAAGATAAAAAAAGCTTAGCCTTGAGCGTTATTATAAATAAACAACAATATTTATCAATTAAGACTTAAATTTTTGAAAACACTACCTTTTAGAATTCTCGTCAGAACTTGGATCATTTTCAATGGAAGGTAGAATGATTTCTATAATATTAAAAATCACACTTATATTCTACTCCATCAAACTCGCGGTCTCAGACAGTGGATTTCCTAGCGATGTACTCATAAACAAAAAGTTTTCTTGTCCACAAGCTGCGAAAGAAGTATTTATTGTCAAGAGTGAAATGCAATGCACCCAACGCTGCTTAAGAAAGAAATGCAAGCTTCTGAATTATAACATGGAAGTGAAAGACGAGAACAATTGTGAAGTGTTTACAAGCACCAATGATTGCTCTACTGTTATTGGTGTAGAGGGCTGGAAAGCAGTCACGTTTCAGGTAAGATCTTTCTCTTAGTTTTTCTCAGAAGCGAATCTCCGAATTAAAAGCTTAGCTGTTTCTTGCCTTGTATGAACAGATTTGAGTTTTGCTGATTGATAACTCTACTCGCTGGCCAATTTCGCGTATCCTTTAGGTTTTAATTGTTTGCATTCTATATTTATTTGGAACACTTATAGAAATATATATAAATAATATATATAATGCCTAACGATTTGAGACTCTTTAAGTTACCGGTTTCAAATTGACTCCATGCTCTGAGGAACTATGATGTAAGGGGTGCGCTGATTCTTCTTGTGGTCCAGACTTCTTCCAACAATTTCAAATGGCTTCGCTCTAATAGGCACATACATTGTCTGCATGGTTGTGTGAAAGCTGTTGCATCATTGCACAATGCTTCTTTTTAAAAGATGTTAGTTCAACTGTTCCTAACGTTGATTTACTTTAGAAGAAAGCTTTTATTAAAACTAAATGTTCAGAGTTGATAAACAATGCAAGAGACAAAATTGAAGCGCGCTTTATAGGGCTGGACTGGAACATCCTTTATCATTTTAAAGAATTTTACAAAAAATTATGATCTTTTCAGATCGACAGATGCCAAGCCTCTCTTTGCAAGAATGGTGGAATTTGCGTCACAACGGATAACAGCTATGCATGCCATTGTACCACAGCATATGCTGGTCAAAACTGCGATCAAGGTATTCTCCATAAATTTTGGAACAGAACAATACGATGCTATTAATTTACAGAAATTTTTGAGCAGGGACCTGTATAACAGTATATTTGAGAGTGAATATGTCAAGAAGGTTTGAGCATTTTTTAAATTGGAAGTGCATGATAACAAAGGAGTGTAATGCCTAACATGATGCGAGCCTTTCGAAGAAAGAGAAGTATACTCTGTGGAAAAACTGTGGGACACAGAAAACGGTGGCAAATGTTTTTGTTTTGTCCAACTCCCTTTTAGATGCTTGCTATGTCCTTGAGCAAAATTGACGATAAGATACCACGTGTATTGTTAGCAAATGAAAAAGTCACGAAGGCTTGAATGAAGAAGAATTTAAAGTTGGGTCTTATTATAATTTAAAAAAGGTCACATACCCAAGGATAAAAAACCATGATATAAGCGAATTTAGAACTAGGATGTGTGTCTTCTGCTTTTTATAGTTTTGTTTAACCCTTTGTACTTTTTTCTTTTATTTTATGTTTTATGTTACTTGCAATTTAGGTAGACATACCTTTTCGTTTCTTATTGAATCCACATATCTCATGGCAAACTTCTAAATGCATTATTTTATCTGCAACTCCAATTAAAGAAAACTGTTCATTCACAAATGCAGCACAAGGACGAGAGTTTCTCAAGTTTATCAGGAATAAATAAGCTGCAATTATTTCATGCAATGTCCTATTCTGTTACCCTTTATAGCTCTGATCTAATGGTTATGCAAATTTGCTTATAAACTGTTGGAGAACAAGTCTCTGCTGACCTCCTGCATGTTCAGTATCTCTGTGCATCTTCACTGTAGTTTGCATCATAGACAATACATCCAAAATGTGAAAATCTTTGCAAGAACATGGTCTGATTCAGCTAGATATAAAGTGTTTTACCCGTTGGTCTATTTGAAAGAACAAAACACTTTAATTCCTAAGATTGAATCCAAGCAACAAATCCTTGGATTTTATATAATCTTTGTTGTGAATTTTTCATTTTATTAAGAATTTCTATATTTTTCTCACAAATTACTTGCTGCAAAAAGTGAAAAAAATTTCTTATGATGAACAGACATCCACAGTAGTCAGCAGTATATATTGTAAGATCGATAACATTTTTATAAGCATTTATGATTCATGAATTAGTGTATTTTTTTGGAGGTTGAGAATGCTTTCAATATTTTATGCTTACCTTCCGTTTCAAACAGATGCAGACGAATGCGCTGCAGGAACACACAACTGCAATGTCAACAGTACATGTACGAACACTGTTGGTTCATTCTCCTGCAAGTGTAACAATGGTTACACTGGTGATGGCGTAACATGTGCAGGTAACGACTTCTCAAAATTTAATGCTTAAATTCTTTACATATAAGGAATGCACCAAGCATACATTGAATAGATTGGTTCTACATCACATATTTTTCACAGCCTGCAATTGCTTTATAGTGGTTTCCCTTGGAATAAACTTTCAAAGTAGGAATGAGGGGCTGCTTTCCTTGTATGGTATGCAATCGAAGCCATACACGGGATCCAAAGGAATTGCATAAATATGGCTTATATAAATTGATTTTATTTAATGTAGAGTACCCATCTACAGTGGCGGCTCGTGTATTGGGGCAGGTTGGGCTAAGCCTCACCAAGAATCTTCTACAAATGTTTTCCAAGGCAGCATGTTTTCTTGCCACAACTGCTCTCTTTTTATCTACCATTATTGTATCCATTATTCTTCAAAAATACCAACGCTCCCGGTGGCTGGGTTTAGGTTATGCGCCGCCTAAACAGGCAAACAATCCCTCGGCACACTGCTTTACAGCCGTAGCCAATGACCGAAATCTACTTTTGAAAGGTATTTTCTTTCTTGAGCTCGATATTTCGAGCCCAATGCTTTGACCAGGTTCAGCCAATAATTCTTGTGCCTATTCAAACATGCTCTGCTTACTGATTGGCCCAGGCTTCGCAAAACAACAAGGTCTTGAGGCAGAATTTTTCTTGACTCAAAGAATGAATTGAATTATTTGATTCAAACTGTTGAATTGTTTTCAATCATTATTGTCAATCACATTACTGATTCTGTTGTCAAAGTCCTTTGTCCTCATACATTTCGAGTGGGCTTGTCAAATAGCGAATTACTTCCTATCGTAACGCAGTTGGTTGCATTCAAGGAAAACTTGAAATGAAAAGGTTAGGCCAAAATCATCGAAAGGGTTATTCAGAAGGAAGAAGGAAAGTTCCAATGTTTTAATGCTACTGCGTGAAAAGGTCTTTTGATAACTTCGTAAACTTTAGAAGTGACAAATAACTTTGGATACCTTTTTCATAGCGTTTTAAATTATTAACATGTGAAGACAATCCCTCAAACTTTTTTCTAAATTATGGCACCATTATATCAAGTTTCGTTTTCAGCCCCACCGGTCAAAATTTTCACGAGCCGCCACTGCCCATCTATAATCCTATAAATGTTTTGTTATTGATGTTTTTACTTTTTTTACTGTTGTAAAATTACATACAGGTAAATTATTTTATAGAACATCTCTTTTCTCTTTTCTTCGTTGTAATAATAACATGTTGCCTTGTATACCCATTTTTCCTGATGACATCTATTCTGCATCAAAGGTCTTCCTAACCTGAAATGGAACCCCTTTTTAAAATTCGGGTGCTATATGCAATGGCTCAACTGCTCTATGGAAAAAAGCTGGCATGGAAGGATGCTGTGGGCCAAATAAATTTCAAAAAGCTGCGGTGTCTGCTGTTTGAAATGAAAATGCCTAATCAGACCAGATCCATTAAGACCTTGCCAATTTTATGGGTCACAAGAAAAGCACTGCTGACCGGTACTATTACATGGTGGAAAAGGTCCAGTCCTCAGATAGGGCTGCATAAAAGCTTCCTTTAGTCATGCGCAATGCATAAACGAGAATGAAAAGGAGCTTGATGAAGTGGGTGAAGAAGCAAAAGAAAAGAAAATAAAAGCAAGCACCATTGAATCAAGGTGAAAGCGTTTTGCAACTAATGAACTTGAAGCAAAACAAGATGTACTTTTTTGTTGAAATTGTTAATGGCAACATATTAATGTCTGCCGTTTTGGTGAAAATTGCAAAAAATGTCCAATCAAAACGATCTGGGTCAAGAAGGATTTCTGACAAGGTTCGTGTGCTGTGTCACAGAAAGACCAATATAGAAACCCTTGCTTTGCCCACGGAATCTGAATCGCTGGATGTTCGAGTTGCAAGGATGATGTCATCATACACTGAAGTTCTTAAAAGTGAACAAAAACTATCAGAAATGATGAACATGAGCACCATCAAAAATAGATTTAAAAATGAGATAAGAAAAGCTCGTGCCAAAAAGTATTAACCTTTGCAATCTGATGTTATTAGACCCTGCAGCTTACCTCATATAGCTGTAAACAATTTTTTTTATCTTATGCATCGTGCATCTTTCTAGCTTTTTGAACAATAAGGTCACAACACAAAGCATTTGCCACGCCAATCATAGCAGTTTCCGTACTATTTAGGTATAGCTTAATGCGATTATTGTCGGTAATCATTATTATATAGTTGAGGACATGATAACACTTGCTGATTAAAGATGACGACACATGACGATCTAATCATCGTGTATTCAGTATCTTCCATAACATAATCTAGGAGCACATTATGTGACTTATTTGTGCAAATTCCTTAGCGCTAATACTAGATTAAGTCATGGCAATAACAATGGTCTACGACCAAGCTTAGGTAGGGCATAGATAGGGCTTCCAGGCATACATTGCGTACCAGGCATCAATAATCAATAATCTGAAGGTAATTTATATGACTTATTAATGCAGTTTCTCTAGCATTAATACTAGGTTAGTACACGACTATAATAAAATTCAATGACGAAACTATATGTAAGGTAAAGCTAGAGCTAATTATAATGCTTTTCTCACTACCAAAAGGTTAATCTGAAACTGCATTATATGACGAATTAGCTCATGTTTCCTAACCACATG